>JAGFBZ010001942.1:0-225144 GCA_018398805.1 Hirundichthys speculiger
TTTCATTGATCTCTCTGAAAGACCAAAATTTCAAAATAGAGGGAATGTATAAGCTCAACACTACTGTTACGAATACAAGTTGACCTGCCGTGATTAAAGTCATGTTCCATGTCCCTTTGTTTGTTGATAAAAAATGTATTTACATTTAAATTGTTTTCTTGTTTCTCTTTATTACAGTTGACCTTAACAGATTTTTTTTTTCAATTCAAATACATTTATTTATGAAGTAATTGAAATTGGTTTTAAAGAAATTATATCATACTTTTAAAACATTCTATGTAGCAATACCACTTCTGACCACATGGGGTTAGAAGGTTCAAGAAATTTCTTATCTTTGAAATTAAGATCTTCTGTCAGACCCTGGATAAAGAAGCAATGAGGTGAGACTCTCGGGGGACAAAGTGGTTTTGAAAGATGTGCCTGACCGTCCCCACTCACTAGAATAGTGTTGTCAATACAACACATACATATGCCCCCATGTGGACAGAAGGGGTATTGCCATAAAGTGGCTTTATCGCCCGGTGCAGCAAGCAGTAGCTTCAGGAGGTGTTCAGCTTTTTAAAAAGTACTCTAGAACAATGGTTTCTATGGAGCCTCTCTGGTAACATTTGATAAAAAAAAAAATAATGCGTGGCCACAAGATAATTATAGTAGCCATTTCCACGCAGAGATTGATTGTTGCTTGCTTGATTCGTACTTTAACCAACAAACATGGACACTTTTGACTTAATTTCATTTTATTTTAATATAGGAATGAATTACAATGACATTCTTAAGGCACTTGCAGTTAGGCATGGAGTATTGCTTAGCAAGAGATGCTTAATTCGGCTGCTCAACGTATTAACTATCTCGTGGCCACGCATTATTTTCCCGTGGCCACGTGTTATTATTATTTTTTATCAAATGTCACCAAAGGGGCTCCGTAGGTTTCAGTGTGTTTCAGTGAGTGTTTATTGGTGGTTTTGGCCTTAAGCCCATGCTAGGGATGCACATTTTGGATTTTTTTTTTTTTTTTATGACTGTTAACCGACGCCCTTTAACGATTAATAACTGTTAACCGATAAGTCCAGGAGGGTTGGCTGCCGCAATGTTGCGCGCGTTGTCGTGGACGCATGCGGACACTTCCCCGTGTATACTCTCGCGGCAATGTGTCGCCGTCACTTTTGAGAGATTTACTTTTGATTTATACTAGCGCGGTCTCCGCTATGTTATTCCACGCTACAATGCAAGAGCGACAATCACGAACTAGCTAAACTTACTAAACTTATCTCTTGTTTTTCCACTTTCTCACCGTCTCGGCCGTATCCAGACCCACATTCATTGCAATCTCCCTCCATGAATTACTAGAATATGTGCTGTCTTTGTAGTGTGGAGAAACAGAATCGTACAGATGTGGGTACTTCCTCATTTTTTTCGATGACGCGCTCTTTTCTACGCGGATGTAGAATTGATCAATCAGAGGCCTGTTGCACCTGTCTACACGCCCCCATGAGTTGATTGAATTACGTAGCTTAAAAACAAAATTGACCGTTAGTATTAATCGGTAAGAGTTTCTGTTATCGGTTAACGGTTAACGGTTAACCATGTGCATCCCTAGCGCACGCCAAAGCACTGCGTACAACTCATACTAGCGTCTGAAAATAACAAAATCTGAATAAAGAAAATCAATTAAACCCCTGGTCAACAAATGTTTGGACACTTCTACAGCTGTGATATTAATGAAAAAAGAACAGTTACGCATATAGATTTACTTAAAATGTAGACCCACCCAACATGAAGCAAGACAAGTTAAGTGTCAGTGTCGCATCACACTTCCTTTCTCGTCCTCGCCAGTCACTAAAAGCCAGTCTGAGATGAATGAAGGCCAAAAGGATCTGGTGTATGTTATTAACAAATTATGAAGAAGGTTTCCTTCTAAGTCCACTTTGATTCATGCTGTGATCACATCAGAGAAAATCAGACTCCAGAACACAGAACCTGGAAATGAAGGATTGCTTTCTGTTCTCATGTGGTGCCCTCTCTCCTCCAACGCAGTCTTACCAAGGCAGAGTGGAAGGGTTGCCATTGTGACTGGGGGCACCAGAGGAATGGGTTTTGAGACTGCGAGACACCTGGCAAGCCTTGGCATGCATGTTTTCATAGGTAGGCCATTGTCCCCATGCATGGATTAACTCCATCAGCTGTTTCATCAGTCCAGTTTTAAAAGTGGCATTTGCATGTTTTCTTTCACGTGGGTCATTGACCATGACTATGTCTGATTTGCTTGATATTTTTTTCTTATGAACTTTGACTATAATGTAGTAACTTTGTGCAATATTAGCCTGGTACTAAAGATTTATAAATTTGAAAAGTGTCCACGGCCATTTTCGTGACTTGCTTTTAAAATTATTACCATTTTGAGGGGCTTATCTTTGAAACCGTACAAGCTAAGAGCTGATTTTTTTTATGCAGTGTATGTGCACTCTGTTGGGTCAGTTTCAGGTGTTATTCATGCTGTTTGTTTAAAAATAAATTTCAAACATCCAAAAAAATTGCACTTGCTTTGTGCGGTTCACATTCAAGTCCCCATTTGGACCCCTTGTAATAGTAGCTGAGAACTTACTTTTTTTTGTGAACAATCCCTTCTCTTATAGAATAAAATACATAAAGAATTTCAGAAACAATTGTATTTAGCTCATTGACCCAGCAAAAAACGAATTTCGTTTTTTGTCTATTCAATGGCATTGACAAAATATGACAAGATTACCAAAAAATAAATATACTACCAGAAAGGTATGACAATTCTGTTTATATACAAAGTTTCAAGTTGGTACTAAGTCTCTAAGTTACCTAGAAAAAATTCTTAAATTGAGCATTTTTGAACCTGGACTCATGAAACAGCGTATTTTACATTTCCATTCCAAATTCAGAAAATAAAAATGGGGAACTGTCAAATGAAATCTCCTAAACCCCTATGATATTTATATCTCCTGAATGACCATGCAGTGTTATGTTAACGATGCCAGTTAGAGCCCAGATTCAGTCTGCGTTCAGATGATCTATTTGATGATGTAGAGGGGTGTCAGGAATCACTGTAGGTAGTGGAGTTGAGTGGACGATGAACCCACAAAAGTCTCTGTGATCTCCATCATCTCCAGCTGGCAACGAGAGCGAAGAGGGCACAGCGGCAGTCAAGAAGATCAACGACGAGTGCAGAGGAGGGAAAGGTAACGTGTCCATCATGGTGAAGTAATTCTCATAACACTGTTGTTTATGTGTTTACTGTGAACATAAGGTCTTTATTTCACAACAAAAGCTCAGATGGCAATAAAATATCTCAGCTTGACTCTCTCCTGTTAGAAAACCCAAATGAAACGATCATCTGTATCACTGCAGATGCAAACAAGATGTGCATTACTGCAAGTTGCAGATTTATACAGCCATGTGTACGTATGGCTCTATTAGAAATGACTTGCTCCCTGAAGTAATCATTTACATATAAAACCACTGTTTAGACCACAAATGAGCAGACATGAGTGAAAGGCAAGACGAGCTCAAAAGCCAGCCTCTGCTCAGTGAAGAGGAGAAAATGAAATTAATTTTATTAAATGAATAATGACAAGGTAAAAAAAAAAATTATCTTGTGGTCTAAGGTTTTATTTGACCTGCTATTATCAGATGATTTTTATTGTGTTTTTACACACAAAAAAATCAACATAGGGTTTAAAGAGAGGGTACAAACTTGCACGCCTGTATGGTGACGTCATGCTATTTGATGTCATGTTTCCTTTTTTTGTTTTGTTTTTTAGCCGTATTACCCAGAAGGAATGCAGAAGATTCTTCTTCTTAGTCAGTTTTGAAGTCTGAAATAAGATTAGAGTGCTCTGATCCTGCATAACTGGTTAATTTCCATTTCATTTTGAAATAAACTCCAGTTATCCTGACAGTCCTTTCCATCTCTATGGGAATGAAACAATGCAGGGCCCATATGTTACCAGTAGGGGGCATAGTTTTTAGTTTAGTTTACTGGGATTTAACCTGAACTGCCACAATGACTCACTAAATTTATTTTTAGGTACTATAAAATGTTACCAATGAGATGTTTTCAGCATCGAACACGACTCAAAATTCAGTGAAGACACTTAAACTTGATTTCTCACCTGAAGAACGGGCAGTGTTTCAAAGCACCAGAAAGCACCAAATATTAAAGCACCAGATATTGATAAATTAACTAATTAATTTTTGTTAATTAATCTTAGAAATACTTTTGCTGTTAAAGCACAGAAGAAGCACCATAGAAGAAGACCTGCCACAGGAGTCATCATATGTAAAACCAATAAAAATCATTTGATTGTAGTGGGTCTCAGTATCAGACAAACAACAAAGAACTTTAGTCTCTCTGCCATCATTATTATCATTATTACTTTAATTAAAAATCAATCCTAAAATAGAAGCTTGTAGTTTGAAGTAGTTGCTTCCTGTATGACTTTTCTGGTTTCTCACATCATGAACCAGAAGTGTTGCCAGAAGTGTCCTTATCGTAAAGTTATCAAAGCTAGCAATGTTGAAGAACGTCAAGTTATCGTATTTTGAGGAAAGTTATCGTACGTACCTAATTTGCATTCAAGACCATCTGCATCAAAAACATACAGTTTTAGACCACACATAATGATACAGTTACTATATATAAAAAAAAATTCAAATGAACTCTCACGAGAGTTTACTAGAGATATCATTGGACCATCTGCTGCAGATCCAGTCAGTTTTTATAACAGGCCCAGTGACAATCTTCATGAGCATTTAGGCTGCATCTGATTCCACATCAGACTCATCATAGTCGTGAAGAAAGAGATTAAATTATCATACATTTGGGGATTCAAGATTCTTCAATTACTGATCGTACCAAGGTCATAATTATCACCGAATAATTATCGGACATCTGGCAGAACCAGGTTTCAGCAGTTTTAGTCGTCAGCCAGATGTCATCACATTTCTCTAGAATACTCTGGTAAATATGTGAAATGCCCATCAATTAAGATAAAAGTGTTCTATTCCTAATTTATTCTCGTGTTTAAAGTGTGCTTTAACAGTTTCTGTATATTTGTGAAAACACTAGTCCATATAAGGTGTTAACATTGTCAATCTAAGAGTGACGGCAGTATTTAGGCCACGCCTCATTTACACTCGCTTCACATGTGATTGGTGGAAGGACCTACTAACATTTTCATGAATGCCAAGACATACGTAAATCTCTCTCTGCTTAAAGTTTATGTTAAAGTTAAGTAATTCAGCCTAACTCAGTAACTGCAAGGTACCCAGGTCCTGCGACAACAACCCTAAATCATCATCTCTATGAAGACAGACACAGCTGTGGAGGGAGACCACTGAAGTGTGTCCCGTCCTCTCTTGAATCTCACAGTTCCCTAAAAAGAGACAGAACAGTGTGTATTTGGAAGTTCTGAAAATGAGAACCAGCTCCAGAACCAGGTTTGAGCTGGTCAAGAAGGAGCAGAGTGAATCTACTGTCTTGAATCATGGTGATGGAGAATCAAAAAGAATCTTTAAAATGTTAAACTTCTGGTCTCGGCTGGACAAAAAGAACTTATGTTAAGTTTCAACAAGGAGAATGAAGAAGCAACAGCTGTTGGTGACCAGGATTATTCTGTTAGGTTGATGGATGTCTGTGTGGACCTGGAAGGGTACTTACATGTTTGTTTAGCTTTTTTTTTTTTTCTACTTCCAGCTGAGTTCATGTTTGTGGACCTGACCTCGCTGAAGTCCGTGCGGCAGTTTGTGCAGACGTTCAGAGCCAGAGGTCTGCCGCTCCATGTCCTGGTCAACAACGGTGGGCAGCACACGGGTCCCTCTCAATCACTGACTGTACAGCCATGAGATTTTAGGTTTAAATTAAGTACCAACATGAGAAAAACCACATCCCTTCAGTCCAATGTTAAATGTTAAATCAATGAAGATCTAAATGGTAGAACTTTGGAAACAGGAAAACAACTCAAAAGCCATTTGTTTGGCTGTGGTTCTTCCATGAAGCTGGTACCATGCTGGTTCCTGAGAGACAGACTGAGGACGGCTTCGAGTTCCACTTCAGCCTCAACTACCTCGGCCACTTCCTGTTGACCAACCAGCTCCTGGACTTGCTGAAGAAGTCTGGACGGCGGGGCTGCTGCTCCAGAGTCGTCAATATGTCCTCTGCCACGCACTACGCAGGAGTTATAGACATGGACGACCTGAACAGGAAGTATGTTTGACCTCTGTGTTAGCAAGAGTTTTCAAAGCTGAATCCAATGCAGACGTAGGAAAAGGTTCAGTTCCTTGAATGGTCACTACGGGCTGGCTCCAAAAGCAAGTCGATTTCTATTGACCTTCATGTTAAAATGTCCAACTTCAGATAAAAAATATACATATTAACAGCCTTGTACAAAAAAACAGTTTTGTTCTCCATAGTTACACCTCCGTGACACCTGTGAGCAAAGTTGATTGTTACGTATCTTGTGGGAAAATTATATAAAACTACCAATTTATTTATTATTTATTTATTTATTATTTATTTATTTATTTATTAGAGTTGTGGTTTTATGAGTGACAGCTGTATATAAATATCGCAATGACCATAAATATCACAATGGATGGTGATTATTTTCCAAGTGTTATGCATTTATACTTTAAATGTTAGTAATACAGTGATACCTTGCCAATTGGCGCTTTAAGTTATTCACAGATTTTTCAGAAATATATAATATAATTTAAAAAAATCAAGAAAAAATTGCGGAAACATCACAGGATGTTGTGCGCGTTCTCTCACAGCGAAGAAATGCTGTGAGCCAGCCTGGCCCCTTTAAGAAGGTGGCCTTATGGGTAATGAATGTGGCCTTATGGGTAATGTGTGTGTGTGTCGTGGGACGGCAGAACGAAAAACGGGGTTAGGATGAAAAGTGGAGATATAGATTTACATTCTCTGTTAACCGACAGGAGCCCAACAATACAACCTGTGTGATGTTACAAGTTCCTGCAGTGCCAGAATAAAGTGCTCGTTCCATGCAGAGAAAACTGGACTTTTTCTTTTGTAATTGTTAGCATGTTAGCTGCTAATTATGAGCCAAAAATAGCACAATACCAGCGGTTTCTTTACTACGGTTCAGAGACCAGAGGCTGTGAAGGTAACAGAAAGACCACAGTTGAGCCTTTGTCTTGTTTCGCTACTTTTTTTGGGGTTTTTAAACATATTTTAAACACATTATTTAGGCTCTGGGGGCTCCGGCTCCAGTTCGCGGATTTTGATTTTCGCAGGGGGGGTCGCCGGTCCCCATTAACTGTGAAAAATAAGGGATCACTGTATATTTAATCAGATGGAACCTTACTCCCCAGATGCCAATTTAAATGCTAATTTATGTGATATTAGCATGCACAACAAAACATTACCTTTTAAATAAGAAAGACTTTAGAGTGTAGTCAATCTTGAACTTAAGTTCACTGAAAGTGCTAAGTTGCTAACGTGATGACAGAGAGTCATTAAACGCCTCAGACAGCAATGCAACTGTCACTCAAACAAAAAAAAAACTAATTATGCACAGTAACACTGCATAGATTAGCACCATCTGCTCTGGTATTTTGTTTGATTTTTATTACTGCCTAAGTTGTTTCTAACATAATAATCCCCTCCTCCCCCTTCCTGTCATCAGGATCTGCTACAGTTCCCATGGCGCCTACTCGCAAAGCAAGCTAGCTCTGGTCCTCTTCACCTACTACCTACAGGAGCAGCTGACAGCCGGCGGTTTCCACGTGACCTTAAACGCGGTGGACCCTGGGATGGTGGACACGGCGCTCTACGATAACCTGTGGACCCTCGCGCAGATGCTCAAGAAGCCAGTGGCCAAGATATTATTCAGGGTACGTGTTAGCTGAGGAAACGTCACATTTGAAATACTTGAGCGTAGTTATCGAGCATATGCAAGCTCTTGACCGATGCTGCAGCTTACCACAGATCTGGACTTTAATAATTCATCTTGTCACAAAAGTTCATAGTACCGTATTGGCCCGAATATAGGAAGACTCTAATTATAAGACGACCCCTATTTTTCAGATATAATTTTGGGAAAATAAAAATATGTGGAAGACAAAACGTTATTCATCAAACGGCTTCTTATTGTACAATCATTGTAGAAAAACTAGAAGAGATAACATTCTGCTGTTTTGTTAAACATTTTAATGATTTCATCTTTTTAGGAAGTATGGTACCAAATTTAAAGTACAGGTACGTGTCAGGTTTCCATGTTATTGAAGATCAAGGTTTAGTACTATTTAATAAACTGCTGTTTATTATGTTAATAAACATCAGATCTGCTCCGTGTGTTCACTGTGATGCTCCATTCTTACTGATTACTTCAGTGCGGCTCCATCTAGTGGCGCAGGTGTGTAACTACAACTGAAAAGTCTAGTCCTCGATTATAAGACGACCCCTGTTTTTGAGAATATGATTTCTAGAATAAAATATCGTCCTATATTCGGGCCAATACAGTAATAGAGGAAAAAGATGAAGTGAATCCACAGATGTATTACCGCAACAAAAGCTAACAGGCTATCCGACTACGGGGGAATATGACGTGTAAGGAGATCACATTCATCCGGGGATTTTGCAGAAACGTCTTTCTCAGCTATGGCTTCCTCCAGTTATTCCACTGGTATATTCCGTGGTGAGATATACGTCTTTGAACAAGCAGGCTACCGCAAGACTTCAGTGATCTCGAAACTTTCGAGTAAACTCGTAATCTCACGAAATCCAGTTTAGCCGGTAGCACCTGCAAGCTGCTGCACCACAGCGCTTCTGACACCTGCTGGGCAAACCAAGGCTTAACTTTTTCCTTCAGGATGTGAATGTTTAACACGTGTATTCAATGATACAAGAAATCATACTAGATTTAGATGACGATCCAATCACACGCCCACTTCGCTCTGCAGTGATGTTTCGTTAAAGTACAGCATCTACAGTTGAGACTGTTTCTATTTTATTTTTTTTTTGTCTGTGACAGACTCCAGCAGAAGGAGCATCCATATCTGTCTACGCTGCAGTTGCGTCTGAGTTGGAGGGGGTGGGCGGCTGCTACCTCTACAACGGCCAGAGGACGCAGTCCTCCGAGCTTTCCTACGACTCCGAGCTCCAGGCAGAGCTGTGGAAAAAGAGCTGTGAGCTGGTGGGGCTTCAGGAGGCCTGACGTCCTGCTGTTAATGTCCTTAAATCCATACTGAGCCGTCAGCCTGACATTGTTTTCTATCATTTAAGCTGCAGCCTGTTCACGCAAGTGGTGTTATTCACATTTTTTTTCTCTTTTTTTTATGTTGGGCCAACAATACGTAACCCTTTTCTGCACCAAGCAATTTATCTGAGCACAACTAAAGTCGTAAATTTAGAAAGACTTCATGTCTTTGCAGACAATGAAACCTTAAACTTCTGTAGGTGACTGTAATGATGACTTGATACAAAAACAGTATCCATTAAAAACTGAGTCTTTGAGGAGCAAAGATGGGACCATGATCACCATTTTTCAATTTTACTCACTTTTATTTGCATCGCAAGCTATGTCAAGGAACTTTATACAGAAAACGAGTTCAAAACAGTCCAGTTAAGTGCAATCTAAATCATTTTAGTTCAGTTAACCCAGGGAATTCCAAAAAGTCCAGATTCAAAGTTTATATGATACCAGTTCATAAAAAAAAAAAAAAAAAAAGGGGGGGGGGGGGGGGGAAAACGGGGGTGTCTGGACTCAGAGATGTCTAGGATGGCCCGTCACATGGTGTAAACTAGTATTATGGTCAGGTGAATCTGTATTCCAGACCATTTGGAACAAATGGGCAAAAAGGAAAAGGACCAAAACCCAGGCTCTGTATAAATATGCATATATTTGTTGCAATTTTTTTTTTCTGGAGGTACAAAAATTCAGCCCCGTGCAGCTGTCACGGTTGTACTGAAACATAGAGGTCAATGCAGATTGACTGGCTTTTGGTGCCAGCCCCCGGTGGTCGTTCAAGGAACTGTTTTCCTCGCAATCAGATTTGCGTCAGACGAGCCGGATGTAACCCCTTCGGAAGAAGACACAAAGTGATATAACAAGACATGCTGGACCGTCTTCACTCATTAACAGTATTGTGGCTTTATAGTCAACACAGCAGATCTGTATGTCCCAACATGTACAGATGTGTTTCAGGATGGCTTTAAAACAGATGTTTCTGGAGCAACAAATCATTTAACCTTTAAACTTTGAAGTAATCACAATTGAAAGTGCAATATGAAGTCAGATGCTAGAATGATGGACTGTTCCTTCCGGATCATTCCTAAAACTGAGCCCAGTTTGTATAAATGAATGTTTTTCATGTTCATGTTTTTTAGAGTTTCATAAAACCAGTTAACTTTGAACTTCAGAGACTGAGAGAGAGACTCTTCATAGGTTTTGGTGATGATAAGGTGATTGTGAGGTTGACCTCGGTGGCAAACGTGATGTTGGAAAGATGAATTCATGAAGCACTACGGTTGGTCTTCTGAGAATGCACATAAACAAGGCAGCGGTAACATGATGTTGTTTACTGAAGTTCTGAAACTACAAAAATATGGGGAAGACCAACAAAAAAGTGCCTTTTAGACACCTTGTCTTGTACTTTCTTACCACTTTAATGGAGGTGGAGTGCCTAGATATCAATGTGGCTTCATTATCGGTATCGTCACACTGAGAATTCCTACTGTTTGGTTTCAAATTATGTGAATTCTATGTTTTTTATATTCTCAGAAAAAGACCTCAACATTCTGAAATAAGGTATATATTTAAAGAATAATGCAAAAATTCTGAAGAATGTAACATTTATTACTGTGCAATAAAGTATTATGATGTAGTTCACATTTATTTGCCTTTTTCATCTATCCATCCATCCATACCCATAGACTGTATAAAAGAAACTGGACAAACCTTCCGTGACATCACCTATGTTTTGGAATAGCCAGTTTAAACCCCAGTTTATGGGACTGGAGGAGGTCTTGGCTGGGGCTTCGTCACAATACAAAATTACATCAGTGAATTAGGTGATAATAGAGGCTACCCGTGTACTGCGGGACATGACATGAAAGGGGGCACCACATACTCATCCGGGGCTTTGCAGATCTGTTCCTTTGTGGTCTTTTCCCTGTGCTAGTAGCTTCCTCTAATTATTCCAGAAAAAGTAGACAGGATCACCACTCATGTAGACCTTAGTGCTGGTCTTTTGCTTAATATTGGTAAATGCCATGGGCCCCGTCTTGCTTCAGTTTTATGGGAAGCATACGTGGGTCAAATAAATAGGGCCCATGAGGGATACAAGTGTACACAATGGGCATGGGCTAGGAAAGAAGCTAATTGTGTGGGTCTGATATAGTTTGAGTAATATATGCCCCACATTAGAAAATTAAACAGCTGGGTCCCACCTAAAAGTCAGTTCGATCCCACTGAAAGTCAATATGGCAAACACAGGGAGGAGCATCATGGAAGCTGAGGAAAAAAACCACGTGGGACCCATTTTGCTTGTCACCTTTAGCTTATATGTGGCCCACATATAAATACTCACTAGGATCTAATCAATAAACATGACATTACATGTATTACATTCACATAAGTCATCTTCTCCTCATATCTCACGCCTGCAGTACTAATCACTGAACTTTAGACCAGTGGTTCCCAAAGTGTGGGCTGCTGCCCCCTAGTGGCCGTTGTAGTACTGCAGGTGGGCCGTGAGAGCTCGTCAAAATTAAATATGTTTTAAATCCTCAATCTTTTTTTTTTTATGTTTCTTAATTACTGTAAAATATTCATGACATGATTAAAGAAACATTAAGTAATAAAAGAAACCAGTTAAGTGTTACTCTGTCTTCTTAACTCGATTTGACCTTATTTGTTGAACCCTCACATTAATATTGGAACATAGCATCTAGTCCTGTATGTTGATCACAGCTGTGATTAAAGGTTTTGGTGGGCCGCTGAGATTTTTCACATTTCAAATTGGGCCTTGGTAATCTGAAATTTGAGAATGACTGCTTTACACCAGTGGTTCTTAACTGGTGGGTCGTGACCCAAAAGTGGGTCGCAGACCCCTTTTCAGTGGGTCGTGGGCCTTTGCCTGGGGAAGGAAATGCTAAAAAAAAAAAAAAAAAAAAAAGTGTGTCATTCATACTCCTTAACAGTAGTTAGTTCTTGTTTGAAAAACTACATGCTCAGTGTGTTTGCATATTTTTTTCATGTTTGTGCATGTTGAGTCTGTTACTGAAAAAGCACTGCTTAAAGACTGAGTTTTTACAGGAAGTGAAGCAAATGAAGTGTTTTTGGATTTAATGAAGTACTGAAGTGAAGTGCAGCTAATTGAGCATCAAAGGGAATATTTCCCGATTGAAGTCATTTTGGTTTTTGCCATTTTGGTTCACCAATAAACGTATTTTTTTGTGTTGGCATTCTGTGATATTCTATTTTACTATCTCGATTCAAACTGCACAATCTTTTCATTCAATAAACTTGAGAAGTTGAAAATTTACCTTGATTTGGGTCGCGGCTTGTCATAAAGGGTGATGGTGGGTCCTGAAGCCAAACCAGTTGAGAACCACTGCTTTAGACCAACCCAGAACCAGTCACAAAAGTCACGTTATCTCTAAAATAAGAATGAATATGCTCTGTTCTGCCCTTATTCATAGTTTAAAAATGAAACTAGCATTAAATGCTAAGAAGCTAAAAAGATGACTGGCAGCCACTGATAAGCAAGTCATCAGTCAAAAGACCAAGCAACTAATTATAAATGTGTTCCTTTATATAGTTTCAATCTGACTTTTTAAAATTCATTATTAGGTGTAATAAAGAAAAATCTTTTTTTTTTTTTTCCAAAATATTTCTCTCCATCTCCTTCAACTTGTGGTTAAATACTTTAAAAACTGTATCAATAATTTGTGGATTTTTTGGGGGATTCACGGGGGGAGGAAGGAACGTAACCACCGTGAATAATAATGGTATACTGTACTGTTACACGTTTGACATTTTATGACCAAAGCCATTTGAATTACTACTGGGGTAATCCCGTAAAAAGCATATGACATTTCAAGACAATCTGACATTTCAGCAGTGAGTTCAACACACCTAAAAGTCAGTGTTCTCAGTAGTACTCATTTCATCCTAACTAAACAGCTAACAGTCTGTGATGCCTTCCATCCATTGATGGAATTGGAGAATTGGTTCAAAAAATGTTATATTATGAAAATGTAGCCACTGTACATCCACATTTAACAATTTCACATATAGCTATTGGGAGGGAATATACATTTTGTTTGGGCTAATGTTCAGTGCCATTCAGAAGTTAAAAACATATTAACATATTAACTCCATAGTACATTCAACAAGGCAATGGACTTGACTTTATTTGCCAAGGAACTATTCTAAGACTCTTCTTCAAAGACAACATTGTTCACTGACCTTCTGTTTACGCCTGATGTCTGAGCTGGTTACGTGGAATTTCTAAAGTTTTATCTGAATGACAGTGACGGTACAATACATTTATTGTTGGTTATGTTGACTGAATTTATACAATTCTGTATTTGTTACTTTGGAACAATTTGGGAATCGCAATTATACTGACATTGTTGACATTTTGTAATGAATGTGAATGTGAATGTGAATGTGAGCTCTTGTAACTAGGGGTGCACGATAACTATCGGGCCGATAACAAGAAATTATGACGTCATCCAGATAAGTCCGATCATGACGAATAGCCCCGATAACATATATATTTCTGTCAACACGGCAGTGCCTCGCTCCCTCTGAGCCTTGAATAACTGGCAGTGAATGTTATGTTCAAGTAACGTCGGCATAATCAGAAAAACGATTACTCAATAAGGAAAATCAAGAATACCCCATCATGCCAGAAAACAACTCGTTAACTCGGTCATAATTTTGGTAGTTGCTGACTTGAATTGATATTCGCAGTATTCTCCCACATGTTACACATAAAAAAAGAAAAAAAATAGAAAAGGCAGAAAGAACGACTAGCAAACAAGGGAACGTGGGAATTTACGTTACACCTTGAATGCAGCTTGGAGCACAGCCTACTGATCACAACAAACATGGCGGGCGTGGAACTTCATTAAAGTTTCAGAAGAAGATAGTTTGGTGGTTATTTGTGACAAATCCTCCGAGCGAATTCTACGAGGAGGGAAGCACAAGCTTTAATACGTAAAACCTGATCGGCCACCTACAACATAACAATCGCTTCCATGGAGTTTTGAAATCACGCTATCGTGAGCTAACGGAAGCTAATGCTAACGTGCAGCAGATCTCCTCCCCTCCCTCTGCTCTCCCTAATTCCTCTCATCTAAAGGTTCCATGAGATTAAAAAATAAAAACTACTGAACCTAATTTACTTTAGATAAAGGTATTATTTAAATCAAACCACAAGCCAAAATCCTTTAAATGTTAATTTTTTTCAGTTTGTAATTCTGATGCATGTATTTTCATCAGTTCAAGGAGCCTTTATTTTTTTTTATATCAGTCAGTAATGCACCTTATTTAAGTTAATGTGAGATAACCATAGGTTTTGTTTGATAGCTTTAAGAAAATGTTGAGAGGCTTGCCAATAGGTTTTCATTGGAAAAAATAATATCTGTTCATATCAAAAGTCAAAACTATTTTTGATTTTGTTCATAGTATTGATGTAATGATCTTAGGTATATGTGTGTGTGTTATCGGTATCGGTATCGGGCTTTAGGAGCTGAAAGTTATCGGTTATCAGTATTAAAAAACAGTTATCGTGCATCCTACTTGTAACCACTGCACACATAAGCACTTCACAATGTCACTTTAACTCTGACATCAGCATTTCTTTTCGTGCCCAGCAAGACAATAAAATGACCACAAATCATTGTATGGACAAAGTATATGACATTATGACTGGTGCAATAAATAGTGTAGCTTTGATATCAATTAACCAGTCAGGCCAAAAGCATATTGTCAGGTTTTCTCTGGCTCTTCTGTTGCTGCCCTGCACAGAGAAGTCCACTTTAATTAGAGTGCATAGATCCTTCGCTGGAAGTGGCCTCTCCTCACTGACGAACATCTTGGAGACGAAGGGTTCTTTAGCCCACAACAAACCTGTAAAATGTGACATAATGCGTGACTTGTCATGGGCTAATGACAGTTTCATGTATCGATCCTAAGACACGTAAGTTGGGGGGGGGGGGGGGGGGGGGGGGGGGGGGGGGGGTGATAATGCTTATATCCAGACTCTGCATCCTTCCATGGACAAAGAAGTCTGCAGCAGATTGGACATGGGAGTCCTTCTCCTCCAGGCTGGTCACATGTCTCCAGGAACTGCTGAGACTGCTGCCTCTGCAATAGCACCTCTTAAACCGTTGTTGTTTCCTGTATCTAAAGAGTAAATGAGTTGCACTTTTAAAAAAGATAACAATGATTGAAACATTGTGTAGGAGAGCCAAGAAGCAAAAGCTGGCTTGTAAGGATACCTCTCCTGTATTAATGTTAACAGTTATGCTATGAACAGAAGGGGTGGGATTAATAGAAAGTTAATAGAAAGCAACTTGTTGTAAAAGCCTTTCAGAGGAGAGGCACACAGCTATCATTTTTGCCACCCATGTGCATAGCTTAGTCTGCAAAGGTAAAATGAAAGACAAAGGAGTAAACTGCTGCTCTGCTGTAATGCTTCCTTTAATTTTAATGTCGTAAAGATGTGATGATGAATATTGGTGGTACAACTAATAACTTTATTTGTATAGTACCTTATAAAACATGTCAAGGGTCTTTCTGCTGGTCCAAATATGTTTAGGTCCTATCTCAGGGACAGGAGATACTTTGTTGAAAACTGGTAACTGTGTCTCAGACCAAATGGGAATGACCTGTGGGGTTCCCCTAGGGGTCAATCCTGGGACCCCAATGCTTCCATCAGGCCACTAATACACAGCTATAATGTGTCCTAACCCAACTATGTAGATGATACTCAGATCTATGTGTCACTGACAGCAGGAGAACATGGGCCTGTAGCTTCAATTGTGTCGCTACATCGCAACAGATCAGTGTGTGGATGCAAAACAACTTTCTCCAGCTAAACTCAGACAAAACTGAAATCATTGTCTGTGGCTGACAGAAACAAAGAGAGAGTGCTCCCAGTCACCTTGAGACTCTCTCTCTAGAACCTAAAAATCAGGTCAGAAATTTAGGGGTAATATTGGATTCAGACTTGAACTTCAACAACCACATTAAAGCAATAACACCAGCAGCTTTTTACTATCTAAAAAACTTTGCCAGAATCAAGGGAATATTATCTAAACCAGATTTAGAAAGACAAATCCATGCGCTGGTCTCCACCAGGTTAGACTACTGTAACGGCCTGCTCACTGGGCTCTAAACCAGCTGTAAGACAGCTGCAGTACATCCAGGACGCTGCTGCACGAGTCCTGACTAGAACCAGGAATATGACCATGACCATAGGAAATACGACTATTAGTCCAGTCCTGAGGTCTGACTAGAACAGGAAATATGACATTAGTCCAGTCCTGAGGTCTCTGCACTGGTCCTGACTAGAACCAGGAAATACGACCATATTAGTCCAGTCCTGAGGTCTCTGCACTGGTCCTGACTAGAACCAGGAAATAAGACCATATTAGTCCAGTCCTGAGGTCTCTGCACTGGTCCTGACTAGAACCAGGAAATACGACCATATTAGTCCAGTCCTGAGGTCTCTGCACTGGTCCTGACTAGAACCAGGAGATATGACCATATTAGTCCAGTCCTGAGGTCTCTGGCTTCCTGTCACTCAGAGAATAGACTTTAAAACAGCTCTACTTGTGTTCAAGTCTCTTCATGGTCCCAAAGTCCATCTCTGACATATTAGATCCATATGAACCAACCTGGACTCTGAGAACCTCAGGTAGTGGTCTCCTGCTGGTGTCCAGAGTCAGGACTAAACAAGGTGAAGCTGCATTTCAGTTTTATGCTCCTAAAATCTGGAACAGTTTTCCAGAAGATGTGAGACAGACCTGAACTCTGACAATGTTCAGATCCAGACTGAAAACAGTTCTGTTTAGATGTGCAGATGACAACTGAAAGGATTATATCTGCACTCTTTTTTCTAATTTATTCATTTTTTAAATTAATTTTTAATTTAATTTATTATTTTTTTATGCTTGTATGATTTATGGAATGACTCTATTTGCCTTCTTGTGATTTTATGCATCTGTAAAGCACTTTGAATTGCCTTGTGTACGAATTGTTCTCTACAAATAAACTTGCCTTGCCTATTAGTCAGGTTTTTAGGACAATCTTTTTTCACCTCTGTAATATCGCCAAGATTAGGAGCATACGAGTCAAATCCTGCTAAAGGTTCCCTCTTAAAGGGGAGTTTTTCCTTGCCACTGTTTGTCTTAAAGGTTTTTTTCCCTGCTAGGGGAGTTTTTTTTTTTTTTTTATTGCCATTGTTTCTAAATTAAGATTTAATAACTGTTATGGTAAAATTGGCGCTTTGAGGTCTAGAGGTCACAGGGACCTGTTTGTCCAGAGCCTGTATGGACATCATTTATGGTCCTCCTACCTAACTGGGTTTCTCCTGTACCAGGCAGGAGTCCTAACCTTACTGTCTTTCACTGTCAAGTTGTCAATTCTTGCATCAACTGCTGAGGTGTAGATCTGACCCCTTTTGAATGAAAATGGAGAATAAATTCATTGAGATCTAGCCGTTGCTAAGTCTTGTTATTTAAAGTTGATTGTTGATCTTACTCAGAATCCTTAGTCTTTTAGAGGCTAAAACAGAGACAATAATTCTTTCCACCACTATAACATTAAATATTGATAATATTATTTGCTTGGGGTCATTTTTTGGATCTCTGACCTAGAGAGAATTTGTACTATAGTAGACAATATACAAATAAAATTATAACTGAATTAAATAGAAACATCAATGCTGAAAGGTATATACAGCGTACAGCGTAGCATATATTGTCCAAGAAAGACAATGTGCTTTTCATGGAAAGCCTTGCATCATTTTACAAGACAATGGTAATCTGTATAATTACAAAAGCATGATTTTGTAAAAAGAAGAATCCGGACGCTGAACTGATCAGCCTGCAGTTTGGACCTGTCAACATCTGAAAACATTTGGACCATCATGACAGGACGATCACAACAAAGAAGATCCAGGACTGTTGCAGCTCCAGTTTCATATCAGACAAGAATGGGACAACTTTCCTCTCCAAAACTGCAATTACTGGTCTGCTCACCTCCCAGAATGTATGTGACTTGTTGTTAAAAGGAGATAAGATACTATAATGAGGTAAACGTTTCCCTGTCCCACTTATTTTTTTCGATGTGTTTCCACCATCAAATTCAAAATTACCTTTTTTTTTCGCCATCTTCTTCAGATAATTTTCTGATCTTATTTAAACATTCTGAAGTACATCTTTTTGCACCATTACTGTACAGCACTAAAACACTGATTGTGCTGAGAGCATAAAATCAATTATTTAAAAAAAAAAAAAAATGCATAATGTCTTACTTTTTAAGACTACACTGCCATCATGTGGTCAGTTTTGGAAAAGCCTGACTATCAGACAGATTTTCCTCCAATCTATCAACAAAGAATAAACTGTTTTACTGATACCACTGATAAGCAAGCCATCAGTCGAAAGACTAAGAAACTATTTATTAATAAATGAGTTGCTTTATATAATTCCAGATAGAATTTATCATCTCCATAATAAATTCTAAATCTGCAATAACATGTCAGAATAAAATTATTTTACAGAATAACTTTGCAGGGATTGCAGAGTAATCTTTTTCGCACTTACAAACACTGTTTGTGTAAAAGAAGAAAAATGTTATGATCAGATATCAAATAGCAGTTATCTACAGAAAACAAAAAAAAAAAGGAAACATAAATCAATTTATCAATTTTTTTTCTAATTACAATTTACTCAATTACTTATCAACTTCGAAAATGTCTAAAGATGGAGACACACATATTAATCTATTTGAAAATGTATTATTTTTAAAAGCACGTAACCGTTTTGTTAGCTTGCGTATGACGTCATGCACTATACCAATAATACAGGTGGAAATGGGTGAAACCATACCAACAGCTCCTTTTAAATTCTTGTACTACAAAGAATCGTCTTGAAGACAAACACGGTAAAAAAAAAAAAAAAAATCAGAGTGAAGAAGGAGAAAATGAAGCAAAACAGAAGACAACCATCAAGGAAAATTTTCTGAGGGAGGAAAATGAATGCTTAAGGTCTGCCCAGGCCTCATTTCAATCTGTGATGGAAACGGAAAGACTTTTTAATGAACTTTTGCTTGAAAAGATGAATGTTCTTGAGAAAGAAGTCCAACATTATAAAAACTGTTGTAGAAAATAGAACTTCACCGCTAAAACCTGACACAGCTGATGCTGCAACACCTCAGACCAAAAGCTGGTGGCGTTCCTGTGGCGAAAGCATGTGGACTCTAGTCAAATACGCTGCCTTTTACAGTATTTCTTATCTGCTGACAGAAATTGTGTTCTCACAGTTAAAGTATGAATCAGGAATACGGCCTTTCTGAAGAACATCAAACAGAACACACATCAGACGTAACCGTCCGTTTGAATCTCAACTTCTCAACTTCGGCCATCCTGTCTGGAGCTTGCATGTTTTCAACCGGGTTTTCTCCGGGCACTCCGGATTACTCCCATAGTCCAAAAAAAAAATATCCATGTTAGGCCAACTGATTTTTCTAAATGACCTGTAGGAATCAGGTTGACTGTGTATGTTGTTAGTCTCTACGTGGTCCTTTGATGGACCAGCAACCCTCCCAGAATGAACCCAGCACTTCGCCCCAAGACTCCAGCAGACGTCCATGTCCCTGAAGAGGAATGAGAGGGAGCAGATAATGGATGGAAACCATTTGGCATTACAGAGGAGCTGCTCGACCTTAAGAGTCTAAAAGGGACAACAACAAGTAAGAGTATTTTGGAGTAGTTTGGTTCATCTGTGTTTCCTCCTCTGACCTGGAGATATCTCACTTAATTCACCATTGTGAAGATATACTGGTTTTAACGGCTGTTAACAGGTTTTAACGGATGTTGTTATTTGGAGTTAACACTCGGACCACAGGACCGAGACATGAAGAAGGAGCGCTGGACGCCGGCAGCTCCTCAAGTACACCAGACTGCAGCGTCTGGTGTACTTGAAATTTGAATTTTCCCCCTTGGGGGATCAATAAAGTATATTTGATTTGATTTGATTTGAATACCGTTGTGAAAACTATCAATGTAATTCCATCAAGAGGACTATACCACAGACAGTTTCAGGCTTTCCTTTCTGATGTTGCTGCTGAATATGGGGATCTACTCTATCACTCCAATGTGCGCTGGCTCAGTCGCGGCGCCGTGCTGAAGCGCTTTTATTCCCTAAGATCGGAAACTGACCAGTTTTTGAAAGAGAAGGACCGACCTCTTCATGAGCTGAATGACTCGCTATGGTTGGCAGACCTAGCATTTTTATTTCATCTTACTGATCATTTAACCACCCTGAACAAGAGCCTACAAGGGAAAGATCAGCTTGTACCCCAACTTCATACGCACATGAAAGCATTTTGTGTGAAGATCCATCTCTTTAAGACACAACTATGCAACTTCAATGTCCCGCAGTTTCCCACACTGTCCCAGATCAGAACTGCTGTTCCACAGGCCAACCTTTCTGCTGAAAAAAGGGAAATATGTGTCTGTGATCACAAGTCTTGAAACAGAATTCAGACAGCCCTTCCAGGACTTTACTCTCATTGAGAAAGGAATCAAGCTATTTGCGACTCCTTTTATGGTGGATGCTGAAGACGTGGAAGAGAAATTGCATTTGGAACTCGTCGAAATCCGAGTTTTACCAGAGCTTGGACAAGAAAAAGTTTCCTCTGGGGAGACGCCACGCAAGAAGAATGATCAGTCTGTTGAGCTCAGCTTACATATGTGAGCAAAATTTTTCTTTTAACGCTGAACAAAAGCAAAATGAGAAGCAAAATGACCGCCAGTCATCTCTGCGATAATCCAATGCCACTCTGGCCAAAAAAAAAAAAAAAAGCTAGAGCTGGATTGTCTGATTTAAATTCCAGCGCGGCCAATGTTTACCACTTTACTGAAACTATATCCATGCCTGGCCAATTTACTCTGTGAAGGTTGATAACAGTTTATAACGAACATTCATAGGTGTTAATAAACTTAAAATGTATATGTCTCATTCCCCCTTATTGTTCAATCTGTACTGTGGGGATCACAATCGTGATGAAAAAATATGGGAATAAGCTGCTAACCCTTGTTCTGACTGACCAAATAAAGTATAAATAAATAAAAATCTATTTATAGAAAGCTGGCATTTTTTTGTAATTTTAGTTAAAACTAAAGCATATTTGACCTACTTGTAAATGATTTTTTCTCCCTTTATTACACTAAAGGTGAGACCATATACCAGGTACTATATTATACCCCACCTCTACTAAGTGGCCCTCCGTGGAAAAACTTTCAACACCCCTGTTTAGGCATACCAACACATTTTTTTTTTTTTAATTCTTGTTCTATAGAGTTGACTTCAAGGCAAACACAGATAATTTTCTTTTTCTTCACTCTGATTTAAGAAAAACAGGAGAGAAAATGTCTGTTGAGAGTAGAAATTCCTCCACACGCTGGGCACAAGTTTTTCCTTCAGAAACAAATAAGTCTGATGCTAAACACTTCTGGTCAGTACAACAAACTCTTCAGAACAAAGAAAATATACTGAAACAGCAAATAAGAGGCTTTCTGATGAGATAGATTTACTAATATCTGTCAAAGACTTAGACCAAGGGAGCATTGACTTTTTCAGGATGATGCTGCAGATTTTTGAAGCTAAAGAAAATATTATCCAGCTTCAAATTGCAGAGTTTTTTTGTGATTTGACCAAACTGGAATCAAAATCTGATACTAACCAAGACCTAACTGAACAGCAGGGGGGAGCAGAGTTCATATCTCAGATGAATAAAGACTGTACAGATCTAACTGAGTCAGACAGGGTAGCACAACTTGAGGACACAATAAAGAACCTGGAATTTGAATTTCAAAAGCCGCAGACAGATACACAGCAACAAAAGGTTAATGAAAATTGTTTGAGGAAGGAAAATGAAGACTTAAAAGCTCCCCAGGCCTCATTCCAATCTGGGATGAAAAAGAGATCTTTGAATGAATTTTTTTTGAAGAGGTGAATATTCCTGAGAAAGAAAAACAACATTTTAAAACCGTAGAAAATAGAACTTCATCACCAAAACCTAACACAGCTGATGCTGCCCCTCAGACCAAGAGCTGGTGGCGTTCTTTTGCTGAAAGCTCGTGGGGTCTAGTTAAATACGCTGTCATTAGCAGTGTTCCTTATCTGCTGACAACAATTTTGACCTCACAGGTTAAGTTTGAATCAGAAATACGGCCTTTCTGAATAACATCAAACAAAACAGACATCAGACATAATCACTCAAGGTTGGGGAGAGATGAAAACAGTCTGCAATATTTATGTTGACCTCACAGAAGAATACAGCAGTGTAGTAAGAGTTATTGTAATCATACTGACAAACAATTTAACATGGCAAAATATGACTTTAAGAATATAAATGAGACAATAAAACAGACAATTTGAAACGGCAAAGTACCTCAATGACATAAAAATGTTAGTCAGAATAAAACTTGGGCCGTCCTGTGGAGAGCTTGTATGTTCTCAACCGGGTTTTCTCCGGGTGCTCCGGTTTCTTCCCATAGTTCAAAAAAACATACATAGTTTGAGTCCTGCTCTGCGACCCTGAAAAATGCTTCTGATGCTGTCATTTTGGGACATTTGCCATTTTTATGTGCCAAATAACATGATGTGTAGCCAGGCACACGTTTGCTCAAGCTGCGATGCAACCAGCTCACGCCATCCTTCAAACGTCAGCCTCAACTTCAGCCAAGTGACCGTGGCCACTGATAACCAGCTGAAATCAAAAGTGCAATGGGCTAAGAAGGCACTCGCCTTTCAAGAAATTATATAGGATTTATTTGAATTTCTTGTTTTCTCTGTTCCCCCCCCGTGAATAAAATATGAGTTTATGAGCCTTGCAAATCACTGCATTCTGTTTTTATTTACTTTTTGAACAGAGTTCCAACCATAGACTAAACTGAACTGGAATGCACGGCTCAGAAGCTATATTCAAAAATCAAGCTCTTCAATCCTAAATAGTAAAAGTGGTCAAATCCATCCATTTTCTATACCCGTTTCATCCTCCGAAGGGTCACGGGGATCTGCTGGAGCCTATCCCAGCCGTCCACGGGCGAAAGGCAGGGGTCCACCCTGGACAGGTGGCCAGTCCATCGCAGGGCCACATGCAGACAAACAACCACTCACACCCACACTCACTCACTCCTACGGGCAATTTAGAACCACCAATTAACCTAATATGCATGTTTTTGGTATGTGGGAGGAAGCCGGAGTACCCGGAGGAAACCCACGCAAGCACAGGGAAGTACATGCAAACTCCACACAGAAAGGCCCCTGTGAGGTTAGAAAGCTGGCATTTTTTTGTAATTTTAATTGAACAGTAAAGCATATTTGACCCACTTGTAAATTATTTTTTTTCTCCCTTTATTACACTAAAAGTGAGACCATATACCAGGTACTATATTATACCCTACTTCTACTAAGTGGCCCACTCCTTGATTTTTTTGTATGTGGCCATCTGTGGAAAAACTTTCAACACCCCTGTTTTAGGCTGATTGGACAGTGAGCGACATGCATGTGCTTTTTAAAGTAATACCCCTAGATTTTTTAGGACTGAATTACATTTTTTGTTTTCTGTTTGCCCATGAATAAAATATGAGTATATGAGCTTTGCAAATCACTGCATTCTGTATTTGATTACTTTTTACATTGAGTCTCAGCTTCAGACTGTGCAAAGAGAACAGGAATGTCTGTGATTTCACCCACAGGTTATCTGAAGCGTGGTTTGAAAGCCTCTTATTTGTACCGTGTGTTGCCATTTTGCTCAAAAATGTCGCTTCGACGTTGATTTTCCTGTATTCACGGAAAAACTTTCAGCGACACCTTCACGACATGGCGACGGTCAAAACGACTGCTCATCCGCTGGTCTCTGCAGGACGTGAGACACCTGGTGTTAGATATCTACAGTCTCCAACTCATTCACTGCCATTGACGTTTTTAGACGTCATTTTGTCTAATATTTGTCCAATATGTGTTACTGGCGTCGCTAGACAGAGCATCACAATGAATATTAGAGTTTTGGACATTGTAGTTAGTGTCCCGATCCACCAGAGGGCAGCATCGCCACTCTCTATTGAAGCCGCCATTTGCCCCTCCCCGAGGGCTTCTGCGAGTGAGAGAGGAGATGGCTGCTGCATTCTACCATAGACATATATAGAGATAGACGCCGCATCGAACGCTACTCCCTACTGGCACTGACGAGATTTGGGGCCGCCATCTTGGACCGGTCACCCGCTCCGCTCAGTGTTATTTGTTTGGCAGATGTGCCGTCAATGTATTTAATCATACCTCACAAAACGAACTGATTTTCATATATATATTTATATGATATAATATAATGTTAAATATAATTATATTGCATATAGCAATATAATTATATTTCTACAACGGCAATTCTTGTGTCAGTTGTAATCTAAGTCAGTGTTATGGAATATGATTTATCAAGTCTCAGTTCGTAGCCGGGTGAACAATAAACATACTGTAGCATTGTTAACTGCCATTAGCTTAGCGTCGTTTCATTAACGTTATGGTAACAAAGGATCCTTGCTCCTTCTCAACTCTGGTAATATTCAATGAACAAAATACAACCAATATTATAGTAACCCACTGAGCAAAAGACGTCTCGTTTAAGTTCACACACGAAATTCGCCCGTCTATAATCGGTCTATATTAACGCAAATCTATACGGTACAATTTAATCCATTAATAATTAAATACAAAATAAAACAAAAGTAAATTGTATAAATGGTGGCCAAATGCTGGATTAAAACATTTTTAACAGTCATTGATCAATGTACAATGTAGTTTAGATTTAGAAACGGCTAGTCTAAAACTTTCATTTAGACCAGTGGTAGACCGATTTTAGCCCAGTCGTCTAGGGACCGTTAGACGTTTATTAGACATTTATTAGACGTCTTTTAGACCGAAAAATATGTTACATCTTACTTGTGAAAAGTAATCCCCTGAGCCCTGCTTCTGATGGTCCGCCGATTGGAGCAGGAATATCCCACACAATGTTCAGGCATGTTCTCTCACTTGTGCTGCGACTCGACGTACGGTAATACTACTACTACGGTTATAATCCCAGAGAATGACCGGTCCAAGATGGCGGCTGCATTTCTCGTTCTAAACAGCCAATGCGGCGTCTATCTCTATATATGTCTATGCATTCTACTGCAGATTACGAACGAACGGCAAACGGTAGGAACAAAATTCTTTTTTCTGAGGACAGAAGAGACTCTCCCCTTTACTCGGGGGGGGCTTCGGTGTTCACATACTCGTGAAATACGATATTATTTCGGCTTCGGTAGATCGGAAAACGGACTCTGAAGCGGGCTGGCAGTGAAGAAACAGTAAGGTAAACAACGATGTTTATCTATTAATCACCCTTTGATTAGGAAAACGCGAGACAGACGTTTTTTGACAGGTTGCCGCTCGTTTTTCGGACTTTCCGCCAGTAATTACAGTGTTTGTTGACAACTGAAACGAGGGCGTGGTCATCTCGAGGAAAGGGAAGGACCATAGACTGTTTATTAAACTTATGAAAATATTACTGTATTCATTAATATATTATTAGGAAACAATATAATTAAATATTATTATATTTCCTAATTTTTTTTTAAAAGAACGTAACCGTTTTGTCAGCTTGCGTATGACGTCACGCGCTACGCTCCAGGCGGAAATGGGTGGACCCTGAACTCCTGTGTGACGTCATCGGCATACCAACACATTTTTTTTATTATAATTATTCTATAGAGTTGTCTTCAAGGCAAACACGGATCATTTTCTTTTTCTTCTTCACTCTGATTTAAGAAAAACAGGAGAGAAAATGTCTGTTGAGAGTAGAAATTCCTCCACACGCTTGGCACAAGTTTTTCCTTCAGAAACAAATAAGTCTGATGCTAAACACTCCTGGTCAGTGCTACAAACTCTTCAGAACAATGAAAATATACTGAAACAGCAAATTAAGAGGCTTTCTGATGTGATAGATTTAGTAATATCTGTCCTAGACTTAGAGCAAGGGAGCATTGACTTTCTCAGGGTGATACTGGAGACTTATGAAGCCAAAGAAAAGAAAATCCAGCTACAAATTGACGAGTTTTCTCGTGATTCGACCAAACTGGAATCAAAAGCTGATACTAACCAAGACCTAACTGAACAGCAGGGGGGAGCAGAGTTCATATCTCAGACGAATCAAGACTGTACAGATCAAACTGAGTCAGACAGGGTAGCACAACTTGAGCACACAATGAAGGGGGGAGCAGAGTTCATATCTCAGATGAATCAAGATTGTACAGATCTAACTGAGTCAGACAGGGTAGCACAACTTGAGGACAAAATAAAGAACCTGGAATTTGAACTCCAAAAGCTGCAGACAGATACACAGCAACAAAAGGTTAATGAAAATTGTTTGAGGAAGGAAAATGAAGACTTAAAAGCTGCCCAGGCCTCATTCCAATCTGGGATGAAAAAGAGATCTTTGAATGAACTTTTGCTTGAAGAGGTGAATATTCCTGAGAAAGAAAAACAACATTTTAAAACCGTAGAAAATAGAACTTCACCACCAAAACCTAACACAGCTGATGCTGCACCTCAGACCAAGAGCTGGTGGCGTTCTTTTGCTGAAAGCTCGTGGGGTCTAGTTAAATACGCTGTCATTAGCAGTGTTCCTTATCTGCTGACAACAATTTTGACCTCACAGGTTAAGTTTGAATCAGGAATACGGCCTTTCTGA
This sequence comes from Hirundichthys speculiger, assembly GCA_018398805.1. Lineage (NCBI taxonomy): Eukaryota > Metazoa > Chordata > Actinopteri > Beloniformes > Exocoetidae > Hirundichthys > Hirundichthys speculiger. The sequence continues at coordinate 27,024 of JAGFBZ010001942.1, forward strand.
ATAACATCAAACAAAACAGACATCAGACATAATCACTCAAGGTTGGGGAGAGATGAAAACAGTCTGCAATATTTATGTTGACCTCACAGAAGAATACAGCAGTGTAGTAAGAGTTATTGTAATCATACTGACAAACAATTTAACATGGCAAAATATGACTTTAAGAATATAAATGAGAAAATAAAACAGACAATTTGGAAAGGCAAAGTAACTCAATGACATAAGGTAAGCCAGAATAAAACTTGGGCCGTCCTGTGGAGAGCTTGTATGTTCTCAGCCGTGTTTTCTCCGGGTGCTCCGGTTTCTTCCCATAAACGGGACGGGGGCGTACCGAACGAGTTTCCACACGGGCATATTAAGTAGAGGACCGCACGTTGTGGAGCAGAGCGCTGCAGCCGCACATGCGCAGTTGTGCGCACACCCAGTGTTGCCAACTTAGCGACTTTGTCGCTATATCTAGCGACTTTCCAGACCCCCCTAGCGACTTAATTTGTAAAAAGCGGCTAGCGACAAATCTAGCGACTTTTTCTGGTGATTTTGAGACTTGCGCGCACTCAAACCGCTAGGTTTGAAGCCATCACTTGGCTGCTGTCTGCCTCGCGAGCCGCGCTTCTTGCTCTCTCCCTCTCTCTCTCTGCCGGGCTCAGTGCACAGCCAGTAGTGATGGGAATTCCGGCTCTTTGTGGAGAGCCGGCTCTTTTGGCTCGGCTCACTAAAAAGAGCCGGCTCTTTCGGCTCCCAAGTGGCTCTCAGATTTTTTGTTACTTAAATTAATTTATTACCAAATAATGTGTAAAATGAATAACTAATGTTAAAAAAAAACATAAAATATAACACATGTATAGTATTTATATGTCTTTATGAATAAACTTAACATATACATGAATACAGGGGCCTTTTGCATGTTCTCCCCGTGCTTGCATGGGTTTCCTCCGGATACTCCGGGTACTCCGGTTTCCTCCCACAGTCCAAAGACATGCATGACATGAAGCAGCTTGTTGGTGATTAAATTAATTTGTTCATGCGTGATTCACAGTCCTGCTGTTTTCCTGACAGCTCTTGTTTTCCAAACGCACTTCGTCGAGCCAAGTCGGCGGGTTCAGCACGAATTCACTCAGAACAATGTGGTCCTACATGAGCACTGAACTTTGTCCACAGAGCTCAACTTAGACAAACACCTTTGTTCAAATCCCTGCAGTTAAAGATTAGCGCAGCGTTTCTCTCTCAGGTTTACACCATGTGATGAAGAATTGTGCTGCAGGGATCCAGATTACGGACTGCAGGTCAGCTCAGGACGGATAAGAAGGAGCCACAGCAGGATTTCCAAACATATACCAGGCTGCATCTGTTGATGACGTGCTTCTGTCAAACCCAACCGAGTAATAAAAGCTCAGCTTCTTGTCATTCAACATCATAGCCGAGAAGATGCTGGAACCCGTTTGTTTAACATTAGAACCGCCAACATTCCAAAGTCCTTGAACCTCCGAGGGGGGTCATTTTGACCCCATTGCTGCAATAGCGTCAGTGATGCTAAGATGTCATTTCTAGAAGATGTGAAGTGGCTTTTTCTTAAATATTTCTGAAATAATAATGGACACTTGTCAAAATAAGTGTTTAAAATGCATATTTTTTCTTTTAAAACATAAAGAATTACCAAGATTGAACAGGTAAAATACATTTTCAAATTCAACAAACTGTAGGAACTGTACAAGAAACAAAAAAATGATCAAATAAAATATTTACAATGACAAAATAACTGTTTTTTCTAGTTTAATTATTTTTGAAAGAACTGATAACGTGTCCTAATGCTGCACGCTCTCTCTCTCTCTCACCCACACAAATAAATACAGTTGTACCTCTACTTACAAAATTAATTGGTTCTGGAAGTAGCTTCGTAACCTGAAAATTTCGTAAGCAGAGACGCATTTTCCATGTAAATGCCCTAATCTGTTCCAAGCCATATTTTAGCCAAGCCATATATCCGTTCCAAACCATAGCAACATATATTTTTAATAAAGTATAAATAATACATGAAATGACATAAAACCTGTAAGAAATACATGTTAGAACTAGAAAAGCACTCGGAGAGCGCAGACCTCCACCAAGTGCAACATTTATCGAAAATTTGAAAGTGATTCAGAATCCAGGATTTCTTCTGGATCACACCCAAAATGAAATCAGTTTCCTTTTGACACATCCGACATCTCCTGAAAATTTCATCAAAATCCATCGATAACTTTTTGAGTTATCTTGAATACAGACAGACAGACAAACGCCGGCAAAAACATAACCTCCTTGGTGGAGGTAAAAATTGTTCGTTTTCCTGGGTTGCTGGGTTACGCTCATGCAGACAAGGGGCCCTCCTAGCCAATGGGATGCGAGGAAGATGCTAAGCTATAGCCAATGGCAGAGCAGCTTGGACGCACCGCTTTCAAACCGAGATACAGAGCCGACAAGTATGTTTACGTTCGGTAAACTCCGGGAGCTGCGAGTAGCAGCGCGTACTGTATTTTTGCCTTTCGTATCCTGAAATTTCTTTCATAAGAAGAGGCAATATTTTCCCTTGATACGTGTCGTAACCTGAAAATTTCGTATGTAGAGACGTTCATAAGTAGATTTGTCAACAAACTGTAGGAGCTGTATGTTAACACAAACATGAAAACAACAGCAATCAAATAACAGACTATTTACAAAAATAGTTAAAATAATTTGTATTCAACAATCCATTTCATGTGCCAAAGAGTTTTGTGGGTGTGGTCCAGAGCTGAAACCAAACTTGGTACATACAATCAGTATGGTGTTCTTCGAGGTACACCATGTTCTGTGAAATTTTGTCTATAAGGGGCACTGTAACTCACGCATGTAAATATCGAAGATTCTATTCAAAATAAAAATCTGAACTTTAATTTAGTTACAAAGGCTTATTTAGTTGGGAGTAGCTAAAGTGCCAATTGGCTAACTTTTCAAAATGGTTGCCAAACAACCAATCAAATTTAAAAAATTTAAAATCAAATTTCTAGGCAATTAACATCCTGCCCAGGGACTACAGTTGAAAATTAGCTAATCAGCTATAAACTGGCTCATTTACAGAAATGTTCATCAATGTGCATTGTCCCTGAACAAATAAACTTGAAACTTTTCCAAATATGATCCCTCACAGTACCATTTGGGTAAAAAGCATCACATTTGAATCAAACTGGCTAATAATAATCACCATTTCATACCGCATTTCATAAAAGTGAAGTAAAATCATTTCCTCCATCTGTTATAAAATCTGTTATAAAATCTGCATTGTTGGAGTCATTTAGTCATGGGTTGCTATGAATCTGCCTGTACCCAAATGAGGTTAATACCCTCACCACTTGAGGTTATAAACTGCTCAAAAAAACATAAGAGAAAAAAAATGATTGAAAATCTTTACTAATGTACATTTTATAACTTTTAAAACACAGCCATATCAATAATTAGTATAAACAAACAATGGTTCAATTATCATAATCAGGCTGATATCCATTAGATGTTATAGTATGAAGATTAAGTCTTTCCATGATTATTTTTGAGCAGTTTGTTTACATTCTGTGATTTTTTTCTTTTCATATCTAAAAAAAAACAGATTCTTTAACGTGACCCAGAGCTCTAATGTGTCACAGCAGAGACAACAGCAGTGAGAATCGCCGTCACAACTTCCTCCATGTCATCCATGAACAAACACTAGTTCCCTTTGTTCTGACTTTCTTCCTCCTGTTTGATACTGTTTGCTGCATCTTTTTAAATCTGAATCATTCTGCTCTACATTGAGGAGATCTTGATCAAAGTTAAAAGACCAGCTTTGTTCCGGAATCATCAATAAAATGCCCACAGACATTCAATCCCACAGGTGTAAAATGTCTTCAGATATTTTTGCAAACATTTGTTATGTGTGAAGGTTCCTAACAGCGATGTCAGCCAAAAAGATGAGTCTTCCGTCTGGACTTGAGGGAGCCCTCATTAGATCCATCCAACTCGTCTCTGTCCCGGAAGGAAACGCTATGGACGATCTGTGACGTCCTCATTCGCAGCCTCTGCAGTTTGGGTTTCATCCCACTGAGCGAGGACTTCCTCCTGAGGATGACTCCCCTGGGTCGGCCCTCCTCGTCCACAAACTCGTCAGACCTGAGCGCCCAGGGGGGTTTCAGGTTCGACTGGAGGACCTTAGAGAGCCTCCAGCGGCCTCCGTGCCTGTGCTCTGGATCCTGGGATTCAGAGTGTTCGTAGGCGCCGATGATGTCCCGAATGTCCACGCTGGCGCTGTCCGTGAGGTACTGGCAGGCCTTCCTCCCACTGTAGTCCCTGAGTTCCAGGTCTGCGTTGTAGGCGCCCACCAGGAGCTTCACCACCTCCATGTGGCTGTGCATGGCGGCGATGTGCAACGGTGTGTAGCCCGTGTTGGAGCGGACATCGACGCTGATGGGGATGTCGTTCTGCTTGGCGAAGTTGATGATCAGGGCTATGAGTTCGTGCTTGCCGTGCTTGGCGGCCCAGTGCAGGCAGGTGAAACCAGTGACGAAGTCTTTCCTGAGGATCAGACTGGGGTCTGTGGAGAGGAGGCGCTGCAGGCTGCCCCACTCCCCATCCGAGGCGCACATCATCCACTCGTGCTCCGTGGGCTCCAGCGTCACAGGTGTCCGGTCGTCCTCCAGGCTGGAGGACACCAGGGAAGCAGAGTCACTGTCGCTCATGGAAGAGAAGTAGGGTCCGACGCTGCGCCTCACATGGGAGGAGCTGTTCATCATCACCTGGATCACAGAAGGAAATAAATGTCACTGACATGAGAGGGGCAGATCTCCCCATAATGAGGACTATTTTTGAGATCCATGATCAAAAATGATTTCACTAATTTAAAATGAGTTTATCTTAGGATCTATAAGGTTGATGGAGCATTAGCATGAATCATACAAAGCCATATCTCAGGAACGGCCCAATGAGCTACGATAAATCCAATCAGAATGAAGCAGAGGTTTTACATTTACAAGAGAGTGGCTTGGTATTGGATGCTTTTGTACAGTCCTACTGCTAACAGAAATGACCAAAGAGGTCAAAAATGATTTTTATTTGTCAAAGACTTGGAATTGAATGGAGTATTTTTTGTAAAGTAAAGTTTTTTTTGTTTGTTTTTCTTTTGTTTTCTAGCTGCTAGTTCAGTGAGTTGTTCCTCCTGAGAGGTGATCTTTACATTTTTACAATCTTTGCAGCCAATAATCAACAGGCAGTTCACAAACCCACGTCACTCCAGGCATTATCCCACAATAACCAGCCTTTAAGGCTAGTTTTTTTTAGATTTATAGTGCTCTGTATGTTGCCTGGAGCTGACTCCACCCACTCCAAGTTAATCCAAAAATAACCAAATCGACAAAAAAACAAACCCGAGAGTCAGATGGAATATGCTCACTTTAACACAGTTACCACATGCTAGCTATTTTACCTTGGCTTAGGTTAACCTATGATGCTAACTAACATTACCTTGCATTCATTCTGATTGCATCTGTCCACCATACTTTATTTCAGATGTCAGCACTGAAGTGACAATTGCAAAAACACCTGCTAGAGCTCAGGGTGGCTGTGCAAGGTCCAGCGATCCAACCTGAAAAGGTTCAAGTCAACGTGTAATGGCTAGCTATAGTTGGCTACAGGGCTGTACGGTATCAGGGAAACATGTGTTATCCAGCGTCATAGCTAAAATTGTGATGACCATATGACTTGCAATATATAAACCAGTATGTTATTTCTGTTTTGCAGGTAAATTTGACTCCTGAAAATGAAAAGCCACAAAAAAAAAAAAAAAGAAATAAATCAAGTCCAGCAACATGGATTTAATCAAAGATAAATTAACAACGTCCAACACTGATAATGTTAAATTATTTGCTAATATTAGGGGTGCACGATAACTATCGGGCCGATAACAGGAAATTATGACGTCATCCCGATAAGTCCGATAGCCCTGATAACATATATATTTTTGTCAACACGGCAGTGCCTCGCTCCTCTGAGCCTTGAATGACAGGCAGTGAATGTTATGTTCAAGTGACGTCGGCATAATCAGAAAAACGATTACTCAATAAGGAAAATCAAGAATACCCCCTCATGCCAGAAAACAACTCGTTAACTCGGTCATAATTTTTGTAGTTGCTGACTAGAATTGATATTTGCAGTATTCTCCCACATGTTACACATAAAAAAAGAAAAAATAGAAACGGCTGAAAGAACGGCTAGCAAACGAGGGAACGTCGGAATTTACGTTACACCTTGAATGCAGCCTGCAGCACAGCGCTGATCACAACAAACATGGCGGCGTGGGACTTTGTTAAAGTTTCAGAAGAAGATAGTTTGGTGGTTATTTGTGACTAATCCTCTGAGAGAATTCTACGAGGAGGGAAACACAAGCTTTAATATGTAAAACCCGATCGGCCACCTACAACATAACAATCGCTTCCATAGAGTTTTGAAATCGCGCCAGTGTGAGCTAACGGAAGCTAATGCTAACATGCGCAAGCCAGCAGCAGTCTACCCTCCCCTCTCCTCTCCCTCATTCCTCTCATTGAGGAAGTTCAAGAAGCCTTCATTCTTTATATCAGTCAGTAATGCACCTTATTTAAGTTAATGTGAGATATCAAATAGGTTTGTTTGATAGCTTTACGAAAATGGTTGAGGCTTACCAATAGTTTTTCATTGGAAAAAATAAATATCTGTTCATATAAAAAGTCAAAACTATTTTTGATTTTGTTCATAGTATTGATGTAATGATCTTAGGTATATGTGTGTGTTATCGGTTATCGGTATCGGCATCGGTCCTTAGGAACTGAAAGTTATCGGTTATCAGTATCGGTATTAAAAAACAGTTATCGAGCATCCCTAGCTAATATCATGTAAATTTGTATCTAAATTGTGATGTTGGGCAATAAGGTTCCAAATGATAGGTCCAAATATATTATCAATATTTAAAGTTTGAATGCAAAACACCTGGAAAATAGCAGTCAGCTGTTCATTGCACTATTTTTGCTTTTTCAATATTGATATTGCTCATGTTAACGTTTGAATAACGATAAATTTTAAATATATTCTGTAGCTCTAGTTGGCTAGCTGGACACCACATCATGCTTATAGGTTAGCCAACCTGTTCTAGCTGCAATCTGTCTAACCAACCTCAAGGGGTCACCAATCTCGCCAAGGCTGCTTAAAAATCACAACCCTCATTCAGAACTTATAACCCATGTCAATGTTTTTGATTGTTAAATATTCAATAAATTAGGGCTGGGCCAAAAAATCGATTTTTATATTAATCGGGATTTTTTTCTTGGGATTTCAAAAAATCGATTCTCATACACGAATCGATTTTTGGCTCCGTGGAAATACTCCGCTCGCTGTCTCTTTTGTCATCTACACTTCCGGAAATAGAAGCGCGTGTGTCACCATAGTAACCAGAATGCCGGCAAATTCACGCGACAAAATGGCAGAGTGCAGCGAGCGGAGTACTTTCACAGAGTCTGAACTCTTTCCCACACCGCCCCACTTCAAATCAAACGTATGGACTTAATTTGGTTTTTATAAAAAGCACGAGGCAGGAGAGCTCGATATGAGGAAAGCCATATGTAAGCTTTGTCGCAGTCAAATCTCTTACTGTGGTAACACCACAAACATGACGGGGAACATCCTTCGCTACCACCCAGAGAGGTCTGAGCTCTCTGACAGGCTGAGTCCGCGAGAGTTAAAGATACTGGCGGTGGCAGCTAATGTCAGGACAGTTAATTAATTATTCATTAACGTGGCGTGTTTGTCATGAAACAATCGTGTTGCCGTAGCGTGTTATTACCGGTTTGTTTACCGGCAGCTGTAAAGCACAACGGATCGCCAACATGACAACGCTGCATGAGAACATATTCACGACACGTTTCCTGACCGTTGTAGGCTATTAGCGTTAGCAGTTGCTATCAACAGCATCTGTATCCGCAAAGAGAATAACGACGTGGATTTATTGTCGTTTCCATCACGTAGCCTATGGAGCAACTGAGCCGGGTAGAGGAAGACAACTTTAGGTAAGAAAATCAAGTTTTATTCAACGCTAGACAACTTTTAAAATTAGCAACTATGGGCTGTATTGTCTCGGTTCTATTCGGGTAACTCAGTTCAGTTCGTGGTCGGAAACTAAAGACTCGGGTCGGGTCGTTTACGGGTCCAAAAATTGCGGGTCCATTCAGGTTTGGACTCCCGAACTAATGATAATAGTTCGGGTCGGGTCGGGTCCGGGTCGAATTTTCACGGCTCCATTCGGGGTCGGGTCCATGAAAGTGGACCCGTGAAGACCTCTAAACCAGAGGTCTTCAACCCTGGTCCTCGAGGCACCCTATCCAGCAGGTTTTAGAGGTTTCCCAGCTTCAACACACCTGATTTTAATTAATGGTCGTTATCAGGTTGTCCTTAAAGTCTGCACAAGTCTGTTGATGACACAGCCACTTGTATCACGGTGTGAAGAAGAAGGGGAAACATCTAAAACCTGCTGGATAGGGTGCCTGGAGGACCAGGGTTAAAGACCTCTGCTCTAAACTACAGAAATTGCGCATTTTTTTTTTAAATATTAAAACTTATTTAATCTTTATATTTTTATTATTATTAATACTTAAAATAATATAAGAATAATAAGAAGAAGAATAATAAGAATATATTATTATAATATTATATATAATAATCAATAATTACATATAATAAATATAATATTTAATATTATTATTATATGATTTTTATATTTCAATAATTGAAATATAAAAATCGCAATACTTGGTAAAATCAAAATGCAATACTTGTTTAATCAGAATCGCAATATAAATCGAATCGGGACCCAAAAATCGTAGGAGAATCGAATCGGCACAAAAGTGTATCGGCCCAGCCCTACAATAAATGCCAGTAAACAGTTCATCTGTGTACATTTAGCTTCACTTATTTTAGGACAGAGTAAGTGATGACATATCGTCAACTAACTCATATCAGCATGTGAGGAACAAGAGCTACTGGTAGTGTTTCCAGAGGGTTGTTTGAATCAAAATTCAATGACTGGAGCGGTGCGACTGTGGTACTACACTGTGCGTTCACTGGCAGAGCGGTGATGGTGTTACCGCAAGCTATCGAGAACAGGCATCAATTGACGGAGTTTTTCGATAAGCAATCTGATTAAAGTAACAAAACCTATCTGAACAACACATGACGTAAAAGGTGGCAGCACACACACTGATGCTGCCACACACGTTGCAAGCGCCATCAGCATCTCTCTCCATAGACTTTGCAGTGCTGTCAGCCATTACTGAACTGAATTTTCGGTTCCATGCAATGCATCAACAGTAGCGACTCTGTCAGATGTTAGGGGATTTTCAACTTGTCCTGCTACAACGCTTTAGCTAATCAAGTTGCAGCTACACAGCTAGTCAATGAAATTAGGGATGCACAATAACTGTTTTTTAAAACTGATACCGATAACCGATAACTTTCAGCTCCTAAAGGCCGATACCGATAACCGATAACACACTAATATACCTAAGATCATTACATCAATACTATGAACAAAATAAAAAAATAATTTGAACTCTTTAAATGAACAGATATTTATTTTTTCCAATGAAAAACTACTATCAAGCCTCTTAAACATTTTCTTAAAGCTATCAAACAAACCTATTTGATATCTCACATCAACTTAAATAAGCTGCATTACTTGCTGATATAAAACAATAAAGGCTCCTTGAACTGATACATGCATCAAAATTACAAACTGAAAAGGATTTACATTTACATTTAAAGGATTTTGACTTGTGGTTCCATTTAAATTAATACCTTTAATTAAAGTAAATGAGGTTTAGTGATTTTTTGTTTTTTTTTAACTCATGGAAACTTAGATGAGAGGAATGAGGTGAGAGGAGGGGAGGGTAGACCGCTGCTGGCTTGCGTACGTTAGCATTAGCTTGCGTAAGCGCGATTTTCAAAACTCCATGGAAGCGATTGTTATGTTGTAGGTGGCTGATTCGGTTTTACGTATTAAAGCTTGTGCTTCCCTCCTCGTAGAATTCACTCGGAGCATTCGTCACAAATAACCACCAAACTATCTTCTTCTCAAACTTTAACGAAGTTTCATGCCATCGCCGCCACGTTGGTTGTCAGGCTGTGCTGCATGCTGCATTCAAGGTGTAATGTAAATTCCGACGTTCCCTCGTTTCCTAGTCGTTCTTTCAGCCTTTTCTATTTTTTTTTCTTTTATATGTGTAACATGAGGGGAAACACTGGGAATATCGATTCAAGTTAGCAACTACTAAAATTATGACCGTCTTAACAAGTTGTTTTCTGGCATGAGGGGGTATTCTTGATTTTCCTGATTGAGAACTCGTTTTTCTGATTATGCCGACGTTACAGGAACATAACATTCACTGCTGGTCATTTAAGACACAGAGGGAGCGAGGCACTGTCGTGTTGACAGAAATATATATGTTATCGAGGCTATTTGTCGTGATATCGGACTTATCGGGATTAAGTCATAATTTCCTGTTATCGGCCCGATAGTTATCGTGCACCCCTAGCAAAAAGTGCCAAGATGTCACTGGTACTGCCCCCTTGTAGATAAAAATAGCAGTGTTCTCACTGGTACTTTAGGAGTCTCTATTAGATGGATGACAGAAAAGCATCAGTTTTTGATACCCTGCCCTCGTCGAGGATCACCAGAACGAGTCACCTTCATACTTGGACTATTGAGTCAGAGGGGCGGAGGCACCTTGGCCATAATAACTCAGCTTCACCATGATAAATTATAAGATTTTTCCATCATGACTCATATCACAGTGTACATGTGACAGCAGGCAAGTTGCATGATATTCTTAGCTGTTTAGGTTGAACTGTAAAGGCTACTTTCTTTCTCTGTGTGAATAAAATGGTTTCATTTATCTCTTTGTCATCTGCTTGCCAGGAAAGGGTTAAAAAGCAAAAGTATACAAACAGATCTATTGGATGGCAGTAATGTGAGTGAATGTAATGATTCATTCTCCAGCTCTGACCTGGATGAAGTGCTTGCGGCTGCCTCTGGGGGTGCTGTTGTCCTCGCTGCCGGACAGACTGCGATCATCATCATCAGAGTTGTCTTCAGAGAGGAAACTTCTGCTGGGAACCTCTGCAGCGCTGCTGATCCCCGGTCACGTGACTGGGCTCCGGTTCCTCCAGGGGGTCCCCTGAACCTGGATCTACCTGCTCCGCACCTACAGGTTCCGGCAGGCTGAAGGCGTCTCCCTCCGCGGGGAGCGGCGACGCTTCAATCAGTGCAATCTGCGGGATGTCAGGCCCCCTCCCAGCCTGCTCCCCCTTCTCCCGCACCACGCTCCCCCTGTTTCCCATCTCACCCGAGCTGCCGTCCAGCCCCGCGCGACCACTCTCCCGAGACCTCCGTTCGTGCTCCGATGCGTTCAGGAGTCGCGGAACTGTTCCCCTGGAGCTTCCGTAACCTGAGCCAGGTAGGGTTTGTCGGCGCACGTCATCGGCGTTCGCGCCCCCTGGGCTTGAAGTCTGCTCCGCGTCAGTCTCGGGACTCTGGCGAAACTTTTTCTTCAAACAAACATATTTAACGCCACCCTCGGTCTTCACGAAGGCAACGTTATTAACGTAGCTCCTGAAGGCGTCCCGCACAGCCGCCCTCCTCGGCGGCTCCTCCGGGAACGCGACGGAGAAGTGCTCCGTGAGCTCCGCGTGCTTCGCTTTGCCGCCTCTCTGCTGTAAAAAGTCCAGAATCGTGTCCTGAGTGAACTCGTTCACTGCGGCCATCGTGTCGAAACCCTCCGTGTCCACGAACCGCTCGGAGGTGCGAGTCTGGGACAAAAACACAGCCCGGCATGTGTGGCGTTTAAGTGACAGCCAGGCAGGCGTTCTCGGTCTCCTAGCAACGCAGAGCGGGAGGCGGAGAACTAACCGTTCCGGACTGTACCATTCAGTCTGCGGAGTGAAAAATATGCCGAAAATACCAACATAGTTTGTTTACAAATGTTAATATAATAATATTTCCTCATTCTAGACTTTTGAACTTATATATATCTAATTATACTCGAAAAGAAAACCAGCGACCGCGAGATTTGTTAGCCTGTTTTTGTTTTCATCCGCCTCCATCTTGAAAAGTGGTTCTTGCCGTTACTTTGGCATCATTACCGCTCGGATCCGAGGCCACCTGTTTGTGAAAAGTACAAGCTGCTTACTGCAACAAATCACTTTACATCCAAGCAGCAAATGCTTCTGTTACCCGAACAATCATACAAATTGATACGAAACAAAAGTGAGACGGAAAATGACCAAAAACAGTGATTTATTGCATGTGGAAATTGCCCCAAAACCTAAAACTACCTGTACTCTATACAGTTGGGTGAAAATATTTTTCTCTATTTTTCTCAGAAAATATATTTCTAAAGGTGCTACTGACATTAAACTTTCACCAGATGTTGGTAACAACCGATGCAATTCACACATCCAAAGAAATCAAACCGCAGACATCCATAAATGACATGTAATAATGTGAAATGGCAGTGGAAAAGTACTGAACACAAAGAAAGGGAGATGCAAAAAGGCACAGAAAGCCAAGACACCATCTGAAATCAGTCAGTAATTTGAAAGCAATCCTGGCCCCTTGTCAGGAGAAATTGATATAATCCGTTTCAGTCCCATCTGATGGACCTATAAAGAGGTGTCTCTTTACCAAGCTGTAAACATCTCATGATGGGTAAAAACTAAAAAACCTCTCTCAAGACTGTTCAACCTTATTGTTGCTAAGCATACTGAAGGCATTGGTTACAGATGGATTTAGAATTATCATAGGTGTCCAGAGCTTCAGAAAGACCTGGAATTGACAGGTACAAGTGATTCCAAAAAAAAAAAAAAAGTAATGCGCCCAACTGCCACGGCCTGTATGCACACTCACTAAGCAAGACTATTGCTGAAGAAAAAGCATGTTGAAACTTGTTTAGAGGTTGTGAAATATTGAGAAAATAGTCTAATCAGATAAGACCAAAGCAACCTCTCTGCTGACTTTCAAAGTGTTGTGACATCTTTGGATGTCACAACACACACCATGTTTGGAGGACATATGGCACCGCACATTGCCAGACTCAAAAACACCAGACTAGCACAGAGGTTTGGAGTTAAAATCATCATGGGGTGGAGCTGTTTTTCAGCATTCAGTACTGGCAAAGTTAATTTAACTAAACGGAGGGGGAATGAAAAAAAAATGTACTGAGACACTCTTGATAAAAAATCTGCTGCCATCTACCAGGATGATGAAGATGAAACAAGGGTGGACATTTCAGCAAGACAATGATCCCAAACAGCCAAGAAACTCTAGGCTGGTTTCAGAGAAAGAAAATAAAACTGCTAGAACGACCCAGACTGTAATCAAATGACATCTATGGAAAGAACTAAAGCGTTCAAAGAAGAGGTCCGTGATACATTTAAGATTTGAAGACTGTTTCCGTGGAGGAATGGACCAAAAATCACACCTGTGATGAGTTTTTCCACACAGGAGGTGTCTGGAAAGTTGTCATTATGAGACAAGGCTTTAGTACAAAGCATTAAATCAATTTTCACTAAGCATGTTTAATACTTTTTTCCTGTGTCATTTCAAATTATTAACCATTTATAGGACATGTATGGTTTGATTTCTTTCCATTGGTTGCTCTGGTGAAAGTTTCATGTCAAAAGCACCTTTAGAAATATATTAACTGAGAAGAATGATGTGTTCAATACTTATTTTACCTGGTGCATTACAGCATAAACTCAAGATATTTCATACATTTCTCTTATCAGTTCTGTGTAATTTGTTAATATGTATCTTTGTAACTTTTTTTTCTTGCACTGCAGTTCTGCAACACTACAAAAAAAAGGGGGCAATTTATCACTAGTTGGGAGGTGAAGGTGATGCTGACAGGTGATTGTAGTGATAAAAATATAGAATAAAAACAAAAATACTGTACAAAAACAGTGTTCATGAAAGGCTGAGTACTTCAGGAGCAAAGATGGATAGATCTCCACTGTAATGTTCCTCAGACATTTAATTATTTGCAAAGCTCATTTTTACATCTGTGATGGCACGGTAAGGGTCTACAAATTGGACTATATGAAGCGATTTAAATTTAAACTCTGTACCTTCAGACCGTCAGACCATCAAGACCACTTGCAAAATCTGTTGACACTTAAAACCCATGCGTTAAAAAAAAGTTGTGATCAGTTTTTTGAGAGTGTTTTTGTCGTGGACAGTACTGTGCGACAGTATTAGGCTACCCCTAAAAGACACTGGAAACTACTTAAAGAGACTGGAAAATAAATATGGATGTCACTTAAACTGTGATGAAACAAGGTAAGGGATGGGCTTATACCTTTCCACAGTACTTTCAGCAGTTTTTTAATTCACAGGAATTTCAGCTGTTGATTGTTTTGGAGAAAGGCTCAAATTGTGTGGAAAAAATATGAATCATGTGATGACTCACCTGTCAAGCCTCTACCTGCTTACACTGATTTTGGTTGAATGGAAAATGAAAGGAAAAATAAAAAGATTTTTTTTTTTTAAAAAAGACCTGAGAATGTAAAGATGTTTCATGAGCCACCTTATATGTTCACAGTATGTTGCCATCTGCCTTTGAGATGCATATCTTTATAAATGTGGTTTACAAAAAGTCAAATTTTCAAAAAAAAAAAAAACTTTCATAAGTCACATGATCACTGGCGCCAGATTAAAAATGCAGTCTCTGTCTCTTCAATGTTTCTTATGGACTTTGTGATTCATTATAAAACTAAAATAAACAGATTTGAAAGTAAATATTTCTACATGAAGAAATCAAAACTATTAAATGTCATGGTTAAAAAATAAAAAAGGTTCAAATATTTACATTAATAAGCTTCAGGCTGCAATTGAACTTATTTTGAGAGAACTTCTGTTGTAAACAAGTGGCAACTATCCAACTTCTGGATAGACTTCTACCGGGAAGTAAGTTCTGGTTGCAACTCCTCGCCTGACCACTAGGGATATAAAGATGAGCAAATCTCCATTTACCTCCATGTTAAAATTTTACAGCAGAAATAAACCTTCTGATACCAGACACCTTTATTATGAAACCAGCCTACCAGTTTGGGTTCAGGAGGCTGACACCACCTAAACTAAAACTAAACTGGAAACATTTCTGTTTAGTAAAGCCTTAGTCTTGAAGCCAAGACTAGAGCAGGCTCGTCTGAAGCAAAGCCTCGTCATAGCTATGCTGTTATAGGCCTACGCTGCAGGGAGACACCAACATGAATCTGGGTCTCCTGAAAAGCGCCGAGAGATAATTTGTATTGTAATAGATGTTATAAAGTTGAATTGAAATGAATTGAATAAACATTTACAGCCTGGTACAAAACATGGTTTTGGTCTCTGTGGCTACATTTTACATCCATGATCACTGTACAGTGGGTGATTTTTATTTATTTTTTTGTACATCAGTTAAATTTATATAAAGCAACAGTTAAAAAAAAAATTATTAGAAGGAGCTTTGTCATTTTGATTGATGGCCAGCGTAGCCAATAGTTAGCTGCCATCACTTTAGCTACTTGGCACTTAACATTATATTGAGCTGCGAATAAAAACCTTTTGGAGGATAGCCATTATTTTAAAAAGAATAAATTTTGTTGTGCTACTATTTGTACCAAGAGACTGCTGTGACTGGCTGTGGGTTGGTCTGTAAGGGTCTGAGGATTAAGTATAGCTAAGCAGCAGGAGGCTTGTGCTAATCTAGCATCAAATGAGACAGTATTCTTTTTTTTTTTTTGAAAGTTTTTATGGCATTTGTAAAAAAAAATTAGAAAATTTTATTTACAGTAGGAGAGAGAGGAAATCAGGGCAGAGAGAGGATGGGGAAGACATGCAAAACATGGTTGCAAGCTGGGAGTTGAACTTTGTGACCAGCTGCAGGAGAACTTTAGCCTCTGTACACTGGCTGCCCGCCCTAACCACTGATAATGCCCTGCTGTGAATGTTCACAGGATCCTTCCAATCAGAGGTCTGCTGGGACTTGCAGTCAATCACCCTGTAATATAGTGGGATATAGTAGCGGGAGGCAGCCCGATTGCAACACAGTCATTCCCATAAGTGCCAGTCTGAGCGACCAGCGAGGTACCAGCAGGGCTCTCGGAGCTCTCAGCACTTCATTCTGGATGTTGTTTTGGTCGCGGCACATATAATGAAGATGTTTGGAGAGATTTTATCAGAATTAATGTTAAATAATATTAATTAGTATTATAAGTTAACATAGCTATTTAAGCGTAGCTGGTTTAGCTAACTGTGACTGTGGCTGTGTTCCAGCCAGATCATCAGTCCTGCTCACCCCATTTTGGAACATGTTGCTGTACAGTATGACAAAAAGAGTCTTCAAAAGCCTGCTGAAGAAAACCCACGGGAGACATCACAGGGGGTTTGTCAAGTTCATCTTATACAGTGCAGTCTATGTTTTCACAGATGACCACGAGGGGCTAGCTCCAAAGGCGAGTCTATCTGTGGCCGTTTGACCTGATGAGGAACATAACAATTCACCCCTGAACATCTGCCTTTGGACACCAAAACCACTGTAATTATGTTTATTTAGGCTGTAGAGTTGCACATTAATGTGAGAGCCAGTCAGTGGAGAGCCAGTTGGAGCCAGGCCCTAGTGGTCATTTGAAGAACTGCATGCTTTTCCCACTTCTGGGATGGACATACTTTTCAAAACCAGAGGTTGGCCCTATTTAAAAACCCTTTCCTGTTTGATGTTTTAGCTCTGCTGTCACAATTTCAGCATTTTCTCTGCCTTCATGCAAGTATCACTTCAGTGTCTGCTGGTCCAGGCTCTTTATTTCTAGTCTGACACCAGACTGCAGCCTCTGATCTGATACCAGGATGTTAGAAACATTTACACTTATGGTTGGGCTGAGATGATTCATGATTATGCAGCAAATTCAGGGTAACAGAGTCACTGGTCCTGCTGAGAGAAGCTTCACTGTTCCAACATGATTTATGAACCTTACCACATGGCAGGATGATTGGATTGAATGGATGAGTGATTGAACGAATACTTGGCTCCACTCATCTATTTTCATTTAAATAATCAAAATAACACTTGACAACTCCACAGCAGGCACAGCAGAAGATCAGTGACTTTGCTTCAAGGACTTCAGAGCAGGAAGGATGTCGTCCAGGCGGCTCACACCTGGAACACAAACACACGATCCAGATTCATGAAGCAGGTTCAGATATGTGTGAACAGATCAAACAGCAGCTTTGTTCAAGACAGAAGACTCACTCTGTCACATTATGCTTTCTCAGAAGCACTGAACCTTTCTGAAGAGTTTATGCATGCAAGAAAACTCTAATTTTACAGGTAAAAAGCAAAAACAGGCCCCCACTGGTCAGAATCAGTGAGGAGCACTCAGTATCTTCTACAACATCAGATCTAATCAGTGAAGATGATCAGAGTGATGTAAGACATGCTACAAAAACAAAAATGAAATAGAATCTAACTTGGTTTTTGACTCATAAATGTTAAGAGCCTTAGACATTTGTGGAATATCAACAAACAAGGCCTTCTGTGATGCTCTGACAGAAACTGGGACAATATAGAAAATGATCATGAAAAGAGATGAAAATTTGCACAGTATGAGCCCAAGATATGTTGTACTTTTTCTCAACAGCTTCATTTAGTTTGTTAATATGCATCCATTTCAGGCATGTAAACCAGTGTCATTTACAGTGCAAAGAAATTAGAAGCATTATATTAGCCTTATCCAGAGGAAGCGCCAGCATCTCTGGACTCGGAGGCATCTGTTAAGCCTTTTAAAACCAAAGCGTTTCCAGTGCTCATTTGGAGCTAGGGTCAGTTGTAGGCGTTCCCCTGCAAAAATACACAATCCTCCACCCTTGCTAAACCCGCTATCCCACCTGCGCTACTCGTTACATTATGCATAGGAGTGGTTAGGGCGTTGCGCTGCCAGTAAACACGCTCTGGTCCTCTATGGTTTAATTGGCGAGCAAGCCGTTTATGGCAATCTCTGCCATTTTCTCAGGGGATCAACTGAGGCCAAAGCACGCTTTTTATACGAGAGTTAATTCGAGCGGTAGGCCGTTTGTGCACGTCCACATGTGACCAGGTGGACACACACTGATGCCATTTGGACGCGCTCTTGTACGCGCCAGCATGCGGGTTGCAGCGCAACCCCAAACCCGCGATGGCAAGATACTGAGTTTCCGTAAAGGGCAGAGTAGTGCTGGGCGATATGGAAAAAATCATATATCACGATATGGACTATTTTATATCACGATAACGATATATATCACGATATACCATAATAAAGTATGTTTTCAGTTAATCTCTGAAAAATTTGACAAAAATTTCATTGCTTACTTTTCAACTTTATTTTGAAAGGACATTTAGCTGAACTGTCACAAACATACATTTTAGTGCAGCAAAAAACAGGTAGGTACAGAGGTACAGTAGCTTTCACATTTTTTTAAAGTGCACAACAGTTTCTGAGAGGAAAAACACATTTTTGCACTGAAGTTCAGCTATAAAAAATAAACACAAATTATTTTTCAACTTTCTGAAATCTGTAACCTTGTAGTGCAAAGTTTGCAAACCAATATAAAGTGTCTAAAGTAAACATCAGGGTTGAAGAGAACTCTGTTTAAGGCATTAACCATGAATAAAAGTGCAAACATAAAAGGCTACTTTATAGAAGTAGATATGATTCTATCAAATTTATCATTGCAGGTTATTTAATTACATATTTGCTGTAATAATTGATAAAATTAGGTTAGAAACGATAGAAACGATAGAAGAGAAATGGCACGATATACACTTTTATATTGTCCCCACAATATATATCGTCATATTGCCCAGCACTAGGGCAGAGAGACACGCCCATTGCCACACCTACAAAGTGAACAAGAGAGTCGGCATAATGTGTAGCGGCTTTAGCGGAAGATGGCATTAGCGGTTTGTGGAGGTTCCAAAACACACAATTTGAGGGTAGCGGCTAGTGTTAACGGATAAGGGGAAGTGTACAATCGGGGCCTTAGAGTCAAGACTTAACTTTTAACCCACTTATTTGATAAATAAAAGTATAAAAATTAGATACCGAAGTCTTTGTTTTTGATTATCAGGTCACACAAATGCTCCACAGCTTCCTAGAATAACCCTGGATTAACAAAGACTGGGAGAGTAGAGGAGACATCTCCCTGGACTACGCAGCAACAGAAAACAAGCTTTTAATGTCTTAAAATCAGCAATTAGGGTTTTTGAATGCTCCCCAATGCGCCGCAGAACACGGGACTTGCAGCAGCTGTTTTCAGCTGAATTCAAAAACAATATTTGCATTTTCATTAACAGACTTTGTTGGTCGTTTCAGATTCACCCACCTGTGTTTATTGATCCCACTCAAACATCTCAGATAAATCACATTTGTATTGACGTTCATAAATAACAGTGAATATTTGGAAGTGCGGTGTTAATGAACGCTGTCTGGATTTTTAAAAAGTGTTTGCATTGCCATTAATAAACATTAGTGGATGTTTCAGCACGATGGGATTTCAGATTATAGCAAAGCGAGGTTAACAATTGGATGAGATGTAATGATGTCATGTCGGGGCTCTGTGTGTACAGAAAAGCACCCATGTGCTCCAGACCAAAGACAAATAGGACCTCTAGACTGTTGCAACTAGTCCAGCAGTCAGGCTCTGTGATGGTCTGGGGTGGTGTCATATTTACCTAGAACATGTAATACATCTGTAATGAGGTCGTGGAAGGCGGGAAGGAACTCGTCGTGCTGCTTCACTTTGGTGATGATGCTGGAAAGCAACAGGAAATCATCAGACAGTGTTACCCCCGAGCTGCTTCTGCCCGTGACGCCAACCAAGAAACACGGAACCTGTCAATGTCAGCATCTCCCAGCAGGTCGTGGACTCCTGCGGTGTGTTCCCTGGAGGAAACCAATCTGGCTACCTGGTTCACCACTTCAGCAGGAGAAACTCTGCTGTCTGAAACAACGACATTAACTCAGCTCCTCCTAAAATACTGGAGAAGCATCTAAAACTGAGACAAAAGCACAGAACTCCAGCGGATTACCCAAGTCCAGGACTTCTCTGAGGTTCCTCATGGCATTGGTCATCTCTCCCAGTCGGGTATAGACCTCGTTCATACGTGGGAAGACCCCGCTGAGGGAGGGCACGTCGAACAGTTTCTGGAAATGAGATACCATGGAGCCCAGAGTGAAGCGGGTGGGGCTCCTGAGTTTCTGGGGGAACAAACAACAGACGTTGAGGGTTTAAAGTAGACCAGGAGGACTTCCTGAAACCAGAAAAACTCCAACCAGAGTCAAAGGAAAGTCAACCTGCTGAGCATCAGCGGAGGTGTTCTCCAACATGACGTCCACCAGCAGCAGCATCTCCTCCACCTTCACTGTGTCGGCTCCACCTTCATCACAGCGTTGCCATGGCATCAGCATGCTCAAAAGCTTTTTCATCCTGTCATGAAGATCCTAAAGACACACAAAAAACCCACAGGTATTCTTTAACTAACAGTACAGGATCATGGTTACATTTCTGGTTTCAAGAGTCTTCAACATTCTCTGCTGGGAACAGATCAGGACTGTGGACAGACCAGTCCAGTAGTCCTACCCTCTTCTTCCTCAGACATGACATGAGAATGTGGTTTCACATCCTCTTGTTGAAATATTCATGGACGTTCCTGGAAAAGGCGTGTCCTTGAAGGCAGCATATGTTGCTCTGAAACCTCAGCAAACTTTTCTGCATTACCTCCTTAGACTTTTAATTATCTACTCCAAGGTAGACTATCTTCTGGATACTGATTCAGTATAGGTCATACATGGGATACCCTTCCTGACACAACCCTGTCTTTTTATCCAGAGAACACTGGTTTGTGACTCTTTAGTGGCTGAGGTAATGAAGGTTCGATGTAAAAACCAAGGACCTTCCAGTTGGAGGCCAACCAACGGTCAACGGTACTGACACAACTCCAGACCATGATGGAGGCTGGCTGCTGGACTTGTTGCTGGATGATGCTTGTTCATCTTTGGACTGGGGACCACAGCACACAGAAAGAAAAAGATTTGGACCAGTGGTCCATCCCAGATGCCTCCGAGTCCAGAGACATCGATACACCTCTGGACAAGACTAACACACATGGCTTCGTTTTCTGCACAGCCCAGATTAAGTGGTATTTGTGAATGTAGCTCTGTATTGTAGAGGCTGACGCTGTAATCCTTGTCCATGTGTCCTCGCTATAAGCTACTGATGATTGATTACAGGTGTCCAGTTTATACTTTATGCTCTGAGGTTCAATGAGACTCCTTGCAAGGGTTAATGATATTTTGGACTGTAGAAGGAGAGTTATGCAAATCTCCTTAATTCTTCTTTGAGGAACATTGTTTAGAAACTTTCCAATGAGTTTGTCAGACATCTGTTGACAAAGTGGAGATCCTCTGTCCAATTTAGACCCCTTTGTCCCAAATCAGCATTACAATCACCTGTTGACACCTGTTTCACCTCTTTACTAGTGTTTAATTGCCACGTACCAACATTTTTTTTGTATGAGGAGAATACAATATCTTTAGGTTCCTACCATTTACAAAGAAATGTAAAGTCAAAGCTTATTTACAGAGCTTGTGTTCACCTTCAGCAGATGGAGCTGCTGGGCCCACTCCTCCAGCGTCAGCAGCACGGCCTGGAAGTCCTCCAGCTCCAGACCGTCCATGGAGGGATGGTGACTGCGCAGCCTCAGCGGAGCGTTGGGGTTGGTAACGATGGCGTGGATCTCAGTCAGCAGCTGGAGCACAGAACAGAACATCCTGTTAGGGATGTCTGAAAGCTACTTTTAATCATGAGAATGGCCAAAACGCATCGCACACTTACATGGTGATAGTGGACAGTCCTCCGGGCTTCCCTGGACCGGTCACTGACGTCCACATCAGCCTCAGCCTGTCTTATCGTCTTTCGGCAGTCTGGAAAGGTGGTTGGTTCTGGACAATGAGTGCCACACCTCAGCATACTTTTAAACTCCAGCTTTACAAGCAACCTTAAGGTTGATGTCTTTGATTCTGATTTTTGGGGAAACCCATTCCACTCTTATAGTCTCCGTTGTGGTGAGAGCACACGGGCCTTTATAAATCTGCCTTTTCTGTGAACTCTGAATTACTTGTTGCCTTTTGACCACCAACTGCAACCGATTTACCTGCTGAACCCTCTGGATTAGTCAAACCTACCTCAAAAATCAAATCAAAATCACTGTATTATTGTCAACCCTTTATTTCAGAATTTAGTGAAGGAAAAATAAATATGGAATCACCTTGTAATTTGTATTTTTTTTTCCCTATTAGCTGGGAAAATGTAGTGAACAGAACCAATACAGAGACACTGGACACCACAGACTATCCTTTAGGCTACATAAAACCGAACTTCAATGGTGATTAGACAGTTAGAAGTGGACTTATGCATATCTAACATGGATATACATGATATCTTTAGCACCCAAACTGCAGAACGGTGTTTAAATGACCAAGTTTTCAGTCTTTCCCTGTTCTTTTTGTGTGATGCATGTGTGCATTATGCTCTGAATGATCTGAAATCTAGCATCTGATGATGCCTAAACAGCTTGTTGTAGATTGGGAAGTGAATGAAGTAATATTGCCTGAAGAGCTTTTTTCCTACCAAACCTTTTTGTCTGTTATATGGTCTTGTCCGCCATCGCCCTCTGCTGGCAAAAATGATGAACAGTTGTTACAAAGTCCTGCCTAAAACGCTGTTCCTTCAAGTATCAGATTAATGCTTTGCTACAGATAATTTTATAACGATATAATTATAAAATAAGGGGCCCCAAACAGAATCTTTCCAAACACAACCCTGCTGATGATTACTGGACGTCAACATTCCTAAAAACCCCCAAGATATGGATTCTTGTCTGTATCGCCCTGTTCAACTGGGCAGCACACCTCCAGTTGTCCCACAAACCATGATGACCATCACAGCACATTCTTGACTTACCTCATGTTATCATGTTTGTTTAAGGCCTCCAAGCGGCGCAGTTTGTGCTTGTAGAACTTCACTTCTCTGACTGTTGGCCTGCACAGAAACGGTCTGCATGAAGTCTCGCATGAAAGCACGATCATGAGCGGACAAAGAGGACGAATGTATTCACACGCACCTCGTTTCCAACTCTTTCTTGAGGCGCTCCGTTTCCTTCTTCAGCTCCTCGACCTGACTGCTGCTCTCCTTCTGCTGCTCCCGGTACGCCTTGGGTGAAATCAGCATTTACTTTTTTTAAAAATTTTTTAATGATTATTTTGGCACTGGTGGCTTTCATTTACAGTCAAGGGTGACAGGAAAGTGGGGAAAGATGCAGCAAAGGATTAATTTGACCTACCCAGCAGCACATTCTTCAAGTGCAAAAAAACAGAAACAAAATATTCAGGTCTCAAAAGGAAAATTTGGCTTGATTACCTTGAGAATGGTTGTGAAGGATGGAGCAACTGTGGTGCTGGTCTTCCTTACTCTTGCTGGATCCCACCCTTCAGATCCTTCTCTTTCTCCTTTAGCAGATCCTACAGTCAACAGTGAAGCACGATCACAGGCAACTTTATTCTGGGTTTGGTCCACCAACCAAACTGAACTTATTTATTCACTGAGGCTTTAGCTCTTGGACTCTGGCCCTTCATCTCAGCCATACTGGACATTTGGGCTTTAAATAAACAACAGTAGATCAACATGGATGGATGGATGGATGGATGGATGCACCTCTGCAGTCCACGATACAACATTATTATGTAACAAAGATGTTCAGTTTTTCCTTTAATTGAATCAAAATTGTATTCTGGCAGATATAAAATGTTTTAATGGACATTATTAACACAAGGTGATGCTAAAGTGATGCTGCCTCTAAACAAGGTTAACATCAGGCCTCTTTTTTTACACAGTTAAGTCTTTGTGAATTGAAACGCTGTACTGCAGAGCTTGAAAAGACAAAAAACTTTCTCCATAAATCCCTTGTCCTTGTGGTTATATCAGCCATTAATGAATGCAGTGTCACCTGAGCTGTTATAAGACACATCACATGCTGCGCTGCTCATTTATGATATCTAAAACATACAGATGCTGAGGCTTTAGTTACCTGAGCTCATCCTGCAGCTGACTTACTTTTATCTTCATAAAAGTTAATCACATCCAGGACCCTGCAGACAGGATGCAACAACAGCAGTTAACTCAAAACCCTTCCAGTTCTTTTCCTTCTTCAGGTTTCAGTCGTTCTCTCGGTCGAAGCTCCTGAGGTGAACACAACTCGCCATCTGCAGCATTTCTGTAAACTGTACCCACTGAGCTCCGGAACAAAAAGCCGGCTCATCTCATCATTATAAGAGTTTTTGAGGTGTGTGGGGCTTACTGTTGGTCCGGCTGCAGAGTTCTGCTGACAGACTTTGTTGTAGATGTTGTAGAAAGTCTGACTCTGTCGAGCCAATCGCTGCTCTTCTTCTTTGACGGTGAAGTAGAGTTTCCTCTGGAGCTGAGCCGCTTCCTCCTCCAGTTTAGACAGTTTCTGCTCCAACAACTCGCACCGTTTCTGGAACAAAAACCCAGAAGTGTTATTCTCAACTGGCAACCTTCAAACAGAACTGCTTCAATTCAGACTTTATTTTGGGTGTTTCAGCCTTGCTTGGTCCAGTATGTACAAGTCAACGGGGTAAAAATTGGGGGGATATCTTTCCTTAAATATTACAGATAGGGCTGGGCAAGATAACACGTTATTATCGCGTTAACTCATTAATTTATTAACGCCGACATTTATTTTATCGCGTGTTAACGCATGTTGCTCACATGCTTTTGTTTTGAAAAGTCCGTTACTGGCTGCTGCGGAACCAGAAAACAGTAAACATAAGGAAAAGCTAAAACAGACATGGAGAACGGTAAAAATCCGTCAACTTTACAGTTCAGGTAGCAACTCAGGTAGCAATACTAACAATTCTGTCTAAAAAAAAAAATTTAAAAAAAATCTGGGCAGCAACAGAACTTTAGCGTCATTCCTCCATGTTCCATCAGATCTGCTCCATGTGTTCACTGTCCTGCTGTTCTCTAGCTGGTTACTTTAGTGCGGCTCCATCTAGTGGCACAGATGTGTAATGACAACTGAAAGTCCAGTCCTCAATTATAAACCAATTGAGTTCTGTGGCCCATTTTTTAATTTTGTATTTTTGATCCAAGTCTAAAATTGAAATATGAACAAAACAGGCATTTATTTTAATCGTTTTTTTTGTGTTTGATTAAAAATGAAAAACGTAATAAAATGTCACTTTTTATTTTTTATATATTTTTTGATTGACAATTGAAAATGGAAAGAATGAGTGACACACTGATTGGTAAAGTTACTGAACTTTTACATGGACATTTTCATTTTAAAGTTCTCCCAGACGGAGGATTCAACAGAAACAAGGTTATTTGTAACCAACTGACAAGTTGAACTCCCCGTTAAAAGTTTCTGCTGTTACCTCAGAAATGACCTGTTTTAATGTTCTGATAGTGGCCTCTAGATTGTTAGGATTTTGTTGGAAGACTTTTTTTATTTTTCATTAAAAAAAAACAGGATGACATTAATTTGCCCTGGGAGTGGCAATAAGCTTTATTCTATTTTATAATTTTTAAGATGAGATTTACACTAAATATGTGTTACTGACAAGTGCTGATGTTAAGTGTTTGAACAACAAATGTTATGACACTTTAGTTCATGTGGCAGCAGAACATTTAAATAAAAGTGCATTTTACACTACTTTTGAATGTATCATTTGATTATGCGTATACGATGCGATTAATTGTGATTAATCAGAGGAAATCAATGCGAATAATCGCAATTAAAAATTTTAATCGTTGCCCAGCCCTAATTACAGAATGTCATGCAAGTGTCTTTTGTCTGTGGACTGATGGATCTGTAAACACTTTAAGATAACTGATCATACGTCTTCAGAGATTTCCAAACTACCAACTCCAACTGGTTTTCATTGAACGAGTCCTTGGGTAAACCCAGCTCCTGGAGTGGTCCAGTCAGAGTCCAGACACTCAAGAGAGCTGTTCACGCCAGACGTCCTACAAATGCAGTTTAATGGTCCTAAACGTTGTTAAGCTCTGATCCAGAGATGCTGGAGGAGCTTGATCCTGCTGCTAAAAGAGGTTCAACCAGCTGTGAGCTCCAAGAGTTCACAGCTGAGACTACTGTGAATGTTTAATAGGTCTGTTAATGGGAGGAACAGTTATGAGCAAGGAACATGAGGATGAAACACCTTTGCCTCCTTTTTGTCTTGCTGCAGTTGCACAGTGTTGCAGAGGAAGCGGTCCTCCAGGTCCTGAACTTTGGTCTTCACCTGGTCCAGCAGGCCCTCCAGCTCCGTGACCTTCTCAGACTGCTGAGCCGCCCGGTTCATGTGTTTCTGAGCCTCTTCTCTGACAGCACACAAACAGAAAGAAGTTTCACGTCAAAGCACAATCCATCACCAGAGTCTGCTCCTTCAGAGTGGACTTCGACGACAAATTCTGTGTAATACTAGATATTTGGTTAGATTAAAACTGACTGGACATCGAGCCTGAAGTCTCTACGGACTACATTTGAGTAGAGTCTCACAAGTCTGTGACTTCTGTTTAGTTGGTTATGAGCAGTTACAGCTGGAGAATGAACCAAAGGTCCATTTTAATGCGACTTCAACTCAGTTTCACAGCAAAAGCTTTCTCAGGGCACTTTACAGACAGTGATGCAACAATAATAATGGCCCATTCATACATGAAGGGCAAAGAGAGTAGTGAGGCAGGAGCCCAGTGCATCATGGGAGGGAGTTTTAAGGTAATCTTAAAGGTAGAGAGGGTGTCTTAGTCCAGAAGATGAAGTGGGAGCTGCTGAAAACGATATTAAGTCACCAGGAAAACTGCAACATGCTCATCATGTTAGGGTGTGATCTCCAGAGGCGGCACCAATGTTACTCAATGTGACACAAGCAAAGATATAAAACATTTAAGGAAAAAAGCACGAGTTTATCAAGTCAAGGAGAAAGATGGGTGAAGCACTCTGGAGTTTGCCCCTCTGAGATGAGAGAAAGTCCCCTAAAGAAGCCAGAAACCCCAAAAACTGTAGCGTTCACCCTCCTCACAGTGATGCATTGATTTCTCGTTGGCTGCTGCTCTAATAACGACTCCCCTGACGGTTCCAGATATCTGGCTCATGAAATATCTGGTTTAACTTCTGGTAATGGAGAAGCATCTTTGACTAGTCTTTTCACCGTTCTCACATAAAGATTATGTGTGATTCTCCAGTTGTCTGCTGATTCGCCACCGATCTATCTGCAAGCTTCGCGACTGAACTTGGGTAGACTGAAAGTGCTCCAAGTTGATTTTACTGTATATTACTAAACAAGATTTTGTCTTGTTTGGTCACTCTCTCTCTCTCTCTCTTCAACTTTACTTTCTTGAGTTTCTTAGTCACCTCTACTATGATGTCCACAAAGCTGAAACTGATATTTTAACATGAAAATCCTTTGTTGCTTTAAATTCTTACTTGGATTTCATTTTGGACCAGCTGGATTAATTATTTCTTGAACGTCATGGATAAAAGTCTCTTTGGTGATGCTTGTACTTTCTGAAGGTTTGCATTGTAGTTCCACTCTGCAGCCTCACTTGTATCCCTCTGATGGAGAGCAGATTGGATGACAGGAGGACAGGTGGTCCACACGTGAACTGGATCTGCATTATTAAACACCTACAGTCACTGTAGACATGTGAACGCTAGAACAGACCCCAGCTGCTGCTTCTCAGCTGCCGCCAGAGTGAGATGTGGTCATACATCGATCACAGTCCAGAACAACAGCATCAGACAACTAAAACTGGCGAAAACGGCGACAAATTTCACATCATAGAGGTTTAAGTGAATGCAAAGATGTTTTTTTGTTTGTTTTTTTTTTGGTAAAATTCTTCTGCATCATCCGTGACGGGTTGGTTATTTGTGAAAAAAAAGGGTATTTCAAACATACAAACCAGCAGCGTGCATAGTCTAATCAGAAACACTGGAATAAAATAGAAAATGCAACTACAGAACACAAGGATTCTAACATTTACTTTGACTGACAGTTTGAACCCAAGTTGTTGGTTTTTTTTTTAATTCATCAACTTTCTGTTACCTTCACAGCCTCTGGTCTCTGAACCGTAGTAAAGAAACCGCTGGTATTGTGCTATTTTTGGCTCGTAATTAGCGGCTAACACGCTAACAACAACAACAAAACAAAAGTCCGGTTTTCTCTGCATGGAACGAGCACTTTATTCTGGCACTGCAGGAAACTTGTAACATCACACAGGTTGTATTGTTGGGCTCCTGTCTGTTAACAGAGAATGTAAATCTATACACGCTGGGCTGCTGTTGATGCTCACTCCACTTTTCATCTAACCCCGTTTTCGTTCTGCCGTCCCACGACACACACTCCATTACCCATAAGGCCACACCATTACCCATAAGGCCACCTTCTTAAAGGGGCCAGGCTGGCTCACAGCATTTCTTCACTGTGAGAGAACGCGCACAAAATCCTGTGATGTTTCCGCAATTTTTTTCTTGATTTTTTTATTGCATTATATATTTCTGAAAAATCTGCGAACAACTAAAACCGCGGAACTTAAAGCGCAAATTGGCAAGGGATCAGTGTAGACCATAGATGTCATTCATTTGCGTCAAGGCACGTGAATATCTGTAAACAAAGCTTGTAATATTTTAGAAACGGAAGCAGCACATATAAAAATTTTAACTGCACAAAAGTAGCAGTAAAAAACCAGCCCAGACTGGTTCATTTAGGAGCTTACTGGGGGGTGATGACCTCTGAATGACCTATAAAATAATGTTTAATATCTCAAAAACCACAGCAGCACAAACATAAATTTTAATGGCACCAAACTTGGACCACTTAACCACTCCGTCCTATTAGCCTGGACTTTTGTTTTTTTGTAGGTTGGGGGGGTCAGCTTCACTCAGCTGGACTTTTCTGCCATTTTTAAGTACTTGGGGTCCCCCTATAGGCAGGTTAATGCAGCTCAGGCATTGAAACGGAGCGAGCTTTGCACCTTGGGTAACATACCTCTGGATAATTGGAGCAGTAATGACAACAGACTGTTTAATATCCTTCGGGCAGCAAGTGAAAAGCTTTTCCAAGACATTGACTCACAAATGAAGCAGCTGTAACTGGTAACTGGACTGATATCACACAAGAGATCTTTTTTTTTTTTTTTTTTTAATTGACTTTTTCTCTTAACGTCCAAAGAGGCACATGCTAAACCAACAACATTGTTAAAAAATATTGTTTTATAAGACATCAAAATATCATGATGTTGTGATTTCCTGTTAGTTATCCGTTTCTTTTTTCAGGTTTTTCAAAAAATAGAGAAGCAATAGTAATGCGGTTTACAACATAATGTCATTATAGCTTTGGAACCTTGCGTTAAAAAATAAAAACATATAAAGCAGCTGCTGCAGAAGACTAGGAAACAGTTTTATTAAATGTTCTGCAGGTGTGGTGACTGCACGTACTTGAGATGGTTGTTGGACACCACGAGCTCCTGGATGAGGGCCTGCCTCCTGTCCGAGTCCGTCAGCATCATTTTCAGAGTCGTCCTCACCTCACCTGCTGACCTCTTATCCAGCAGGACCAAATCTAAGGACACAAAAACAAAAGTCAGCCTGAAGCATTTGCATTTTCATGACAAAAAAAATAGTGTTTGGAATAAATTACTGTTGTAAAGCACTTATTTTAACTCAAATGTGGCTCAAATGTAGCTTCCATGCGTCACCTGAAAGGTTCTTGTTCTCAACGGGGTCTGCAAAGAACACCGGCTTAAATCCGTGATGCTGCAGGAGTTTGTTCACATCATCCCACTCCACCTGCTCCTGCTGCAACACACAACAGTCACCGTCAGTCTTCAGCTCAAACGTACATCTGCTGCAACCGGCCGAGGCCTCAGCTCCACCTGAAACTGTCTGAAGGTCCACAGGTACACGTAGGTCTGCTTTCCTGAAGGAAACTGTGCCGTCCTGACGTCCATATCCACAGATAAAGAAATTCTTCCACTAAAATACAAACTTGTCTCTTCAGAGTATCTATTGTTCTGTTTAAAGGGTCTGATGGGTCTCCTGATAACTCTGCCAGTGCTCAGGTGTCACAGCTCAACAATGACTGAAAGGTGATCCCTGGACTCCCAGGACCCCTCCCCTGAAAACACAGGACCCTGTTACCTCCACAGTCACAATGTGGTTTAATATAACTTACCTGCTTCATCTTTCCGGGCCAGCTGCAGGGACAAAGAAACAACTGGAAAAGGTCTTGAATAGATGACTGTCCACCCAGTTGGACAATGACGAACTCCTTTGAAAAATCTGGTGATTTTACGTTCTTTAGATATTTTATGCAACCTTGCATCAACTAATCGGAGCAGCAACGTAAATACATAAACGCTTATGGTTTCTGGTAAATTCGGCCAACAACAGACCAACCTTTTCAGCTATAATAACATCATTTATGACAGTATGGGCTCTGCTTTGACCAGGGTTTCACTCCAAATAAATAGCAATGGTAAAGATTAGCTACAGTTCACAAATTATTTCATCACAAAAAGTCAATTAAAGTCAGGTAATGAAGTTAATTTGATTCTAGTTTATATATAAATTTAAAGCAGGCATACAAACGTCACTGTCACGGCGGGTGTTTTTAAACAGCTGTCTCCGGTAAGTTTAGTTTCCTCTGGTTAGCTGTGATAAACTGTCGTCCCTGTATCTAATAAGTCACCGGTGCCGCTAAATATCCGTTTCTGACACACTTAGAGTAAAACACGTTGTATTCTTTTCGCAATAAAATCTCAAATTATCGCCTTTTCAGCGAGTACATGAAAAAACAACAAACACTACAACTCCTGCTTCCGTCGTTCAAACGGTGTGCGCGATGACGCAATCGTTATAATCCAATAGGAAACTGCGAATTTTAGTCTTTGTCCAATCAGATTACAGAGTACGTTTGCGGCGTGTAATTGCTGGGGATTACCACAAGATGGCAGCAAAAACACTGAATGAAGGCGCACAAGACCTGCT
The DNA here is from genome assembly GCA_018398805.1 of Hirundichthys speculiger. Lineage (NCBI taxonomy): Eukaryota > Metazoa > Chordata > Actinopteri > Beloniformes > Exocoetidae > Hirundichthys > Hirundichthys speculiger. The sequence continues at coordinate 58,214 of JAGFBZ010001942.1, forward strand.
GCTCTGATAGTGTTGGATCAAAACACTTTATGTATTCAGTAAAGAGGTCCTGATGAATCATTGATGCAAATCAATTCGATTAAAGGTTCAATTCAAAAATATTTTATTGATCCTTGAAGGGAAATTAGATAAATGACAGAAATCCTTGAGCGTACGCTCACCGACCACTTTATTAGATCCACCAAGCCAGAACTGGGTTGAACCCTGTGTTGCTTTCAGCACTGCTTTAAATCTTTGTGGCATAGATTAAACAAGGTGCTAGAAACATTCCTGAGAGATTCTGGTCCGTATTGACATGTTACAGAGAGAGTCAGAGAGGCCAGACTGAGATGGTTTTGACGTGCAGAGGAGAGATGGTGAATATATTGGTAGAATGTTGATGAGATTGGAACTGCATGACAGGAAGCCTCGAGGAAGATTTATGGATGAAGTGAAGGAGGACATGAACGTGGTGGTGTGAGAGAAGAGGACAGGGTTAGATTGAGACAGATGATTCCCTGCAGGGGACCCCTGAAGGGCACAGCCATCGCACAGTTACAGCAGATTCGTCGGCTGCACATCCATGATGAGAATCTCCCGTTCCTCCACATCTCTAAATTGTTCTACTGGATTAAGATCCGGTGACTGCGGAGGTCATTGGAGTACAGGGAACTCATTGTCATTCAAATTTATTTCAGTTCAAAAATACCTTATTGATCCCCAAAGGGAAATTAAATATAGTCAAGAAACGAGTTTCAGTGATTTGATCTTCGTGATATGGTGAATTATCCTGCTGGAAGTAGCCATCAGAAGATGGTCCACTGTGGTTATAAAGAACTGTTCAGAACTGTTGATACGAGGCAGGGTGGATCCATGCTTTCATTCTCCTCTGACCTCTGTCATCAACAAGCCATCATTGTCCACAGAATTGCCGCTCTTTTCCGGACCATTCTCTGTAAACCCCAGAGATGGTTGTGGTGAAAGTCCCAGTAGATCAGCAGTTTCTGAAATACTCAGGCCAGCCCGTCTGGCACGTTCAAAGGTCACTTAAATCCTCTTGAGTTTCTGCCATGTGAATTGGCTGATTAGCTATTTGTGTTAAGAACTAAATAAACAGGTGGACCTAATCAATCATTACATAATTTCTTCATTTGAATATTTCATTTGGACTTTTTGTACTGTTTTCATTTAAGATTTTTAATACAGTCTTTAATGATTGCCTCTTAAATTTTCTCAGTGTCTTATGAATTGCCCTTGTTGTTGTTGTTGTTGTTGTTGTTTTCTCTGCTCTGTTAATGTTGTTTAAGACCAGCATGTACAACCTAAAGCTGCTGCATTAAAAAGGAGCTAAAAACCTCACTCTACATGATGTCTGACATTTTCTATGATGGGCAGGGAACAACCTGGTGCCAGTACAGAGCGCTCCGTTACGGGTCTGGTTTTCGTAGATCCAGCGAGGAAAGGTCATCGTCGTTTGATAATGGATGGATGAGAGCGAAGAGCCCGGCTACTCGCTGTGTCCCCGCACGCATCAACTCACTGAGCAGAAAATTAAAATGGAAATTAAAGCCTTGACAGAGTCAAGGGTCCCATTGACTGGTGCTGTATGATTTATGGGCCGTTGATTGCATCATCGTGGTGGTGCTTAGAGCCCTGAGCTCATTACACATAACCATTACACTGAAAACACTCCAAACGGCTGATTTAATTCTTTAAAAGCCGGTGTGGTGGATTTAGTTCCATGTTTATGGTCATTCTTCTATTACCCAGGAAGACATTTGGGTAAACCTCAGAATTAAGATGGAAAGTGGTCCAACACCCTGCGTTAGCGAAGCAAGCCCAAATCATGATACTCCCTCCACTGTACTTCACCACTGTTTTGTTGTAGGTAAACTGTGCCCTTTTTAAATCCATACATTGAGCTCAAAATTCCTTCTAAACAATTCAGTTTTTGTTTCATCAGTCCACAAAACATTTTCCCAGTAGCATTGGGGGATTGTTGTAGTAGCAACTGTTGATTGTCAGAGTCGCCTGAGGCACTCAGGTATTCTCAATCTGAAAAATGGAATTGAGAGCCCAACTCTTCTGCTTTTCTTTAGGCCTTTAGGATATAACTGGCCCTAACAATGAGATCTCTGACAGTGTTTCTAAACCAGTCCGGCTTCAGGACCACTAAATGAGAAATGAAATGAACAGATGGTGCCGTTTCCCACCAAGCAAAGTTACGTTGAAAAGACGACTTTGTCAGGCGTCTAAACAACGTCTTGATTTGGTTGAAAAGTGAAAGGTGATAAAAGCTGCACAAAAGGGACAAAATCTGTCATTTTAAAGATGTTACAGTTGAAGCCAGAAGTTTAAGAGAATTTTATATTTTCTTCAAGGACAAAAGTTTACATATACAAAAAGTACTAAGTCTTTAAACAACGTAGGGAAGCCCAGATGATGAGGTCATGGCTTTGGAAGCTCCTGATAGGTTAACTGACAACATGTGAGTTAATTGAAGGCACACCTGGGGATGTAATCAAGGCCACACCTCAAACACTTTGCTTCCTTGTTTGAAATCATGGGAAAGTCAAAAGAAATTGGCCTGGAAGCTAAAACTAGGGCACAAATGGGTCTTCGAAATGGACAATGACTCTAAGCACACTGCTAAAATGGTTAAAAAGTGGCTTGAGGATAACAAAGTCAGTGTTTTGGAGTGATTATCAAAAAGCCTTGAACTGAATTCCATTGGAAATTTGTGGTCAGATCTGAAAAGGCATGTGAGAGCAAGGAAATCGACAAACCTGACTCAGTTCCACCAGTTCTGTCAGGAGGAATGGACCAGAATTACAGCACTTTCAGAAGCTTGTAGACGGTTCCCCAAAACGTTTGACCCAAGTCATGCAGTTCAAAGGAAATGCTACTCGATACTAAGGAAATGTACGTAAACTTTTGACCTTTCAGAAAACAATATTAACTTCTCTCTGTCATTATTGTGGCATTTAACACAATTAAATAATTTAGATAATCCTGACTGACCTAAAATAGGAGAGGTATAGTCTGATTTGACTTCAGACAGCGAGACAAAAAATGAAAAGTGTGTTTTTGCACAGTGTATGTAAACTTCTGGTGTTGATGGACGTCTTCATGTAGACATCTTTTCAATGTTTTGGAAATGTCGGCTGTTTATATCACATCATAGAACTGAAACATCACTGGTGAAAGTCTCCAGTGATCTCCCCATGATCTCAGACTGGTGTTTATACTGGTCCTGTTAGATCTCAGTGCTGGATATGATACAGCAGATCGCAGCATTCTTCTACAGAGGCTCGAACATCTAATTAGCATTAAAGGAACCACATTCGCTTGGTTTAAGTCGTCTTTATCTCATAAATTTCAGTTTGTTCACGTGAATGAGGAGTCTTTCTCATATCCCAGAGCTGGTCGTGGTGTTCCACAGGGTTCTGTACCCAGGTTGTTACTTTTGACTCTGCATATGCTTCCATTAAGTACTATTATCAGGCAGAATGGTGTAAACGTTCATCGCTATGCCGATGATACTCTGCTCTACTTGAAGGAGGTTAACGAATGTGTAGAAAACATAATTCAGACAGTCATCTTGATCTAAGCCAGGTTTCTGTTAGACACAATAAACATGATTTATGATGAGAATATGATTTAGAAAAAGGAAGGTTTCGAGGATAGCAGTCTAAATTTAATTATCTCCCTTGTGGAAATAAACACTGAATAAACACTGAGATTTTGTGAATATTTACAAAGTTGTTTCCTTTGACGTGATACCAGGAAGTTAGAGGGGCTCAACAGAGACAGGTTCTTTGAATTGTCAGCGTTGGGATCAGTGCAGTGAGTCAGAGAAAAGGAAACCGGTGTGTGCGAACAGCATGCCTTTGAACCTTATCTCAGCTCCACAAAGAGCTTTGCGGTCTTAAGCTCTTTCATTCATCCACATAAACACTCACACAGAGCTTGTTTTATTCATGCTCACTATGTACAAGTTTTGTTTGCACAGTCACACACCAGTGAGCATATCGGAGGAAATATGAAGGATTCATCGTCCTGCAAAAAGACTGTTGGTCACGTGGAGGAGCTTGGGATCAAACTGCAGACCTGGCTGGAGAACAACTACTCTATCTTCAGCTTTATGGACTCGTCATAGTCATCATCACTGGGCAGCACTGAGTACCCCCATGATTCAGTCGTCTGCAGATCCACATTTGGCAGCAATAACTTGAAGTATTTGTTTCCTGAATGACTTTATGAGTCTCTCATATGGTTCAGGGAGAATTCTGGTCCATATTTCTGTAAAACATTGCAATTGTACGGTGTCCAGATCCTGTGGCTACAAATTATTACCTCCACCACCCTGCTTGACAGTGGGTATTGATGGCGTTTCTGCTGAAATGCTGTGTATGGTTTTCTCTACACATGGTTCTGGGCGTTAAGACCAAACAGCTCCACTTTGGTCTCATCTGTCCACAGTTACATGGTCCAGGAGTCTTGTGGTTTGTTCAGATGCAGTTTTGTAAACCTCAGTTGTGATTCCATGTTCTTTTTAAAACACAACAGTATTGTACTTGTTTAGTCTGATTATGTTGTTGTGGACTTAAACGTTCGAACATGCTCAGTGAGGCCTGTAGGCTCTCAGATGTACTGTGTTTTTATGTTTCTCTGAACATTGCACGGTCTGACCTTTGAGTAAATATGCTGTGGATGAACACTTCTAGGAATATTTGCAGCTGTTGAAGGTTTTCCACTTGTGAATAATCTTTCTCTGCTTTAATAGCCCTTTACAGATTGATCTGCACCAACAATTGCTTCTACAAGACCCTTGCTGATGTCTTTCCCTTTAAGCACTGTGTTAAGACACACAGACCATGCTCCAGACCAGCAAAACTGCAAAAAAAAAAAAAGAAAATCTGTTTCTATAGAATTCTGTACGCATGGATGATGATCAGCAGCTTAACCTCTTAAATCCTATGGAAGCAGTGAGGAGGTACTTCGTATTACCCACAAGTTTTTCCTTTTTGTCAGATAATCAATGGGTCTGAGAGAAACCAGACCCATTGATGTTATAATTGTCTAATATTCAGACTTTGGAGGGGACACTGATGTTTTCATGTGACTGTACACGGCAGCTTAAAGACTTAACGGACAGTCGGCGTCGTCCTGACAGAGACTCAGCAGCATCATTTGCATAGATTGTTGAAGGTAGAGAGGTATGAAGAGCTGTTTTCACTAATCCCTCCACCTTGAAGTTACATTTTCTTTCTCCGTTTCAGCTCCACTGACTGTCAGCACGCAGATGGAGTTTGTAACTTCTGGACACACACACACACACACACAAACTTCCTTCACTTTTGTGGGGCTCTTACCTGTTGCTGCTTCCCCCTCTGATGTCAGATTACCAGTTTGTCTACATCTTTACGCCTCCTTATGCAGTGGTTACAGTGAGGGGTTTAAGGCCATTAAAGAGCTTCATCAGCACGCTGTCAACCTGCCATCAGTTGGAGTTCACCAAGAAGACAACCAAAGAATAAGAATCGATTCGTGATTAAAAACCTGAATCATTGCCCAGCCCTAACTGACTCATATCCTTGTTGCATGTGAAATTCCTCCAGATCCTCTTAATTTTTTAATGACATTATTACAACATTCAAAGTCTTCAGTTTTACGCTGAGGAACTTTACTTTGAAATAGTTTCACAATTTACCCATGTACCAACTTGTTTTGAGCAGTTTCTTTTATTAAATTTTCAAAAATGAGCTAATATTTTTCATTAATGTCTCACTTTCAACATCTGTGTGTTTTGCTGTAAAATAACAGACGGGTTTTATGAGATTTGAAAATCACTGTATTGTTTTTATTTACATTTTACACGACGTCCCAACACTGCATGTGGAGCCTCTATCCACTGGTTTTCAAGGGCATCATTGAACACCGGAGCATCCGAGTGTAACTTAAGAACAAAAGGCTGTTTCCTCTGGATGTGGAAAAATAAAAAACTAAAACGAACATGACTCAATTTTAAACCTCTTCACTGCTTCATGTCAATTTGAAAATCCATGCAAAATTAAAATATCTACTCTTATAATAAAACAAGTCCATCTAACCAACATCGGTTCCATTTCCAGATAAAGTTGCAGAACAGGCTTGTGTTAACAGCGCTGGCTGAGACGTCATGTCAGACGTCTGGATCAAAATCCTCCTTTCTTCTAAGACACACTCAGTTCAGTCCAGAGAGTATTCCTCCACTGGAAGTAGAGCCAGCAGCTTGAAAGTGACCTGAAGCCCCTCCCCTGTCCAGAAGCCGCTGGACTCAGGTGGTGATCGTGAACTGGTCCTGCTCTATGGGCTTCTTGACCCAGGCGCCCAGCCCGGCTTGGTGAAAGGCTCTGAAGAGCGTCTGCTTGGCGGAGTGGTACTCCACCGCCGCCTGCTTGGCCTCGTGGTAGCTGCTGGGTCGCACCGTTCGGATCCTCAGGGTGGAGGAGAGCTGGAAGGACACAAACACGGGGATTCGCTCAGAAAACATTTTTACATTCTGTTAACATTCTGTTATTATTTACATTTTATAGTGTCTCAACTTTTTTGGAACTGGGGTTTTACATCTTACGTGAGGATCCGTCAGTTTTACAGAAATTGCAGCAAACTGACCACCATACTTGATAACCATGAGGATGAAGCAGCAGCAGGAAATACAAAGACACAAAATAACAACTCTACCAAGCGCAGCTGTCACATATGTTCAGCTTTTCACATTTCTTACAGCAGAGGCGTTCACACCGACAGCGTAGATATCGCTTTAAAGAATAAATCAGCAACGCAGCCTTCAATCAGAAAGCCACACCCCTGTTTATGTATAAATGGGAGGAGATTTGACATGGATGTGAATTCTAGTTACGAGAGAGCAAAGGCATTTTTTCTTTTTTTTTCACCACGGTGTAAATCAGTTTATTTCTATTCTGAAGTCAGACATTTTAGCATGGAAGTCAATGACGATTTACTTGTTATTTGAGGATTTGCACTTTTCCATACTTCCATACAAACTGGGTTTTAGTTTTAGTTTTAAAAACTACCAAGTTGTCCCCTTGGTTAAACCACTGGTGTAGATCAATGATGTAAAATCTGAAAAACATACTCAACTCAAATCAAACTTTATATATAAAGTGCTTTTCGAGCCCTCAGGCAACACAAAGTGCTTTATGTAATAATAAAAACAATGTACGTTAAAATAAAAGCCATCACACACCCAAATATAATACAGTGATCTCTTGCCAATTCGCGCTTTGAAGTTTCCGCGGTTTTAGTTATTCACGGATTTTTCAGAAAAATATAATATAATAAAAAAAAATCAAGAAAAAATTGCGGAAAAATCACAAGATGTTGTGCACGTTCTCTCACGGCGAAGAAATGTTGTGAGCCAGCCTGGCCCCTTTAAGAAGGTGGTCTTATGGGTAATGTAGTGGGTGTGTCATGGGACGGCAGAACGAAAACAGGTTTAGATGAAAAGTGGAGTTAGCATCAACAGCAGCCCAGCGTGTATAGATTTACATTCTCTGTTAACCGACAGGAGCTGAACAATACAACCTGTGTGATGTTACAAGTTCCTGCTGTGCCAGAATAAAGTTCTCGTACCATGCAGAGAAAACCGGACTTTTCTTTTGTTGCTGTTAGCGTGTTAGCCGTTAATTACGAGCCAAAAATAGCACAAAACCAGCAGTTTGTTTACTATGGTTCAGAGGCCAGAGGCTGGTAAGGTAACAGAAAGACCACAGTTGAGCCTTTGTCTTGTTTCGCTACTTTTTTGCAGTTTTTAAACATATGTGCTCCGGCTCCAGTTCGGATTTTGATTTTTGCGGGGGGGGGGGGGGGGGGGGGGGGGGGCAGTTCCCTATTAACCGCGAAATAACAATTAAAAACACACAAAAACAAAGCAGTCCTCCAAAACTCACGTGAATCAGTGCGTTTACATGGGAAGTTTAATTCCTCTTTAATTCAGAATTAAAGTTAAAGCCGAATAAAAGTTACCATGTAAACACTTAATTCCATATGAAAATGTCAGTTCCGAATTAACTTAATTCCGAAGTAAGTGGGTGGTTTATTCCCATTTTAATACCGCATTAAGTAATTCCGCGGTCATGTATACACTCATTCCTGTTTAAATTAATTCCCATCTTTCTGTGCATGCTCGTTCTCTTGCCCGTCTGTCGCGATGACGCTTATATTCCGCGCTGGGCTTGTTTTCAAAACGGCAGCACGCAGTAAACGGTGTCAAGAGCAGAGACAATTTACTTAATAAATAGCTTGGAGGAACTGGAAATAATTAAAAGAACAGATGGCAGGAAACATTAAAACTGTGAGCTTTTCAAAGCGGCCAGGTTAAATGAAGGAGGTTTCGCAGATAGAGACGCCACCCAGGTCAAAAATAAGTGGAATGTTGTTGCTAACCAGTTAGCTAAGTTTGTTTTCTTCTGGTAGATGTAAAGACGTCCGCCCCCCCCCATCCAATCAGAACCCTTCCCAACCCCCAGACCTAAAGCGGAGTTGGATAAAGCCGAACAAACGTGTTTTCCATGTAAACCTTAATTCGGAATTACTATTTCCATGTAAACTCGAAGGAAAATAGTTTAATTCGGAATTATTTAATTCCTAATTATTAATTCCGAATTAAAAAACATCATGTAACCGCAGCCAATAAGATGCTCTGACCACAAAATAGAAAAAAAGAAAACTCTGCATCAAAACTCAACTCTAAGACTTCTCATCCTCGTATTCTGAAATGAAACAGTGATTATAAGAAGCTAATTACCCAGATGGTTACACAGACACTGGAGAATTCATATACCAGGTTTCAGAGAAGCAGGGTTCAATTTTCCAGCCAGCAGCTGCTCTCAGGTAGGAAACTGTGTGTAGACGGAGGCGTAAATCCGGGCAGGAGAGTAGGTCGCACGCGTGACAGAGCTGGCACCTATCACATGTTCATTTACACAGCTGAGCACAGGGAGCGCTGATAACACGCAGCTGCGCCCACGAACACGCACACTCATTTACATAAACACACATCCTAATCAGCCGCACGCGGTGAACCGGCGCCCACGAACAGGACACGGGTAAACACAGCAGTTTATATCAGGAAATGCATGTGGACGATCCAAATGAAGGAGAAAGGCATGAGTTATAATAAAGTAATTTAATGACAAAAAAAACGCTGCCAGAGCACGGAGTTTGGAAAACCAGCTGGCATGTTGCTAAGTTAGCTGCATTTTAACACGTACAGATCAGAAGCGATGCTGCTAGTGTGGCTGTGTGACGTACAAAAGTCACATGACCCCCTAAACCTCATTACATTTTCGTTAGCAGCTGAGGTTTAACCTGCAGCTTTGATCTTTCACATCAGCCACCGGGGACGGTTAGCATTTGGCTAACTGTGCGTAAACACGACGCCATCAGAACTGCATCCACGCCAACGCACAATAAAATTAACAGCTGCTGTACGATTAAGATGCATATATATTTGACTTTAATGGTTTTGCAACAACAAACGGACTAGAAAGGGGAGGAGGGAAACAAGACTAAACACACCCACACAAGCTGGTGATACACAGGTGGAGACAAGACAGACCACACCAACAAAGGAAGTGACACACTAGGGGAAAACACTTTCAAAATAAAACAGATAATTAAGTTAAACACTAAACAGGGTTTCAAAAACTAAAGAGAACAGTACACCATGACCAAAACTTAAAACAGGGAAACTGAGTAAAACTTAAAATTAGGGCTGGGCAAGTTAACGCATTATCATCGCGTTAACTAATTAATTTATTAACGCTGACATTTATTTCATTGCGCGTTAACACACGTTGCTCACATGCTTTTGTTTTGAAAGTCTGTTACTGGCTGCTGTGGAACCGGAAGAGAATTGGCGGAAAAACATGCAGAAAAGCTAAAACAGACATGGAGAGTAGTAAAAATCTGTGTACTTTACAGTTCAGGTAGCAACTCAGGTAGCAATATTAACAATTCTGTCAGAAAAAAAATTCTGGACTGCAACAAAACTTTCGCATCATTCCTCCATGTTACCATCAGATCTGCTCCATGTGTTCACTGTCCTGCTGTTCTCTAGCTGGTTACTGCAGTGCGGCTCCATCTAGTGGCACAAATGTGTAATGACAACAGAAAGTCCAGTCCTCAATTATAAAACAAATTCAGTTCTGTGACCCATTTTTTTATTTCGTATTTTTGATCCAAGTCTAAAATTGAAATATAAAAAAAAAAAAAACAGGCATTTTTTCATTTTTTTTGTGTTAGATTAAAAAACAAAAAACGTAATAAAATGTCACTTTTTAATTTTTTTTTTAATTTTTGATTGACAATTGAAAATAGAAAGAATTGAATGATACACAGATCGGTAAAAATTCCGTGTATCATTCATTCTTTCCATTTTCAATTGTTGTGTTATGGACACTTTAGTTCATATGGCAGCAGAACATTTAAATAAAAGTGCATTTTACACTACTTTTGAATTCATTATTTGATTTTTCGTATACGATGCGATTAATCGTAATTAATCCGGGAAATAATGCGATTAATCGCGATTAAAAATTTTAATCGTTGCCCAGCCCTACTTAAAATAAAAATCGCAAAACCATAAAAGTTTATTCATATGACAACTTTAGAAGTTCTTCTAGAAGATCAGTGGGCAAAGACAGTGGGAGGGTTGAGTGATGCGAACACCATCCACTCATTTATAAAACAGTAGTGATACATCACTTCAGTCTGCAGCTCTGAAGGCCAACCCCGTCTTAACTCCGACGCACACGTCTCACTGCTTGTTTAATTTAATGCCTCACCTGCCGGCTTTGCACGTCCACCTCTACCACACGAGATGTTCCCGAATCTCCAAAACTGACGTCCTGCCTGTTGGTGAATCATTTCGCACGTTTCAGCAGTGTTACCTTGCAGTGCAGGCGCATCCAGCGACTGTAGAGAGCGTGCTTGCAGAGCCTCGACGGTCGACCCAGATCGTCCTTCCCGCTCGTGGCGTTCATCACCTCCAAGCCCTGGTCTCCCACCGTCCAGTTCACGCTGAAGTTTGGAGCTTTTCCAGGCTGACGAGCCTCTGTGTCACTTATACCTGCAGAACATCAAAGTCTTTTTTGAAGAAATTGCTGATAATGCAGCAAGATTGTGTCTTGATATGGAAGCTTGTCAGATGTGGAAGACTAATATGGATGTAGGCGAGTCTCACCACTGAGCAGAGGCCTGTTGAGGCTGAAGGACTGTGGCAGGAGCTCGATGTCGGCGAGCCTCTGGTACATGGCTCTGGAGAGGTGGTCGGCGTGGTACAGGCTGCCCAGGATGATGCTGGAGAAGTAGAGGGGCTCAGTGAAGTAGCTCATCAGAGAGCCCTGGAATCCAACCACGTTCCACCTTTTTGGTCCAACAAAGAGAGGAAAAAAGATGTACATAAATCCACATTAAAGCTCTGAAAAATCCTCCCAAACATACGTATGACTGCTGGGGTCTCATGACACCTGAGAAGTGCGGTTGACAGCAGAGGCACAAGTGGTGTGATTGCAGAGAAAATTCATCCTCTTTACACTCTCACATAATCATCAGGACTCCTGATGGTCGACTCTCGAAACACTGAGGCTACAAAGGCATTCACGTTCTTTTGTACAAAATCCTTATATGACATAGATGCAATAAAAACACGGTGTTCGATACACTGAACCTTTCAGACTGAGATTGCACATTTGAGTGTAAAGTATGCACAATGCACGAGTAGGAAAAATTACAGGTTCCTTGACTGACCACTAGGGGCTAGGCTCCAAAAGCGATTCAACCTCCCGCGTTAAAATGTCCAGCTATGGGTGAACATTGGCACACCGTCGTTTGAAGGCTGTTAGTCAGGACTAAGTGGTTGACAGCAGCTGGACTTCACATTGGACCATTTCAGGAAGCTCGCAAGTTGACTAACTCAATAACTAGCAAATGAGAAGGCAGTCGACACATTCAGCTTTCCACTGCTCAGCCAACTGGACCGCTGAACTCGGTCAACTACCCCCAACCCCCAGTCCCCGGACCAGTACTGGTCAGTGGGTTATTTTCTATCGGGCCGCACGGAAAGAATAAATAACTTCCATTATTTCAGTTTGATTTATCATCTGATCTGAATGATTCTCTCCATTACATCCGTCTATGACTCTTAACGCTCTGATAGTTCCAGTTTCAGATTAGGGATGCGCGCGATTAGTCGTCTAAACTACTAGTTAGCCCACTTACTAGTTGGCACCAGAAATATTAGTCGTTTAAACCAATGTGTGTTTTATTCATGTACAAGGCCGCTTAACTGTCATACAGCCGCCCGCCACTAGTCGGAGCTACAGAGCCGTCAGACAGCAGTTCCCCTCTCCACGGCAATGCTCGAGTAGACTGGAGTTTTAAAACGGCACGGTGGGAAGATGGCCTCTCGCAAAACCAGCACGGTTTGGCGGTACTTTAATCTAGAAAATGAAAACAAGGTAGTATGTAGACTGTGTCAGAAACAACTGGCATACAATCACTCGACTGGAGCAATGCACAACCACATTCGACTCAAGCATTTGGATGTTAATCTGCACGAGACGACGGCTGCTGATGCTAGCGGTGCTAGCCACACTCAGGCCGATTTGACATTGTTTACCCGGAGACGTGTTCTCCCGTCTTTTTTTTTAGACTAGTCGACTAGTCTTAATTAAAATTTTCATTTAGTCGACAGGGAAATTAGTCGCCAGGAACATCCCTATTTCAGATGTTGTTTCAGCAGTGACATCTGCAGTCAGGATGTTTAGACAGATTTGGTCGAATTAGACAGCATCATAGGCTAGTAAAAGCTAAAGCAGCTAAATTAAGGTCAGTGAACTAAAGCTGAAATCTCACAGAACACGGAAAGCACCGTGGTCTAGTTTTACAGAGGCATCGCTCAGTCCTTAGTGCTGGGAAGCGATTCATGAGAGACTGCGAGTTTACCTGAAGGTTCAGAGATCACATGACTGCATCCTCCTCTTACTAGAATTGTACATTAAAAGGATGAGTGCTGTCAAATAAAAAAGTGTTTTTGTGACTCAGCTGACCCTTTCCTCAGACATGGTTCAGACACTCTAGTGGTCAATCTGGGAACTTTTTTCATGTTATTTCCACAATCACCCCAGGACGTCACCCCCTGGTCTGAACATGCATCGAACCTGGCGATCTTGTCGCTGCAGGACATGGTGAGCAGCCTCTCACCCTGGAGAACCCCATCCCACGTCTGGATGGTGTTACTGGAGCGAACTGGGATGGTTCCTTCACCTGACTCGATCTTAGTGCGCAGCTGCCCGCGGGCCTTTCTGTTCGGGTGTCTGTCGCCCTGATCTGACAGAACAAGGACAGAGTTAGCATGGACCTGAAAACTGCAAGAAAAACTCCTTTGAGCCTTTTTCCAAAAGCAGAGTCTCTCCTTCTGTCTCCGTCGACTCACCCTCCACTCCAGCCTCGTGTGGTGAGAAGATGCGGGCGTCTCCACAGGGGGAGGTGCTGATGTACAGGTGGAACTGGACGTTTTCTTTCAGCCTGAAGCCCTGTCTGTTGTCACACCTGGTAAAGATGGACTTCTGCTGCTCCTCCTCACTGTTACTGAAGATTCAAGAAGTTATCAGGGGAAAACAGACCCACTCAACAAACCAAGGTTTCAAATTCAAAAGGTTCAAAGCTGAAGTTCCAGTTCCTGCTCTTCTAAGATGACGTATGAAACACGTCTCACCTGAGGAAATACTCCAGCTGAGAGTACAGGAACCGGATGAGAGAGCGCCGAGCTACGATCTCAGCGTGGCAGTCGTTGAGGGCCAAACCTCTGTCACTCATGTATTCCCCGTTGATGCACTTTGTCCCTGTGGACACGCAGATGACCTGAGCCTCCTTCACGTCTGCACCTGGATGGAGGAAACATGCAGATGGCAACATATCATCTGTACGTGCATATACACTTACAACAGCTGGTGCCCCCTCTTTGTTTTTTTGTGTGTAAGAACATGATAAAAATCATGTGATTATAGCAGGTCTTCATTTGGTAAATGGTTAACTTTGGATCATTTTCATGGCCAAGTTTTGATGGAGCTTTAGCTGTCAGATTACACACATTCTCTAGAATACTGTGGTATAGAGAGCAGATAAAAGCAAAGGAGTACCTGTTGTCATGACGACACCTGCCAAGACTTTCCGTCGAGCATGTGGAGATGTGAAGTTATCCGTCAGATCGCTGAATTTGTTGACGACCAGACGAGAAACTGCGTCTGCCAGGACCTGAGGAAGTCCAGAATGACGTCAAACAATATAAAACAGACCCATCATGACTCTTTCCGTTCACTTTGAAGTGTTACAAAACAAAGGATGACGGCGTCAAAGAGGGATAACGAGCTGCACTCAAACTCTTCCTGAGTATTTTCTGGCGTGAATGACAGGCAGGGATGTGAGCTGCTGGAAACGGTTGAATCCTCAGCATCACTGCTCTGAGAGTTTAATGAACAGCAGTGTTTGAACTGCACTCAGGAGTGATGGTAATTTAGATAGCAGCTCTGCTATCAGTGAGCAGAAATAACAGGCAGGGGCCAGACTTTATGTGTAAACAGATTCCCTAGATCGAGCTCAACTCTCCTAAAATCATTTGCAACTGGATCCCTGTGACCCTGAAATAGTAAGAAAACCAGTATAGATAATAGGATGTTAGAGTGGTCAGTAGCGCTGCAACGGGCCACTGCAAGTCCCAAAGAACCCTTGTCCCTGTGAATTGGGACATTGTCACTGCCTTTTTCATGTTAACACCCAATATGTCTCCAACTACAGACAAAGTTGACATGAAAAGATCCAGACAAAGAGGTGTGTAGTCAGATGACCAGAACATGCAAAGACCAAGCTGAACCAAGACAGTCTGGCCAGATTTGGCACCATAAGGTCAGTGCGCCAAGGTCCATGCCTTCGGCTGTTGCCCAAAGCACATGGCACACAACCCGTTTGGCTGCAGGTGTTGAGACCTCAGGAGGCCAAACCCATGTGGTTTGGTCGTACCCGGCCACCACGAGCACCTCATTCAGACCTGGCTCCAGTAAACCTGGTCCAGATGAAGAGACATCAAACTCTTGTTTATCCATTTCCATATCAGTCACCCTTAAGGCTGGCTTTATGCTTCCGTGCCAACATTGTAAGCTATGAAGGAGCCTGATGTATACCTGTTACTAAATGTAATTCAACTAAAATATAATCTTCAGCTTCAGAATTTTCTGGTTCTACTTCTTCATCGTTTTCAAGTTGTTTAGAACGGTGGTTTGCTGCCATGTCCGTAAAAATGACTGATCAGTGCCATCTCACATAAGATATTATTTCATTAGCTCTGTTATCTGAGCTATGAGCTACATAAAGTAAGTAAATAGAAAGACGCTCAGCACTGCAGAGCAGAAACCCATGTAATTATAGACTGACACAAGCAACCCACCAAGAAAAGTTACGTTAAAAAGGCATTGAAACGACGACTTTGTCAGGCGTCTAAATTGTCTTGATTTGGTTGAAAAGTGAAAGGTGAAAAGCCGTCACTTCAGAGACGTTGAAAAGACGTCTACAAGATGACGTCCATCTAAACAAGGACGTCTATCGACATCTAAATTTGGTTGAAAAGAGAAAGATGATTAAAGCTACACAAAGGGATAAAAGCTGTCATTTTTAAGATGTTACAGTTGAAGCCTGAAGTTTACATACACTGTGCAAAAACATGTTTAATTTTTTGTCTCACTGTCTGAAGTCAAATCAGACTAAACCTCTCCTGTTTCAGATCAGTCAGGATTACCTAAATTATTTCATTTTGCTGTGACAGCATTTCACCCTTCACTTTTCAACCAAATTTAGATGTGCTGATCTTTTTCTTGCAAAAATAATGTTAACATAGCCTGGAACTTCTCGTAAGGTTCGGCATGTCGACATTCTTCTGTATTTTGTCCCTTCACACAAATGTCTTCTAATAAGTGGGAGTTGTGTCATGTTTTTTTCAAAGAAAAACGAATGGTTAAACAGAGATGAATTTTCAAAGTCTTTTTTTGGGCTAAATCTGGACCAGGAAACAGTGGCGAAACAGAGACGGGTTTTCAAACGTCTTCTTTTGGGCTAAACAATGGCCACAACGGGCCAACCTTATTTAGCCTTAAAAAAGGCATCCATGGACGTCCGGTGTTTGGTGGGAACAACCCTCAAGTATAAATACCAAAGACGGCGTAGGGCCCATGTGCAACAGCACAAATCAGGCTCTTTAGCCTGGCCCCTCCCCAAGTATCAATTTGCCTCGGAGAGACCCTACTAGGAACAACCGCCCTGGACGATGGAAGTCAAGAGGTCATTTGAGAACAAAACCACCACAACTACAATGTTGGATGAAGTAATCACCAAAACCTGGGTCTTACCTGTGGCAGGTGGAGCTGCAGTCCCTCTCTGGGTATCGGCTGTTGTGATGGTGCCTGATCCAGATGCAGGTTAAAGAGAGCGGACAGAGCGGCTTGAGCGGCCCGGGCCTTGGCCAGCCTCTTGTTCCGCCCAGAACCCTGGAACTTCTGAGCATCTACGGTCACCGACATGATGAAGTTCTTGGCGTGGCTCTCACCACTCTCCGACACAAAGTCGTATTTGAGGCCGGGCCGCATCTCATTGAGGATCATGATGGGGTTTTTGCCATTTGTTGGTGAGATGATGGTGGGTGATGCTGGGGGTAAGGGAGACTGGGCAAGGTTTGGGACAGGGCAGGGGAGGAATGGGTACTCTATTCCCAAACCAGTACCAGAGCTGTTACTGTTCGAGGTGAGGTAGACTGAGTCATCTATAGGAGTGGACGACTCAAACGCATTAAAGAGCACATGTGGGAAGTCCGCCTGGTCTGAGGTGAAGTCTGTGTGAACAGACAGAGTCCGGCCCATGGCCATGTGGGCTTCGGATGCGTTGGGGAACTGGACAAAAGAGCGCAGAGCCTTCTCAGCTGCGTTCAGCTTGGCCTTTTTCTTGGTAGGACCAGAGCCCTCGAACAGCTGCCCGTTGACCTCCACGGTCATCACAAAGACGGGCGCATGGACCGGCCCGGTCTGAGAGAGCAGTTTGTACTGCAGCCCAGGCCTGATCTCGTTCAGCTGCATGAGAGCGTTCTTGGGCAGAATGGGCCCTGCGACTTTTTTACGCTTCTTCGGTTTGTACCTGGAATGCACGTGGCCATTACTGCCCTCCTCCAAAGGGCGTTTCCTCCCACCCCCAGCACTCCCATTGGGGAGCTGAGCAGCCCCCGCTTTGGAGAAGAGGTTGTCCACGTTGCGGTTTTCCTTAACATCTGTGCTGCATGAACCTGCGATGCCCAGAAAGAGTAACTTACAACGCCTTCGTTGCAGGATCTTGTAAATGTAAAATTTAGACACTTTATCGCTGAACTGAGTGATGTGTGCTCCTTTATCAGATGACATTACCGTAAAACATACAAGCCCTGTTCAGATATGAGAGACTTCACATTAACGGTTTCATCAATCTTTTTTAACAATTTGTAACTTTCACCATGCCAGGTTTATTCAACAAGAGTGAAATCAAAACGAAAAGGATCATGTGGGCAGTACAAAGTACCTCTTTACTGCTAACATAGGTGTAGCTAACCATCAGCTCTTTGTGAATTTAACATCAGCAAACCCAGATAAAGGCGGACATCTTGGCGTTTACTGGTCGAGAGCGTTTGGGTTTGTGTTAAGTCAATGTCACGAGTAAAAGACATAAACTATGAAGCACTTGTTGCTGCACATAAATCTGGAAAGTAAGATAAAAGTATTTCCAAACAATCTGGAGTTCAAAGGTCTACAGTGAGAAAGATTATTCATAAGTGGAAAACCTTCAAGGCAGTTGTGAATCTTAGCAGGAGGTGTATGTCTGAGGATGTTGACTGTGAGGTCATAAATGTTCACAGTATTAGTCTAAGAGCTACATTTCAGAGCCTACAGGCCTCGCTGAGCATGTTAAATGTTAAACTCCATGACAGCACAATCAGAATTAGACTGAACTAGTGTGATTTGTTTGGAAGGGTTTCCAGAAGAAAACCTCTTGTCTCTAAAAAAAGAACACAAAAGCATGACTGAGATAAAACTGCATCTGAATAAAACCACAAGACAAGTGTCCTATGGACATATGAGACCAAAATGGAACTGTTTGGCCTTAAAGCCCAGAATCACATTTGGAGAAAACACTTCACACCCACTGTCAAGCACGGTGGTGGAGGGGTGATAAATTGGCGCTTTGTTGCAACCACAAGACCTGGATCCCAAACCTACAGCAGGATGTCTCAAAGATTAAAGAATCTGGGTTTTAGAATGACCTGGTCAAAATCCAGACCTTAACCTGATTGAAAAGTTGTGGTGGGACCTTTAGAGAGCTGTGGAAATGAATATCCAAGAGCCTCGATGAACTGAAGCATGTGAGGAAGAATAGACCAAAATTCCTCTACAACCAAGTGAGACACTGAAAAATATTAACCAGGAGACCACAACAAAAGTTATTATGGCTAATGTTAAATCTCCAAGCTACTGGAGGGAACCAAGAACTGCTAACATTTTTTTCCTTTGTTTTGGGTTCATTTTTGATAAATTAATAATGGCACACAGCTTTATGCTACACACACACACAAAAAAAAACCTTTTACACACAAATGCAATCAAATAGCAGAGGCTGCAGATGCAGCTCCATAGCTTTCAAAATTATTTTTCTACATTTACTTATGTCAGATGCTGAAAAAAACCCAGCAGGTATTAACTGCAGTAAACCACTGAAGTGGAAAGTCTGGAAAGCTGTCTATCTATTTAAAAATGTGATTGATCGCTCTGATTGGCTAATCAGAAACCAGATTAATGAAACGTCCTCGAGGTCTGAACAGGGCTTCACATACAAAATACAATATAATAAACAAAAACACAATATGAATTAAAATGTAGGTAAACATATTTTTTAAATGTCTTTCCATGAATATTCTTGTTTTGGGAACACATATCACCACAGCCTGTCAATTCAACTAATGAAACTTATTGTAAATTTTCATTTATAACATCCTCCAGCGAAAGCTCGATAGGTTATTCCTTTGGGTGCTCAGGACAGAAAACAATCCTATAAAATGCAGGTTAAGTAAGGGTGGGGAATAACGGTGTCTCAAAAAACTTTCACATTTCAACTCAATCTGAAAGGAGACAAAAACACAAAAAAAACATGTTATATGAGCATTTGACTGATTAAAATAGAGTCACTTCTTCCAAAAAGTGACTCCTGCGAAACACGAGGCAGAACTCTCAGTCCTCTCAGGGATTTACAGATACGTGCTCTTCTCTCCATCATGGCTTCCTCCAGTAATTCCAGGCAGAGCAGGCAGGATCACCACTGGTGCTGCTGTCAGTCCTGATCTGTTTCTTGATGGGAACATTTCAGCACGTCGACCTTCTTTCTTGTTTTGTTCTGACCCTCGCACTAAATCAGCGCCTTCTGAATCAGTGGGAGTTTAGCATAGTCTCTTTCAAAACCACAAGTTTACTAATCGAGCAGTAACCACCAGTTTCGACCAGTGCTGCCCCCAGTGGACACTATTTTTTGCGGCACTCAGGTTTCCCCTACTGGTTTATGCAAAATGTGTGTAATACAGTAAAAGCAACACAACTGAATCTGCAGCCGCAGCCAGGCGTCAATCAAAAGACCACGCCCCTAACTGTACGTAAATTTGTTGCATTATTTTATTTTAACTGATGTGGTATATAAAAATTCACTCCCGTACAGTTGCCATGGATGTCTAATCTAGCTATAGAGACCAGAACTATTTTTTGAACCAGGCTTTAAGTATGTTTATTTGTGCTGTAAAGTTTTACATTTTCACATGGGGGTCAATGGAGCCAGCCCCCAGTGGACAGTCGAGGAAGTGCAAGCTTTCTTCCCTTCCTGGACTGAATCAGACCAGCAAAGTGGTCCCTCGGGTCCTGCATGTGTGGACCAGAGACGCCGCAATGGGGTACTAGGCAATTGCCTAGGGCCCCGAGCTGGAAGGGGCCCCAGGACACCGCTGACATTGGTTCTTTTGTCAATGACAAAATGACTGAACTGCTTTAGACACTGCAACGACGATACGTTGGAAACCCCCCACATAGGGTCCCCACTAGCTGTCACTGCCTAGTGTGTTAAGGGACCCCCAAGACACGGCTAATATCGATCCATATCAATGACACAACCTGAAACCTCCATAGACACTGCAGCGAGATATTTGGAACCCCCCTAATGGGGCCCCGACTGCCCGTAGCCGGCTTTCTTCAGTACTTCAAACTCAAAATGAAGCAAGTTTATCCGTCAGGATACGCAAAAAGCAAAAAGCAAGAAGATGAAGGAAAAAGAGAGCGGGAAAGTGCTAAATTCAAACGTGTATAATCTGACATTATTTTTTTTTTTTTTAAGTTATGATGCCACTTTGTCCCAGTCTAGTCTCACGAAGCACAACTGAACATGACATGTTTACTGCGCTTTAGCCTAGCTTATTTAAACAGTAATTAACAGTAAGCTAACCACTAACTAATTTGTATTTGGAAGAGGGCGATATCATATGTCTTCTTGAATTTTCTGCATGTCATGTGCTATTTTTTTTTTCTTGATTGTGTTTTTTTGTTAAACTTTGCACATTGTATTGTATTCTAGTTTTCTTACATCACTGTGCACCTCTGTTATTTAAAATAAAAGATTTCTGGATTGAATGATCTTCTTGGTGTTTTTGGACTGGTAGGGCCCCCATGCTCATTCTTGCCCAGGGCCCCCAAGGTGACTAGAAACGCCCCTGGTGTGGACCACTCTAATATTTTACATGAAATGGCAAAACTTTCAACATTTGGTAGGTTTTTTTTTAAATGTTCTATAGTGGAAATAAAACGGGTCTTACACAGTGAGCGTCGTAACTTTCTGGGGTATTAGAGTTGTAAATAACAGAACAACGAGGACAACGCATTGAGCAACAGCAAGGGAAGTGAGATTACATGCTTGTTTTTGGGGGTGGGGGGTGTTATTGTCCCTGAAACTGTGATTCAGAGCAGTTCAGAGAGAAATCTTTGGTTGGAGGCTGAGGCAGATATTCTTCTCTCCATCCCTGTGGAAGGACAACCATGTGTGAGCTACATGATCCTTGTTTTTTTTATGACTCAGTAAATGTAGCTAAAAACCCTTCAACAACATTGAGCCCTGGCTCGTGGGCCTGCGAGCTGCGCGCCCCATCCCTCTGTCACACATAATCCACATGTCCTCCCAGCAGGGCCGGATTACCACGGCCCGACACCAGCGCTGAAGGCTGGGGAGGACAGCCATCACAACAACTGCAGGCTGAAACTCTGCTTCGTTTCCTCCTCAGCCTGCAGTTACAGATCAGTGACTCCAGTCACATGGATCAAGCCAGGTTGAACCAGCAAACCAATAAAAGCACACATGGATCGCGTCAGGTGAGAGGAAGGGAATGTGCTCATTCGGTTTGGTTTGCTCAGCACGTTCCCTTCCTTCAGAGCTGTGATAAATGCTAAACTTTTCATGAAATCCTCCCGATGCTTATCCTGTCTGAGGTGGATTTGGGTTGAAATCTCTCCGCTGGCTTCTAGGGGCTTTTTTTTGTTGAGAGCAAGGGGACGGGCTCAGAATCCGCCATCAGCTTAAGCAGCATATTCACCCTGACCTGAATGAAGATGGCGTCTTTAAGCACCATTTATGTAGCTCAGGTAGGACTTGGGTCCCGGATGAGTCCACAAATGCAAAAGTATGTTATTTCATCATAAGCAGTGCTGGATTAACGCTATCACAGATATCAATATCTTGTTTGGTCATGAAACTAAAAGACTCACTCATGGTTTCTGCTTCACCTCCCTCGATGATGAGCCTCTGCTGGTTTCGACTCGGCCGGGCCCCTCCTCCACCTACAGAAAACACAACGTTTAGTCTGACCGTGCACTTTCATTTGAACTACAGTTGGATTAGTATGAAGAGGACCTGTTCTTTAAAAACATCCATTCGTTTATCACAGATGTTTTCTCCTGCAGAGGGTCAGTCAAACCAACAACAATAAAGAGAAAACTAGAATAACTGGAAGCGATAATGGCTGATGGCTTCAGCGACGCCTGCCATGGATGAAATTTCACCAAATTTTGCAGACATGGAGAGAAAGTCAAAATGATCAATTGAATAGTCTCTTGAAATTTGAATTGTACCTCAGAAAATTTTGTCCATAGAGCTTTTAATTTACATTATTTCGTAACTTTGGAAAAGTTTGACCCATTCCAATTCTTTGTAAACGTTTTCTTATGGCGCCCCACTGATGATCAAGTGATTTCAAATCAAGTACATTCCTTCTACATGCTATTATGAGTGGGTCGATAAAGTTTTATGAACTGCTGTACTTTACATTTGTAATTATTCAGCTGCCATTTTAGTAAGTTCAGATTTAAGTGAATTGGTACTTTAGGTACCACAAACAACTGAACGATTGAACTGTACCAAAAAATATACCAAATTTCAGAGACTGGTCTCCATTTGTTCATAACATATTTACATGTGTGAGTTGTAGCACACTCAACTCCCGGCGGACTCACACAGCCTGCGACCGTCACCATAGACTGGGAATGTGGTCATGCTAACTATTGCCAAACTGAATTGTGGGTTCTGTGTGTTGCGTTGACTGTGTTGGAGGTGCTAACTAATAACTAATGCTTTTTTTTACACCAAAGCCATACAAACATCTCCATCAAAGCTAACATCTTGTTCTAACTTCTCCTTGCAGCCTATTCTTCTCCACCTACCTTAGCTAATTTCTCTTCATAGAAATAGGGGCAGTTGGTGTACGTTACGGCAGCATTAGCATGTATTACTAAATTAAGCGTCTAGCAACAGGAGAAAAAAATGAATCCTAGCTTTAATCTTTAACAACAGCAACTTCTGATAGTGTTTTAGTTGCCACCTGAAATTTTAAAGTAGAACAAAGAATATTTGTTAACATTAAAATGGTGGTTTCAATTTCAATTAATATTTGCTTACTTTTACGAAGCATTGTTTAGCCGCTATAGGGAAAAACAGATAAGTAAGTTCCCCTCATGGTCAGATAAATCTGTAAATGTTCAATGAAAATGACAGCATAGGTGACTAATGCACTTAAGAAAATAATAATGGATGAGAAACTGATGAATGACTGAGGAAGAAACCCAGACAAGTAAATTTTAGGCAGTGTCTTAACCTCTCAATCGCCTACAGGAGGACCCAAATCACAAAAAACTCCTCTGTGTTGTCATGTTCCCAGATGTTGAAATCTTTACTGATTTCATTATTTGATTTAATTGTCCAACATTTTTCTGTTTTGAGCAGTCAAGTTTGGGCAAGTTACATACTGTCTCCACATGCTCAAGAACAAATGACTGAAAAAGCGTACAAGTCGTAGTTAGCCACGACGTAGAGCCTTTCCAGCCTGGGAACCACTCAAGGAGCTTTTTCTCATTGACACAAACACAGTGTCACACACACACATTAATGTATTTATTTGGCTCAATTATTCCCATATTAACTCATAATATTCCAATAATTACTCATATTAATTAGACCATAGTTAATGTACATGTAGCCTAGGTGGGATTTAGTATTACCAATTATCCTCAACAGCATGTTTTTGGACTGTGGGAGGAAAGCGGAGTACCCAGAGGAAACCCACGTAAATACAGGGAGAACATGTTAACTCCACACAAAAAGACTCAGCTGAACCAAGATCCAACTGAACCAACCGAAGATCTTTTTTCGAAGAAATGTGAACTGTGTGCTCCAGATCAAAGAGTAAAATGCAAACTGTTATCAGCAACAAGTCCAACATCCAGGTTGGAGTTGCATCAGTGCCCTTCTCAAAGTCTAGCAGCACTATTGATGTAGAAAAGTACAGTGGCATCTCAGAGCAACATAAAGTATGCTGCCTTCAAGACCACATCTTTCCCAGTGATGTCCATGAATGTTTCAACAAAGACGATGCAGTACAAAGACGTGGCTGAGGAGGAAGACGGTTTAGCTACTGGACGACCCCATCCCCTGTAGAGGATATACACTATGTTGCCAAAAGTATTTGCTCATCCATCCAAATTATCAGAATCAGGTGTTCCAATTACTTCCATGGCCACAGGCGTATAAAATTAACCATGTAGACAGGAGCTAAGCTTGGTCCCTTAGTTCCAGTGAAAAGAACTCTGAATGCTTCAGCAGACCAAGACATTGTGGACAATTCCATGCTCCCAACTTTGTGGGACCAGTTTGGAGCTGGACCCTTCCTCTTCCAACATGACTGTGCACCAGTGCACAAAGCAAGGTCCATAAAGACATGGATGGAAGAGTCTCGTGTGGATGAACCTAACTGGCCTGCAGAGTCCTGACCTCAACCTGATAGAAGACCTTTGGGATGAATTAGAGCAGAGACTGAGAACCAGACCTTCTGGTCCAACATCAGTGTTTGACCTCACAAATGTTCTTCTGGAAGAATGGACAAAAATCCCCATAAACACACTCCTGAACCTTGTGTACAGCCTTCCCAGAAGAGTTGAAGCTGTTCTAGCCTGCAAAGGGTGGAGCCACGTCATATTGATTAGGAATGAGATAAACTAAAGCTGATATGTGAGTCAAGGCAGGTGAGCGAATGACTCTGGATCATTCTACTATATGATTCATTGAAACACATGACTAGATCGATTAAAAGTCCAAAACAAACAACAAGATCAATGCAAATGAGGATGGAAGTAAATGACAATGATTTTTTTTCCTAGTTGAAACGACTACACCCTCCCTCACCACCCCTTTAACTCAAGTATCGACACTCATCACTGAGCTCATTCTGCCCTTCGTCTGCCTCCCTCCATCCCTCCATCTCCACCAGCTCTCTTCAGAGGTAGTCATCGCTCAGCCTGACTAGACAGTGAGCTGACTCCTATCAGGAAGCTGTCACTCAGGCTGCCATCCCCGGACATAAATAAACAAACTTCCACTTACACAAGTGATATGATAACTGTCAGAAATGTACAAACGCCAGGGACAGTGGAGGCTTTTATGGTGGGACATTGTTCAGTCAGAAAAACAAACTGCCTCATTAACAAAAAAAGGATCTTTCATTGATTTTACTGATAATTAATAATCAAGTGTGTAACTTACAACTCATAACAATTCCTCATGACGGTCAGTACAGTGGTACCTCTACTTACGAATGTCTCTATATACAAATTTTTCAGGTTACAAAATGACTCAACAGGAAAATATTGCCTCTTGTTACGAAAGAAATTTCAGGATACGAAAGGCAAAAATACAGTACGCACTGCTACTCACAGCTCCCAGAGTTTACAGAACGTAAACATACTTGTCGGCTCTGTATCTTAGTTTGAAAGCGGTGCGTCCCAGCTGCTCTGCCATTGGCTATCGCTTAGCAGCTTCCTGGCATCCCATTGGCTAGGAGGGCCTCTTGTCTGTATGAGCGTAGCCCAGCAACCCAGGTAAACAAACAATTTTTACCTCCGCCAAGGAGGTTATGTTTTTGCCGGCGTTTATCTGTCTGTCTGTCTGAGTTCAAGATAACTCAAAAAGTTATGAATGGAAATGTGAAAAGGAAGAACTGATTTCACTTTGGGTGTGATCTGGAAGAAATCCTGGATTCTGGATCACTTTCAAATTTTCGATAATTGTTGCGTTTAGTGGAGGTCTGCGCTCTCCGAGTGCTTTTCTAGTTCTAACATGTATTTCTTACAGGTTTTTTTGTCATCTCATGTATTATTTATAATTTATTTTAAAAATTATGTTCGAATTTTTGGGGGCTTGGAACAGATTCGGGCATTTACACGGAAAACGCGTCTCTACTTTCAGGTTACGAAACTACTTCCAGAACCAATTAATTTCGTAAGTAGAGGCGAAGGGTGTAACTTTGAGTTGAACATTGGGGGGGGGGGTTGAGCCACCGCGTTTACTTCTGAAACATAACGAAAGAGGTATGATATTGGGGGGGTTGTGGTGACTGGTTTAAATTATTGGGTGGGTTGCAACCTACCCATCCCAATCCATAAATTACGCCTATGAGTAGAGGTACCACTGTAGTTTAGTTGGCACAAGTCTCATGAGGGATCTTTGACCTTTCTTCTAATTGGAGGTTTCTGACCATGAAGATTAATGTTGAGCTCCCTCTACAGACTGTCAATAGGACTGAGATCTAGACTCTCTGGGTCTTCAGAAGGGTTTTGGATGAGTCTTGGTCATTGCGACCTAAAGCAGCAGGATTTGACCAGTAACTAGCACCACAAGTCCAAGTAACAAACATTGTAATAGAGCTGGCCTGGTTGGTCTTTGACTCTCCAAGCGCTGCAGTCTGATGCGCCCTTAGTAGGGCTGGCAATATATCAATTTTATCAACTGGTTTTAAATTGTAATTTTCAGCTAAGTTTTGAAGATGTATTTTCATTTATAACAGCTTCCACGAACTTCCTGAGCTGCGTCACGTCTCTCCCTTGACAATGTTCTTTGCATATGCATATAAATCCACAACATTTCTTCAGTCTCCTGGAAGCAATTTGTGTTCGCAAACCGCTGTCTGCTGTAAAGTTTGAGAAACAAATTAAGTCCCATCTGTGAACACCGTCAGTCTCTCCTGAAGAAGGAGTTTCAAACTATTTTGTTCTCACCGTTTGAAGAGTTGATCTTATTTTCTGAAATGGCGTGATGCTTCGGTTTTGTCCCTGTAGGTAATCCATTTTCAGAAACCTTTTCATAATGTTTCCCTAAATCCAGCTGCGAAGTGAGACTTCAATTAGACTCAAAGAAAGAGCTAATCTGCTTTCTTCCAGAATCAGAACCAACAGAAACTCTGACAGGAAAGTGAAAGTTTGACAGGAAAAGCTTGCTGGGTTTGTAATCGCTCCTCTGTGGGCTCATGTGGCGTCCCGCCCCACTGCCACTCAGCTTCCTGCAACCCAACATTAGAGACAAGTGTGTTATCGGGCCTCTGTGGCTCTGTGAGGGAGACGGATGGAAGAATA
The DNA here is from genome assembly GCA_018398805.1 of Hirundichthys speculiger. Classification (NCBI taxonomy): domain Eukaryota; kingdom Metazoa; phylum Chordata; class Actinopteri; order Beloniformes; family Exocoetidae; genus Hirundichthys; species Hirundichthys speculiger. The sequence goes on from JAGFBZ010001942.1 coordinate 85,300, forward strand.
TTATTAAATCTTAGGGTTCGGGTTGTTGGGGCTCAGGTTGGCTTTCTCAAGATAATAGAAGCAGAAAATGAACACAGAGGAAGTAAAGCATCAAGGACTCAGAAAGACTTGTCACACAACTTTTGAAGGATTCAATGACATGCTCATTGATCAACCTTGTTTACTTTCGTTATTTACTGTCAGAGTCTCATGCGAGCTGTGGGTGAGCCATCTTTGTTCCGGTCCTCATTTCAGATGTTGTTCTGTAAGTCACATCTGAAATGAGGACAGATGGACGGATTTGATCCGGATGAATTTAGGGTAACTTTTGTTGGCATCTTCAGTTAGAATGAGCTAAGCTTAACAAAAACAGCTGGCTTGTGGTAACTGGGTTGGTGTGTTCCAGCTATCCGGACAGATTTTTATGTAATACTTCTTAACTTTTGTCCCAAAAGCGTCTAATATCAATAAGCAACATCAGTATCACTAAGCAGCATCGGTATCAATAAAATCTTAGCAATACTCATCCCTCCCTGCGTTGTGGTGTTTTATTTTGAAAATTCAACAGGATTCTCTTATGCCAGTGATTTTCAACAGTGGTTGGTACTTCAGCCCAGAAGTGTGAAGGATGTAGCTAAAAAAGGGGGGTGCTCAGGCAAAAATGCGGGGCGTCAGTTATTTTTCACAACTTTTCACTTTTTGGGAGTTCAAGAAAAGATATTCCGATGTATTTGTGAGAATGATTATAATATTTTCCTGCTGAACAGGCGCTGTGACTTCTTCTCACACACAGCTGGTAAATGATCAACGCCTATGAACAAGTCCCTACCATCAGCTACATGACCAATCAAAATGCACAGTAGCGCGATTAAAACGTTAATATCTAAACTTTATCAAACATGGCTGAAAACAAGAACAGTGTAGGCAGTACAAAATATTATTGGTGGACAAAGGAAACCGAGTCGTTCACTTCACAGTTCAGCTGAGCTCAACTTTGAATCAGTACAGAGGTATCGCTACTTACGAAATTAATTGGGTCTGAAAGTAGTTTTGTAACCTGAAAATTTCGTAAGTAGAGATGCGTTTTCCATGTAAATGCCCTAATCCATTCCAAGCCCCCCAAAATTCGAATATACATTTTTTATAAATTATGAAAATGGCATAAAAACCTGTAAGAAATACATGTTAGAACTAGAAAAGCACTCGGAGAGCGCAGACCTCCACTAAACGCAACAATTATTCGAAAATTCGTAAACTTTGGGAGCTGCGAGTAGCAGCGCGTACTATATTTTTGCCTTTCGTATCCTGAAATTTCTTTCGTAACAAGAGGCAATATTTTCCCGTTAAGGCATTTTGTAACCTGAAGATTTCGTATGTAGAGACGCTCGTAAGTAGAGGTACCACTGTATCTCCGTTTCCCCCAAGTTAATGTCTCATGTAAATGGACTTCACACAAGATGACTATACCTACACAAACACGTTCCAGTTGATTTCACAGACTATCTCAAACAACACAAAATTAAAGAGTCAGACTGGCCCATATTGCAAAGAAACAAAAAGGCTCATCTGTACAGCTGTTGTTGCATCAGGATCGGTGCTCCATTTACAGATTGTACTAAAACAGCAACAACTGAACGCATTAACATTCAACAGTGAACGTGAGTCTTGAGTGATAACCAGTGGCTTCAACCGTCAGGCTCAACAAGCCCAAAAGTGAGCCAAAAATAGACCCGATGCAGATTTTAAAGAGGTTTCTAAAGCGCCCAGCAGCATCTCTGGTGGGACGACTCGCACCAAAGAGTGACCGCCAGTCTCAATGCCGCTTCTCAGCGGTTCTGTGTTCGTTCAGTGTGGCAGTCAGAGGAAAAAGTGGAGCCAGGTTGCATATGTCATCACAGTCACATCAGACGTTCACTCCTTCTGCAGTTCAAGGGCACAGCTCCACAACGAAGCTCCCCTCAATCAAATAATAAGATCTCCAGTTTGACATTGTACCAGAATGTAAATGTAATGAAACAAAGTGTGACATTTTGGCTGTGAATGAAATATAAAAAAAGAAGATATTTCAGTGAGGTTTGCTTTATTTTGCCGCATCACTGGCTGACCTTTCCAGCATGAAAGGTAAAACCAGACAGATCATTAACCTGCAGCAGATCTCTTGCAATTTGTTACTTTTTTAAAAAGTTAACTTCTATAAACTATAGCTTCAGTTGGACATACTGTAAATAAGACATTTAATTAGAAGAGAGTATCATGTATGGTGCATCGGCCTTTATTTCAGGGGCATCATTATCCACGTCCCAAGAAAAGCAATGGTTTCAAAGCCCTGGAAAGTTCTGAATTTAACAGTAAAACCCCAAAAAAATAAAAATAAAACTTTTTCCTTTGTGGGAAAAAAAAAGAATTTGACGAGCAACATTTGGTAAGTAAAATTAATACATATATATGTATTTTTTTAGCGATATTGTTGTTTATTCAATTAATTTCATGTGCTTAGCTGATTGGTCATTGCTTTTACTAGACTTAACAGTTAAAGTGATTGTTTTTCATACTGGGGATGCTAAGGTAAACGGGTGTGGAAATGATGGTGAGGTTACTAATGCATGTACAGTGGTACCTCTACTTACGAACGTCTCTACATACGAAATTTTCAGGTTATGAAACGCCTCAATGGGAAAATATTACCTCATTACAGAAGAAATTTGTTGAAAAGAATCACCTAGAAAAAGGTGTTCATTAGTCGGGCTATCGCTCATTATCATGATGTTTGCCTTGCACATTTTCGAAGGATTGTTAAAGGCCGACAAAAGCAAACGTCCTTGGATCGGTTCTTTACAAAACGTCAGGCAAAAACCACTGCTGAGAGAGATAAGGTGATGACAATAGCAGTTAAACATCATTTTTATTTTTTACTTTATTCTTTGTTTTTTTAATATGTACAACACTCATTTTATGTTTATTGCGCAGTAATCTAATTGTAACATGTATTTGTTACAGGTTTTGATGCATTTTTATGATTTATTAAAAAATTTATGTCCGAATTTTGGGGGCTTGAAACAGGATTAGAGCAGCCATTCCCAAACTTCAGAACACCAAGGCCCAATTTGAAATGTGAAAAATCTCCGCAGGCCCACCGAAACCTTTACAACTGTGATCAACATACAGGACTAGGAACCATGTTCTGATATTAATGGGGTCAACAAATAATGTGACACTTGTCATATTAAGTTAAGATGACGGTAGAATAACACTTAACTGGTTTGTTTTGTTACTTTCTAATGTTTTTAAATCATGTCGTTAATATTTTACAGTAATTAAAAACATATTTTAAAAAGATCGAGGATCTAAAACATATTTGTTTAATTTTAATGACCTCTCACGGCCCACCTGCAGTACCGCGATGGCCCACCAGGGGGCCGCGGCCCACACTTTGGGAATTCACTGGATTAGAGCATTTACATGGAAAACGCGTCTCTACTTATGAAATGTTCAGGTTACGAAACTACTTCCAGAACCAATTAATTTCGTAAGTAGAGGTACCACTGTAATATTATTATTAGTATAATTGATTGTCAGCGTGTGGGATGATGGGCTTGGAAGGACGTCAATTAATATACTGAGATTATATGTAAATAAAAAATAAATTTTTCAGTCCTCCCATTTCCTCCCTTCCTGATGTCCAATATGACTTACACTTCAGTGTTCTGTTGTGTTCAACAAGGTCGACAATCCAATGCAACAGGTCAAACGTTGGATTATGGATAAAAATACTGTTGGTGGCCTCATTATGAATTTCTTGCATTGGCAAAATAAGACAAACAAACAAACTCCAGTTGTGACGACACTGATTCAGTGGTCTAACATGTCTGTTGGCGCCAGTCTAATTTTGTCTTGATGTGACTGCAACAAAAACCATGTTCCCTTCTCGAATACTGGTTGTGTTTTAGACCCAAGCAGAAACCTCCAGTACCAACACGTGCTGCCCACGTAGCAAGAAACAAAGATGTTTACAGCGCCGCCAAATGCTTGACCAAGCTGCAAGCGTATCTCAGGCCTTAATCTGTTCTGATCTGGCAGCTGGAAGGTGACAGTTTGCCTGAAACTACACATCACACCAGTCAGTGCAGCTGCATCAGGATCAGTGCTCCTTTAACTGAACCTGCTAAATCAGCACCCAGCTGAACGTACCGACAGCCAACGGTGAAAACAGCGTTAAACTGCCAGAATCAGGATCAAGACGTCCAACAGCGTTGCTGCACTGCAGACCAATCAAAAAGATTTAGAAACTATTTAAAACCAGTGTTCGTCCCCAACATTCAGCAGGAAAACCTTTATACTTTCTTAGAGGAGTTGACGTGCTTCACTTCGATGAGTCTGATACGCAGTCAGAGCTCTGATCAAGTACTCAACGACTTAGTGATCTTGTCCTCAGATCAGAGCACAAAAACAACATCTTGTGAAGGAAATTCTCATTACTGCTTTTTAAAATCAAACCCAACCTTCCCCATCAGACTGCCTACAACACTGATAGGCCTCATCTCCATCGCTACATCCTCAGATGTCACCTTCCACGACTCCAGCTGGCCCAAAACTTTCTTTTTCACACAAAAATGTGCTTGTTTCTGGATTATAACACCTTCTGGATTAAACCTCCGCTCCCTGAGTGACAGCTGGTGACCTCAGCGTGTCTGAGCTCGCTTCTTTTCGTTAATAAAGTCTGAAAAGGTCGGCATGAGAGATCCCAGTTTCTCCATCAATTCTTTCTGCTTCACCTGGCTCGCCGTGCACAACAGATGGATATCACTGCTCCGCTGAGCCCGGGCGAGGACGAGCCGGGCCGGGTCCTCCGCTCGGGGCCGATGTTGAATTTCACACTCCAGGGCGTCGGGATTAGTGAGATGGACGTGGAGGTGGAGGGTCACTGCTGTCTGCTGGTGCAGAACAGGCAGAGTACGTCTGTTTACGGTCCGCGGCTACCGTCTACCGTCGCTGACGGGATAAACGCTGACAGCAGACTAAAGCTGCCACAGCCGGAGCTCTTCACAGATCACGAGATGTTAGAAGACAGAACCAAACAAAGATGACAGATTTATGCCACAGTTAAATTACTGGATTGTAATATTTCTAGGGACAGATGTTCAGGCCAAGAGAAAAGGGCACATGTAAGTAAATGACCCTTAATCGTAACATAATACAATATAATATACCAGCCATTCCCAAAATTCAGAATACCAAGGCCCAATTTGAAATGTGAAAAATCTCCACGACCCACCGAAACCTTTAATCACAACTGTGATCAACATACAGGACTAGGAACCATGTTCTGATATTAATGTAAGGGGTCAACAAATAAGGTGACACTTGTCATATTAAGTTAAGATGACGGTAGAATAACCACTTAAACTGGTTGTTTTGTTACTACTCTTAATGTTTTTAAATCATGTCGTTAATATTTTACAGTAATTAAAAACATATTTTAAAAAGTTAGAGGATTTAAAACATGTTTGTTTAATTTTAATGACCTCTCACGGCCCACGTGCAGTACCGCGACAGCCCACCAGGGGGCCGCGGCCCACACTTTGGGAATCACTGTAATATACTATTGTCTCACGCTTCAAATCATGAGGCATATACAGAGATGCAGCTTTTCTATGAATTTTTCTTCAGCCCTCAGGGGGCGCTCTAACAGGAAGTGCTAAAATGAGACAGGCTGCAAAGTCAGCGCAAACAAGAAAGCAGCCAATTTTTATTCTTAGCACATGCAACCCAAGACACGCAACAGCAAAATACAGTAATATTTTTCCTCATAATGGAAAACATAATGGAAAAGAAATTCCTATGATGCAGCTTTAAATTTGAAGGCCATCGATTTGGCTATCGGTGAAGGAAATAGAGCGGCTGCACGTAAGCTTGGCATTAATGAATCTATGGTGAGACGTCGGAGGCGGCAGCGGGAAGAATTGATTCAATGCCAAAAGACAAGAAAGGCTTTCAGAGGACGTAAAAGCAGGTGGCCCGAACTGGAAGATGTTCTTGAGGACTGGGTGAACACACAGAGAGCAGGCGGCCGAGGTGTATCCACTGTACAGATCCGGCTGAAAGCCAAAACAGTCGCCCGGGAAGTGAATATTGAAAAATTCCAAGGGGAACCGTCATGGTGTTTCAGATTTATGAAACTAAAAAGCTCGAACATCAGAACACGGACAACTCTCTGTCAGCAACTCCCTTCTGACTACCAGGAAAAGACCGCAAACTTCCACAAATTCATTGAAACAAAGATAGTGGAGAACTCCATCGGACCAGACAACATCATAAATATGGATGAAGCACCTTTGACGTTTGACCTACCTCTAACCAGGACTGTTAACAAGTCAGGTGCAGCATCCATTATGGTGAAAACAAGTGGACAAGAGAGGACGCATTTCACACATGTTCTGGGCTACACCGCATCCGGACAACAGCTTCCACCAATGGTGATTTTTAAAGGCGGATAACTATGCCAAAAAAAAACTTCCAAAGGACATAGTCGATTAAAGTTAACAAAAAAGGGTCGATGTTGGAAAGCCTCATGAAGGAATGGTCAACTGCTACTGTAAGCACTGCTTGTTTTGGACAATATGAGAGCCCTATCGCCATAAGCAAGCAGCTATCAAAAAAACAAACTCAATTCCAGCTGTGATTTCCTGGAGGTACGACCAAGTATTTGCAGCCACTGGACATCAGTGTGAATCGAGCATTTAAAGCGGCTCTCTGGTGTGAATGGGAGACTTGGATGACCAGCGGTGAGAAATCTTTCACAAAAACTGGCCGCATGCGAAAAGCATCTTTTTCTGACGTCTGTCAGTGGATCTTAATAGTATGGAAGGAATGTGAAAGAATCAACCATCACCAACGGGCTCCAAAAGGCCGGCCGGACTGATGCGTGACGAGAGCAGCACAGCATCAGAGGCAACTTTTGATTTGATTGTGACACAGACAGAGAGACTGAAGGAGAGCAGCAGAACTTCAGGGATAACTTTGCCTCGAGATGAGAGTGACCGGAGTAACACCAACACAGAGACTGAAAAGGTACGTTGACGAAGATTATCTGCGGCTGTTTAACTCCGACACTGAAGACGAGGACTTCAGTGGCTTCAGTCTGCAGGAAGAAGATGAATAAGTGACTTGTGGCTTCAGTGCACAGGAGAATGGACTTTAATAGTTGCACCTTGTGCAGGAAGAAAAACTGACTGGTTTAGTGTTCAGTGGTTTCAGAACAAGAGGAGGAGGAAAAATAAAGCAACTTGGTTTTAGTGTACAGGAGGAAATTGAATAAAACCATTAATTACTTTTCTGTTTTGTTTGATCAGCACTTTTACTGCCGTGTTACAGCTACTGTTCAGAAACAGTCAGTTCAGGTATATGAATAAACACTTCTGGTGCAAAATCTTGTGTAAATATCTTATTTCTCAGCCTGGATACCGGCGGCTTGTAGTCCAGTGCAGGCGTATAAGTGACAAAATATATATTTCGTTTAAATATTTTGTTTATTTTTTATTTAAAAATAAATCATTTTAGTGGGTGCAGCTTATATTTAGGTGTGCTTTATAGTCCAGAAAATACAGTAATACAGTGGTACCTCTACTTACGAACGTCTCTACATACGGAATTTTCAGAAAATATTGCCTCTTGTTACAAAAGAAATTTCAGGATACGAAAGGCAAGAATACAGTACGCGCTGCTACTCGCAGCTCCCAGAGTTATCGAACGATAACATACTTGTAGCTGCTCTGCCATTGGCTATCGCCTAGCATCTTCCTGGTATCCCGTTTGAGATTGAAGGAAAACTCCATGAAGTTTAGGAATTTGTTGAAAAGAATCTCCCAGAAAAAGTGTCCACTAGTCGGGCTATCGCTCACTATGATTGATGTTTGCCTTGCACATTTTCGAAGGATTGTTAAAAGCCGACAAAACGTCCTTGGATCGGTTCTTTACAAAACGTCAGGCAAAAACCTCTGCTGAGAGAGAAAAGGTGACGACGATAGCAGTTAAAAGGTAAATGAACATAATTTTTATTCTTTACTTATTCTTTGTTTTTTTATTATGTACAACTCTCATTTTATTATGTTTATTGTGCAGTAATCTAATTGTAACATGTATTTGTTAGATGTTTTGAATGCATTTTTATGATCTATTAAAATTCATGTCAGAATTTTGGGGGGGCTTGGAACGGATTAGGGCATTTACATGGAAAACACGTCTTTACTTACGGAATTTTCAAGGTACGAAACTACTTCCAGAACCAATTAATTTCGTAAGTAGAGGTACCACTGTGTAATATAATATAAAATAAAATAAAATAAAATAATATAATATAATATGATATACCTACAACGGTATTTCGTTTTAACTACATAGTCATCTATTTCCACATCCACTCAATCATAAAGTGCAACTTCTGAGTAATAAAGCAAGATTTAGTTGTAATATTGTGAATTTAAAGTTATAAAATTCTCACATATTCATGACATTTAGCTGATATGTAGCCTTTTTGGCATAAGATTGCAATTTCATTTTGAAAATTCTGAAATTTTTGTTGTAAAATCCCAGATTTTGCAAAATCGCGACTTTATTGCAAAAAGACAAGTTTTGTCATGAATCTCAAATTTCACAAAATTGCAGCCTTTTTGACAGATATTTTTCTGTTGTGAACCATGACTTTTTTTAAGTTAATTTTTTAGTAAAAATAAAATGTATTTATTGTAAAATCACAACTGTTACAAAGTCCTCAATATATTTACTTACTGTTACGACTTTTAGTCGTAAAATACTGACTTCTGTAAAACCACAACTTTGTGACAAAAAATGATGAATCTTATATGATTGCATCTTCATGTTCCTAAATCACAAAATTACTTTTTGACATAAAAATCACAATGTTGTGATGTTAGCCTTTCTGGTCTTCGGCTTCTTCCAGTTAGACGGCATCACCACTCATGTAGCCGTCAGTGCTCATCTTTTCCTTGTGGAAATGCGACAAATTCTCAATCCAGTCTTTCGGCTGCTTTACCCACATCACCTCAGCCGTGAAGGGATAGATGTGTAGCATCTTTGTTTTGGATCTATGTGATTTACACTTTACAGCATTACAGTTGGACGCCATGGTTGTCTGAAGGTAAAAGATGACGTACGATAAATGATCTATATTGCTTGTTTTGGCTTGTTGCTTTCTTTACCAGATATGGTAAAGATGCGACGTGTCACAATTGGCGCTGCCACCGAGCAAATAAAAATAACAGCATTTTCGTGGTACCTAAGTAGCCTCGATTGCACTATTTTGTTGTAAAAATCATGAAATTTTTTTTTTTTTTTTGTTAAATATCAATTTTTGCAAAATCGCACCTTTACGACGCCAGATTGAAGCAGCTTGTCAGGTCAGAGGGAGCAGGTGCATGAGCACCACCTGGAGTCTGGCTGTACACCTGCCTGCATATTAACAAATAAAACAGTCTGCATTAAAATCAGGACACGTCTTGGTTTTATATTCTATCCTCTCATCACAGAGTGGCAGCTGTCTCCATGACGATGATCGCCGCGGCAGATATGTGTCGCACGCCTCAGAGAGTACATCAGTTTATTCCTCATCTGAAATTCACTTTTGCTCCCAGAAGATTAAACTCTCCCTCCAGTTCATCTCACAGGTACACACAAATAATGGGCTCCTCACCCCGATGCAAAGTAAATACAAAGGCTTTTTAAAAATATTTTTTATAAAGCCTTTCTGTTTACCTGACAGTGCATGAATAACCATCAGTGCATGAATACTGGTGGGATAAAAGAGTGAGAAATCCCTGCACACCTGCTGCTTTGGATTTTACTGTCAGTAGCTTTAATGTGAATGAGCGTCAGGATTAAGCGCTCAAGTACATGGACAGAGTGTCGGAAAGAAAGGATGCCCTCGCTGCTTTCACAGGAAACTCCTTTGTGCTGCTTTAATTTCTATGGAAAGTTTCCCAAGTGGAATCTTCTCCAGCTTAACGTCCCAAGGAAAAGCCTGGAAGCTTTTAATTAGTTACCAGGAAGTTTCCCGTTGTGCCATGACGCAGGTCACATCTAATCTGGTGAGTTGCTGTCAATCATCTGCCCCTGATGAAATGTAAAATAAACTTCACTAAAAGCAGACGTTTTGGCAGTTTGCTGGTTCAAAAGATTCAGATGCGTGTTAACACAATGCCAAGAGGATAAGATATAAGTGACTCAGAGAAGCGGGGACACCTCGCATCAGTGATCCTCATTCATGAAAAGTGAGAAGAACTGATTTGTCTGTGAACTGTGAGCAGAGCACAATTTCTGCACATTTATACGTTCCTGAAAATGTTAGCACTGATGAAACTTTCACTGGTATGATCAAAATCTTCAATAATCACAATAATATTGTGATATTAGTGCTGGGCAATATGACGATACATATCATGGGGACGATGGAAAAGTGTGTATCGTGCCATTTCTCTTCTATCGTTTCTATCGTTTCTAACCTAATTTTATCAATTATTACAGCAAATATGTAATTAAATAACCTGCAACGATAAATTTGATAGAATCATATCTACTTCTACAAAGTAGCCTTTTATGTTTGCACTTTTATTAATGGTTAATGCCTTAAACAGAGTTCTCTTCAACCCTGATGTTTACTTTAGACACTTTATATTGGTTTACAAACTTTGCACTACAAGGTTACAGATTTCGGAAAGTTGAAAAATAATTAGTGTTTATTTTTTATAGCTGAACTTCAGTGCAAAAATGTGTTTTTCCTCTGAGAAACTGTTGTGCACTTTAAAAAAAATGTGAAAGCTACTGTACCTCTGTACCTACCTGTTTTTGCTGCACTAAAATGTATGTTTGTGACAGTTCAGCTAAATGTCCTTTCAAAATAAAGTTGAAAAGTAAGCAATGAAATTTTTGTCAAACTTTTCAGAGAATAACTGAAAACATACTTTATTATGGTATATCGCGATATATATCGTTATCGTGATATAAAATAGTCCATATCATGATATATGATTTTTTCCATATCGCCCAGCACTATGTGATATCGACTCTAGTTTTGTTTTACACCATGCAACCCTGCATGCCCTGGAATTTCACGGATCCCACACAGCAGAGCGCATCAAACAGACTATGGAGAAAATGCGAAACAACTGGGGTATCAACAAGCAACGGGTCCACGTAATTTTGCGCGACAAAGCTGCTAATAAGAAGAAAGCTATGAGTAAGATGGGGGTGCGGACGGTGGACTGTGTTGCGCATTCTTGCCAACTTTGCGTGCAACACAGCGTGATAGACACCCTGGCTACCGTGAGAAAAATCTATTAACATTTTTTTACTAGTTAATAACTAGACTTGATCGTTCAAGCTACTTCACAGAAGTTCTCTGTTATACTGGTGCACTATTTGTTATTACTTAATTGTTGAAGCTACATCAAAGAGAAGTGCATTGTTTAAGTGTTAAAAAATAAATAAAGGTGGGAGACAACATGGATCTGTTTATTCTGTATTTGTTCATTTTTTTTATAATATGTTATGAAAGTATCGGATCGGGACTCAGTATCGGCAGACACTCAAAATCAAATGACTTGGAATCGGATCGGGGCCAAAAAATCCTGATCGGGACATCCCTAGTTTTCATTGCCTTAAACTGCTAGCCAAGTTTACCTGCTGCTATTTAGATGGAAGTGCTATGTTCTTTAGTACCGAGACTGTTGAACAGTCACTGTTCTGTAACTAAATGTGTTTTATAATAATTCTCCCAAAGAAAAAAGAAAGAAAGAAGAGTGTTTAAATAAGTTAATGTTTATTTTATGAGATAATAAAAGCTATTAATTACACAGGAAATAAAATGCATGGGAAATTAAACTCTGTTTGCCCACTCAAAAGAAGTGAAATCAGATCAGGAAAAATCAGGAATTGGCCGATCATCAAAATTAAAAGATTGGAATCGGATCGGGACCCAAAAAACGTGATCGGGACATCCCTAAAATTTTTTACAATGTTTTTTTTTTTTCCACATTCAAGATGATATAAAACCTTTTTCTCTTCATGAGAACTTCAATGAGTTCTCATGATTGGAGGATTCTGGAGGTTGATGTGAGTCCGTCTGTCTGACAGCTAAAGCTTCGGGGAAACTGCATCATGTGACGGCACAACGACCCCCAAACACGGCAGCAGATCTACATCTACAACGTCTGAAAATAAGACAGTCAAAGTTTTTGGAACGACTGAAATAATCGTCAAAGTCCAGAGCTCGACCTGAGATCTGGACGAGGAGCTGCTTGTAGGAGAAAGTTTAAAAACCCAATCAGCGATGCAACGTTGTGAAGAAGAATGGACCACAACTCCTCCACAGCCATGTGAGACACTGATCAGGTCATACAAGAATTAACTACTGCAAGTTTACAAGCTACTGAATCATGAGAGTATCTCATGTTGCCTACATGGGTTTTTTTTTCATTTCTACTTGATTTCTGCTAAGAAAAAAATTATGGCACAGTGGAAAAAAAGGTTCTACCTGATTCTAAAGTCCACTATGATCCAATAATTTTTAGTTATTTCTTTAACACAAAATCACAGCGTTAAGAGCGGCTACTAACTTGTGCACGTGACTCGACAAGGTTTACACAGGCATCAACCTCATGAAACTATGAGTAAAAAGCAGAAGAGTGTAAAGTCAAAGTCCGGCTCCTCTGTCAAGTGAATAATAAAAGATGAAAAAACTGTCCACCCAACAGCAGCACACACACCCCTCACACACACTGAGACCAGTCGTACCTTTACGCTCAGAGCGTCTCTTCCTCCTCCTCTTGAACCTGCGGCGGATCAGCTTGCAGAAAGCAGCGCTGCCGTCCAGAAGCAGAGCCATGACGCTGATCTGCTCCGGCTGAGCTCCGGACGCCCGGACAGTGTGTCGGCACAACTTTAGACGAGGGTGGAGGGCAAGGAGCCGGAGAGGTAACCGCGGCGTGGTAAACGGTTGTCACGTAAATGGGAAGGCATGTCTCCCAGTCTCAATCTGTTCCTCTCTCTGCCAGCCTCTCTGCTCTCCTCCCCTCCTCCTCCCCAACACTTCAAACAATAGTTAAAAAAAAAAGCTCCTCCAGCACAACCCACTGTGTTTAAAGCTGCTCACTTCTCTGTTGGAGGCTGTTTATTCATTCATGTCTGCATCCAGATTTCTAATCTGACAACACTAAAGTCATAAAATGTGCAGTTCCTTGAACAACCACTAGGTGCTGACCCCCAAAGTTTTGGTCTCCATAAACTGGATTTCACATCCATGACAACGGTAACAGGAGTGAATATTTATGATCCTCATCAATCAAAATGATGTAAAGCCACAAATGTTTGCATAATTACAGATGTGTTAGGCGTTAACAGATAGCTGTCACTTTAGCAACTTTAGCGCGAAGCACTGCGCTGTGAATAAAAGACAAAGAATAAGAAATCTTATTTTAAGGACATGACTTGGTCTACTGTTAAATGTACAACAGGGACATAAATCACAAGTTTAATTGCGATACGATACATTGACTAACTGAAATACGATTTGATGTTTGGTGATATAAGAAAGGCTGCCATGATAAATCAGACAATATAGTTTGTTACGTGAATAAATTCACTTTCCATTCATGGTCATTCTACCTAATCGGTCCCATCTGCTTCTTGTACTACTTAGAAATTAAACTTCTATTTTTAAACTGTTTCCAGTAATAACTAACACATTTAACTATTTAAATTGTGTGTTGGCCGATCTCATGCTACTTTATTGTATTTTTTACAAGATGTCTAAGCAGAAAATAGCTGTAGTTTGCTCAGTCCTGTTACCAAAACCTGTGTGATTGTAACAACAGTGAAAGTCAAATAACTGCATTTTTAGCATAGTATTAGTAAATGAAAATATTTTAGCAACATAGCATTCATGCTGATAACTAATTAGCGCAAATGTTATCAGTTAACCTATCAGAAGCTTCCAAAGCCATGACATCATCATCTGGGTTTTCCCAAATAATTTAAAGGCATAGTGATCTGAGTGCACGGAAACTTGTGACTTTGAAGAAAGTAATGAAAAAAATCTCGCTCATTTTTCTGGCATTTAGCAAATAAAAATAATTCTGGTAATCCTAACTGACCTGGAACAGGAAAAGTTTAGTCTGATTTGATGTAAGAAAAAAAAGGTTATGTGTCTTTTTATACGGCGTATGTAAACCTTTGGCTTCATCTGTATATGTTTATTTTTACTATTTACAAAATCATATACTTTCACTACGGTTTGTTTCATGTAATCATTTGAATAATGTGTTGTATTTCTTTAGTGATAAATACTACAGTTAATGACCTTGACTATTGTTTTTGAACAATCTGGGAGCGTGTAACTTCCACTGCTATTGTATCTGAACAACCGTGCATGTGACAAAAACATTTTTAATCTTAAATCTTGTAAATGTGCCACACATGATAAAACTCATGTGGGGGTCTGAAATTATCTGTATTTTTTTTACTTGAAAAAACACCAACAGTGACCAAATGATGTTAAGTGGTTAATCTCCATTCATAATGATGAACATCAAAGATTGGGTTATTTTATTTAGCTCAATATTTGACACCAACATGAGGACCACCACATCCCATGAGAGCTAAAATGCATGGGCGAGGCTAGCCCTTTTTTTAGGGGTGCTTCGGCACCCCTAAATTGAAAATTTTCAGCACCTCAAAAACCTGGAGTACGAAATGTTGTTATTCTAAAATTTTAGTTCGCATTTGACAGGCTTAGATAATGTCCAAAACCTAATCCATAGTTTGTGGTTTAAGTTTATATTTTAAGAATGAAAATAAAAATGACCCCACCTAATGGTATCGTCCTCTTCTCACTAACGTTACTTCTCCTCTTCATTGACCGTTTACCAGTTAGCGCGTTAGCACAGTTAGCATTTCAAATTTCATTGAAATTTTCAAAGATTTGCAGGTTTTCCAGTCAGTTTTTTTTCCCAAAAGATGATCCTCTTCTCTCATAAATGTCATGAATGATTATCCAAAATTATTTTTCAATGAATGTTTTTTGGTTTTGTGTGAAAAAAGATGGGGTTGTGGGTTGTGGTGGGGCTCATTGGGTGCTCAGCACCCCTAAAACTCTGACCCCAGAATCGTCCCTGCTAAAATCTATACCTAAAAGTTAGAAACCACCAACTTTATTTGGTGTTTGGAAGGAAAAACATCCCTGATCCTCAGTTACACTGATGTCCTCTTCCTTACCCATGCTCCACCTCTCCACCTTGTTTCATTAAGTTTGACTTGGTGGATGTTGTGTCATTTCAGAGCTGCAAACAATGAGCAGAAAGCCAACAGCACCCCCATGTGGACTAAACAGAGATGGAATCACAGATGGACAGACGAGAGCCAAAATAACTCAAGAACAAGAATAAATAGTTCTGAGTCTTGCAGATGTGAGAGAAATGAAATGTAACAATCCAGCAGAGAGATATTTGCTCAAAGTGAAATGTCTGAACTGTACATCTAAGCTCATTGCATCACAACCCCAAATCAGAAAACACTAAAGTCAACGTGAAAAATTAAATAAACAGGGGAAACCTTCATACCCCAAAAATGGTATCCAGTGGGTGACATATATTATTATTATTTTGCATGACTCGTAAACTTCCAAAGCTACTATTTGAAAGCTACTATGCAAACTCCAAATTCAGTGCAAGGCTAAGGACAAAACGGGGTTTTCTCCAGGGTCATACGGGACCCCTATTTGAGCAGATTCACTCGTAGGCGTTGCAAGCGTCATCTGTGTCAGTCTCCATAGACTTTCAATCGGGGTGATGTCATCCATTGCTGAACTGAATTGTGGGTTCCATGTGATGCATCAGTAGCGTTGGCTCTGTCAAAAAATGGGGATTTACAATTTTTCCACTTCAGGGCATGTGTTAGCCAATCAAGTTGCAGCTACATGTCTAGAGCTAGCCAATAAACTCTGTACGGCTAAGACGAATTCAAAGTTTCTGGGGTTTTGTGTAGCAAGCGGGGAAGAAACTTGGTTGTTTTAGGTATGACGAAGAAATGTCAGAAAGAAACGTCACAAGCATCGCCCCCCGTGTGTTACTGTGTGAATCCAGAGTAAAGATGATTTGGTATAAAAGCAGCATCCTAAAAACTGAGTCTCTGAAAAGCACAAATGGACAGATACGTGTTTGAGAAAACCATTGAAATATTCAAAAACAAAGTTTCTCAAAGAAAGACTGAAAAAGATGAACATATTTGTCCTTCTAGAGTAGAGATACTACCAGAGAAGGGAGCAAATCTAATCCTGGACACCTGTGATCTCTCAGACAATGCTAGATCAAGAACCATCATTCAGCAACAGCTGAAACAGCTGCACCAACCCTTGCAATCCACACACTGAAAGAAATTGATTAAAAGATGTTCCATAACTTGAGTTATGTGTAATAACACAGGGGAAAAGGTTTGAACGCGCTTGCTGAAATTGATTTAATACTTTGTACAAAAATCCTTTGTTGGTAATGACAGCTTCAAGACGCCCTCTGAACAGAGAAACTAGTTGCATGCATTGCTCAGGTCTCCTCTATGAACTATGACTTTTATCGCTTTCGATAGATTTTCAATTAGATTCATGTCACATGATTGACTTGGAGATTGTAGCAGTTTTATCTTCTTTTCTCTGAAACTAATTTGGTTTCCATGGCCCACTCCAGCCCCAACCACCAGAGACGCTGCACAAACTGGAGCAAGAACCCCCGGCAACAACACATGACCCATTCTTATCCCTCCCCAGGATCAATAAGTTTATATCAACGGACTCTCAGGCTGAAGGAGATCGAGCTAACTGTGGGCAGTTGTAGTGGGAGTAGATTTAAGAAGTCTTTGTTGAAGTTGTGTGTGTATTTTATCCTCCCACAGTCAAAGAATTACCTAATCATAATGCGCAGTTACAGATCATTTGGGGACGATTTATGCAATAGATGTAAAGATTTGTGTGGATAATAGTTTGTTTGAGTCTGAAAATTGCTTCAATTACTTTTTTTTTTTTCAGAATATGCACAAGATAGTTGATTGCAAGCTAAGCAAGATGATACTAATAACTGATGATTAAAATGACATGGTATCTTGTCTGTTATATGATTTTGCAAGTGGTTATGGGTACTGGACTCATCTGTCTTTAGTCCCAGCATGTCCACAAAAGAGAGCGTTGGAGGAAACCAAAAAAATGCAACAATGACTCAGTGTAAGATATGCTTTGCAAGAAGAATAGGACGAAATAACACCAGAAACTCTTCATCACTTGGTATCTTCAATTTTAAGAGTTATGAGAAGAAATGAGAATATGACAAAGTAGTAAAAGCTTTACCGTTACAACTTTTGCAAAACCGATGTACTTTAACGAAATAAAATGAAGTTGATGAGAAATTATTTGAATTTTTTTGGTGTTCATACTGTCAAGAAAGGCTTAAAAGTTAGAAGGAAATGTGATGACAACCAACCTGGCTTTGATCTGGACTTTTGGACTTCGGCGATTTTACACTCTGGAACCAAACAAAAGAGGACCAAATTACATTCAAGATACAATGTACCGTCACTAGACTATCATATAAATCATGTATTTTTATAGTAAACACAGGATATAAAACAGTAAGTAAGCTAATACACAGATCCCAAAAATTACAACTCAGGCAGGTTCAACTCATTTGATCCACTGCTGATGTACACCAGAGGTATGTTCCTGCAGCAGCCACCAGGGGGAGCAGCTGCACTTTCCACTCCAAATCACCCCTTCTTACTAGATCATTACCCCCCCTCCCTACTCCGTTGGATGTCCTAGCATTCAATGTGAGTGGAAAAAAAGTTGTTTAATGAGATTTAGAACCTTGTGTCTCTTTATAAAGTGAGGAGCCGGACATGATGAATGTGGCTCATCAAAACAAAGATCATGTTAAAGATTATATTTTCATAACAATTCTTGTAATGCCAGTTTCAATTTCAGAATTACTTGTATGTTCTAATGTCAAATTTATCTTGTGATGCCACATTTAATCATTTGAGAAGACTTTTATTTTGTCATACTAAAGAGAGCTAGACGTCACCTCTGGGACGTCACCTATAGGTTTGTTGAGTTGAACCTCTGTGGGGACGCCATCTTTGGGTTCATTTTCTGCAGCGCTGTAACTCACAGTGGCCAGTTTCCTTTTGTTTACGTGCTATATGTAGCTCAAACTTTGCAATGGAGCAAATCAATTATATTTTGCGTGAGCTGATAAACGTTGAACATCAGTAGTTGGTACAGACATTGCACCAAACTATCAATCTGCCTGACTTGAAGACGGTGAAGAAGTGGCAGTGGGAAATAGGAATAAGAACAGATCTACCAAGCAGGGTTAATCACATTTCCCTTCGTTCCACATCGACAGGACATGTAGTTACATTTTGGAGAGGTGCACGTCAGGGCACAGCATAGCTTATGTTATCGGGTTGACACCCACATGTAAGAACCTCTACTGTGCAACAACCCTAACTGAGCGAGCGTTTAAAAGAAAAGAGAAAAAAACAACTTAACTTTATACACTTCAACTCTGAATTTATCTTATTTTTGGTGTTTCAACATCATACATTATATTATAATCCAGTGAAAAACTCCACTCCATTCATGTAAACCCAGGTCTCTGTGATAAATAAAAATAATTTTTACCCTCTTCGGTCATTTATTTTACTGGTGAGAGAAGACAAAACTTGAACTACCTACAACCATCTTCAGTAGACATGTAGTCTTCACTCTGACGGGATAATGGCTAAAATAAGTTTGTGAACTTCCTGTCAATTCTGTCGGCTGTAAAGATTCCACAGAGGTTAAGTTGAGATCCGTACTGTACCAAAGTACTTTTCAAGATAAAATGAATGGGTGCATTAAAAGAAAAAGAAAGGAAGAAATATTGTACCAATATAAATTAAGACATGTAATGTTTAGATTTTATCATAACTAATTAGTAAGATAAAATGGTAGTTTGTTAAATTGATCTTATCTAAGAAAATTATTTAAAGAGTGATGCTGATGGACAATTCAAAAAAATCCAGGAAGTTGTAGAGGCACTAAAGAGAGACCTTTTCTACCAGACTTTCTAGTTTTCCAAATGAAAACTGAAATAATCAATCTTCTTTTGAACCAGAGAGATCACCCGTATGGATCGACCTCGTGCCCTAAAGAAGTGCATCATCCCAGAACATGCCGGTCGGAGGACGCCGAACATCTCGAGGCGTCTATTACCCACATCTGCCAAGCCGTTCCTGAAATACGGCCTTACATTAACACCCACAGATAAACCGTTGGTGCACCTGGTGGCACATGCTGGAGATGTCAACTGATTAAAACTAACCCAAAACATTTATATCGGAAAGAAATTAATCTATGAAATGACATTAATATCAAATAAAAACAAGTTCTATTATTTTGCTGCTGAAAGGGTATGACTAAATGTATCAAAATGGTTAACTTAGAAACTCCATGTAAACATTTCTCTTCAGAGGCTTCTCTAAAAACTGCTACAGAGCAGCTGAGATGATCTAGGATAGATTTCTAAAGTATTTAAGTTCTCACTATGTGAATCTAAAGAGATACACACTCAAATTATGCATAATTAATTTAACATTTCTTTTTACATTTCTGTTGTAATCTCATGTGTTACCTTTATTTTGACACCAAATGTATCCAAATGCGTTAATTTTTAACAGGAATTTTAAACATAAGCCTCGTTACGAGGGGGTTAAATTTTCTTAAAAACACTCAGGTTTTTAGTGGGAATTTTAATGTATAAAACTTTGGGTCTAGATGGGTCAACTGTGCTTCATGGTGGTTTCCTCTCCATGTTGGGAGCTTTTATCGGTGAAGCCACTCGGCTGAACGAGTCCCCTGAGCGTTGTTGAGTTACGCCGGCACAGAGGCCGTTCGATCGTCTGTCTCTTCCTCTGTTGGAAAATGTCTGTCTTGATGGAAGCGGCTGAACCAAGGGTGAACTGTGCGGGAACACACGCCCACGCTCAAACCTCGTACATTAACCGTATGCTTTTTACGCTCCACTCTGAATATGAAATAGATGGAAATATATTAAAAAGAAACTCAGAATCCATCTTTGTAATTTACCTTTTAAATTAGCTTCTAGGGTCTTTAATTTAAGATTTGACCAATTTTAGAGTTTTGTTTTATTATTTTTACAATCATATATTTTCATATATTTATATTATTTGAACTCAGATTATATTTTTTACTTTTATTAATTTATCTATGTTTAAATATATTATTATGTATTAAGTTTAATACTTATTTAAAATCTATTTATTTTGTTAATACCCTACTCTGAGCCCGTTATTTAATTCAATTGCTTACTTATGTGTTTCATGTATTTTAACTGTCAAATTTAATTTTTTCTTAAATTATAAATGGCTGTTTCTCCATTCCTGATTCATCAGTATGCATCTAGGTGTTTTTATAATCTCTATATGTGTGTGCTTACATTTATTTGGATGTATTTTGGTGCTAGAAGCTCAGAGGACTGTTTTTTTTTTTTAAACAACAATTTCTGTTGCTTCTATTTTAAGTCTATAAACCACTTTGTGTTGCACAAGTTGCATGAAAAGTGACCTACAAATAAAGTTTAATCAGTTGATTTTGCTGCTGTTAACAAACTACTGCAGCTCCAGAAAATGAATGAAGTTTTATTTTTTTTTTTTTTTTAATAATAGTGGAAACAAGTCTTTACAGGCAAAAGAAATCAAAAGGACAAAGAGATGAGGACAAAAAAAGGGCATCCATAAGTACGATTTGTAAACTGTTTCTGTTCATATAAATGTTTACTCATTGTGCTTTATATATTTGCATGCGTGGTTTAATAAGTGTAATTGGTTGTTATTTACATTTTATTGCTTTATAAATACTGCTAAATGCATTAATGCTGATTTTTTTTTATTGATGCATTTTATTATTTATTGAGCTTTTTTTAATTTAAAATGATGGAGCACGAAAAGCAATTCAATGTTTAGATATTATTCAATTTAATTTTTTTTAAATTTTGAATTTAAAGAAAATTTTACCTATGTTTTTATATATTTTACAATGTGATATCTTATTGAATGGAGATTAAGGAAAAAAGGAAAATTGGCCCAAAATATCAGCAAAAAAACCCCCCCAAAAAGACAACTGCAACATAAAATGGCCTCATTGATTTAAAAATGTTTCCAGTTATTACTGCGTTTTTTTAGTTATTAGTTAACAAACAAACTAATTATTAGTTTATTTGTTTTATTGGAAAAAAAAATAAGAGAGCAAACATATAAATAGAAATATTGGACAAGGCTGCCGTGATTCCTAAAAATAAAATAAAAAGAAAGGACAATCAGCATTGGCCGTAGAAAACCCGTACGGGTAGACCTCTGTTTAGTTCTACTCCTGTTTCATATCAAGTTTAATTATTTTACAGCCTTGTATGCGGCTGCTTCGTGCTCATCAGGATACAAATTCTGGCGAACTTGATTTCTTAGTTTGGTTGAACATGAAGGAAACATAAAAGATGTGTTTTCCTTTAAAGTCTTATCTCTGGTATTAAATATGATTTTTCTCCACATGATTATACGGTTAATATGACGGAGTGAAATCATTACTTTGACTACATGTATCTATATGAACACGTTATTTACCGGGTCTTCAGTGAGGTGGCTTGAAGTTTAAACACGGACTTTGAAAGAGCTTGAGATGCACTTGAATGTGAACTGGGAAAAAAAAATGTACGAAAGTCGTGCTTTAAAAATTGACAAAAAAATCTCCAGAAGAACAAAAAATGAACCAGATTAATCCGAAGTAAATCCTCAAACTGCTGTCAGCTGTTGTTCTGATTCCAAACCGGTCAAACGCTCATCACAGTACAGACACACACTCGTTTGGCGTCTCATCTGAAAGGATCAAAGATACAGACGGAGTGATTTCCGTCAGCAGAGACCGACGGAACGTCCTCAGCTTCGTATCCAACTCCAGATCGGTCAAATCCTCCTCCAGGCTCCGGCTGTAATCAGAGACTTTAGGACGTGGAGCAGGCGCGAGATCAAGGCTCAATCAGAGATCCTCTGCTTGATGTCCCGCGACATCACGGACCGACCACGAACAAGAGTGATTACGTTTTAAACCAGCGGAGTCATGGAGTTTGAGATTAGACCTCAGCAGAATCCAGGAGGTGACCTTTACAAAATCTGAGCATGAAAGGCAAAGACAGCCTCATATAAACAACAATGTCAAACTTTTTTTCACTGTGCCATTATTAATGTAGGAAAAATAAACCCAAAAACATTTTAAAAAATCAAGTAGTCATTCTGATAATAAGAACGCCCTTTTTGACTTCCACAGGATTAAAGACAGATACAGCCAGGTGCTGCTAATCATCAGCCCTTGATGAACTGATCCTCAGCAGGTGTGCAGACCTCTATACAAACAGATGTTTCGGCCATCTGCTCATCTGGAACATTCAGGTGTGTGGTAACACAATGCAAACAGGTAAAGACACAAGCAATAGTCTTGGCTGCTGAATTCAAAAGACACTTAGAAATTACTGAATCATCTTCATCCCATGTGAGACATGACATCAGTCTTGACGTCCTTGAACTTCCTATGTTACGTCAGCATGACTACACACAACATAAATAGCCTACACAGTGTTTGTTTTTTCATTATGGCGCAATGCATTGCAAGAGTTGCGTGAAACACAAAAACTAGCATGGAACGGTTGTTGAAAAGAAAAGCTCCAAAATCTGACGACTCTGAATCTGATCCACTGAAATCGAGGAGGGTGGGACTGTTTCAAAGCACGCAGCTTATTTGTGCAGCGAGTAGTAAGAAATGTTATTTTTTTACAAGACTAATGAAATGTCAGAAGCACACCTATCCCACCCCCTCAGAGCGTTGCTGCGACGCTCCTGAGTGAGTCCACTGTAAAAGAGCTGTGTATATGTGAATATCTAAAAACCTTGATGGACTGAGACAACATTGTAAAAGAAGAATGGACCAAAATTCCTCAACATCCATGTAAGAAACTGGTAAAGTCAAACAGGAAACCACTACTACTACAGGTTAGTGCCGCTAAAGGTAGATCTACAATCTACAAGGGATTGAATCATAGGGGTACCTACCATAGATGCTACTCGTTTTTGATTTGGTTGCTGACATTTGATTCAAACGATGTTTGTAGATGGCTTGTTTTTCTGACGTGGCCGAAGCTCTGCTGGAAGCTTGTTTGATGACTCAATGCTGCCACGTTTTGACTTCCAGATGTTAACGGTGATTCACATATCTGGCAAATCCCAGTTTATATTTATCATGAGTATTTTTCTCCACTGGAAAGTATTTTTCTTGACAACCACTGAAAGAATTTTTAACGCTACGGAGAATTTTTTAAATGCTGACAGCAGTGTCTCGCTGTTATAAGCAACGGCAGAGCCGATGGCTACCCTGTCAATCAACCAACGTCAAACTACGTCCGGCCATCTGTTTGGTCAGATTTATTGCCTTATATAATTTTATGTGCCCGGTATAAAAATGAATTCTGTAGCAGAAATAAACATAAAACCGAAGAATAAAACAGGACGTTTCCCTTTTGGATTGACGGACAACAATCGGAGATTCATCTAGAACATCCAGTGTTCAGACAGAGGAGCGTTAATGCTTCGATCTCTTGCTCCTCCATGTGTCTGAGTGTCTTGAGGTGTCAAACAATTGCACATTTTAGTGCTTCCTCAATGGTGGCAAGCTGGTTGTAGCCCTTAGATCTGAACCTCTGTTCAAGAGACAGTGCGTGGTGTAATTACTGAAGCTAAGAGTTCATGAAATCGAGACCACACAGCTACGAGCTCGGTCCTTGTCTGCTGCAGCCTTAACTCACATCTCTGACACATCATTCCTTTAGCACGTATGTGTGTTTTTATCTTGAACCCTCCAGCTGCTGCAGCATGAGCCCAGGCTGATCATCAAAGACCAGGTGAGAGGAACAATCACCCTGATCAATGACTTGGCAGCTCCGCAGTTCAGCATTCGTGCTCCGACAACCGTTATCGAGGACCGGCCGTATCCAGGTGGCAGCCCCTGAAATATTAAAGTCAGCTCAACTCAGCGGCACACGGGGACGAGCTGTCCTCGTGCCTGTGAGGAAGAATGTGGTGAAGCCGTCAAAAGGAAAGTCCTGAATTCAGAGCACTGACTGGAGCAAGAATAGAGGAAATCTTCACGTCTGCGTCTTAAGAGATATCGATGGAAAGGATTCAGAGAAGATGAACGTGACACACTTAAAGATGTACATTAATTTGTGTCTTACACTTGATTTTGGAGGGCATGACTGCACAATTAGGGGTTTTAGTTACCATTGTTATGTACAAACCACCATTTGAATGGATAAAAGAACAGCCAAAACAGCAAAGTCTCAGTTGAAAAAAAAAACCCCCCACATGTGCTGAAGAGGTTCCAGTTTACCAAAGAACACACTGAGTAAAAGAGAAATGGAGAAAAATTAATGGACTGATGAAACCAAGATTGTTCTTTTTGGCTCCAGGGGCCACAGACAGTTTATCAGATGAGCAAACACTGAATTCAAGCCACAGAACACTAAAGACAGTGAAGCACGGTGGAGTAAGCATCATGATATGGGGATGGTTCTCATTCTATGGTGTTGGGTTTATTTATCACCTACCAGGATCATGGATCAGTCTGAATACATCAAAATACTTGAAGAGGTCATGTTGTCTGATGCTGAAGAGGAAATGTTCTTAAATGGGTGTTTCAACAAGACAACGACCCCAAACACACCAGTAAGCAGCAGCATCCTGGTTCCAGAACCACCCGGACTAACTGGGAAACCTGGTCACAAGTGACAGAAGCTGGTCGACTCCATGAACACAGATGGGAATGTTAGTTCATGGATTCACAGGAAACATGGATAACAAAATGGTGGATAAAATCATGTATAAGAACTGGACAAGCATGTCTGATGTAACTTCCTTTATGTCGAAATGTCATTGTATCATTATAGAAAAAAGCATTTTAAGTATCAGTATTGATGATATGGTTTTGGTCTTGGTCATCCATCCATCATCTTCCGCTTATCCATAATCAGGTCGCAGGGGCAGCAGCTTCAGCAGAGACCCAGACCTCCCTCCTCCTAGCCTCCTCCACCAGCTCCTCTGAGAGAACCCCGAGGTTGCTCCCAGGCCAGCCGAGAGATATAGGCCCCAATCATACACTTCCCGCTAGCTGCTACCCACTAACCGCTACCCACAAATTGCAGGTTTAGGAACCTCCGCTAACCACTAATGCAATCTTCCGCTCCCTAAAGCCGCTATCCCATTATGCTTACTCACATTGTAGGTAGGGCAATGGACGTGTCTTTTGCCCTTTCCGCAAACTCGGTATCTTGCGATCACAGGTAGCAGGTAGTGGGTGGTCAGACCACCCACTACCTGCTACCCGCAACCTGCATGTCGGCATGTACAAGAGCGCATCCAAATGGCATCAATGTGCGTCCACCTGGTCACATGTGGATGTGCATAAACGGTTCTGCCTCTCGAATTAACTCTTGTATAAAAGCGTGATTTGGCCTCAGTTGAACCTTCTGAGAAAACAGCGGTTTGTGGGTAGCGCAACCTGCTCTTAAAGGCAATGGTTACTGACGGACTGATTGGTTTAACCACTCCTATGCATAATGTAGCGCGCAGGTGGGATAGCGGGTTTAGCGAGGTGGAAGATTGAGTTCTTTGCGGGGGAACGCCCCTCCCGCTACCCGCTATTCGCTTAATAGCGGTTTTAGGAGATCTGGCGGAAGGTTGGGCCCATAATCTCTCCAGCGGGTCCTGGGTCCTGCCCCGTGGTCTTCTCCCAGTTGGACATGCCCAAAACACCTCTCCAAGGAGGTGTCCAGGGGGCATCCTAACCAGGTGCCCGAACCACCTCAACTGGCTCCTCTACTCTGAGTCTCTCCTGAATGACTGAACTTCTCCCCTTATCTCTAAGGGAGAGTCCAGCCACTCCAGAGAAAACTCATTTCCGCCGCTTGTATCCGCGATTTCATTCTTTCGGTCACTACCCACAGTTCATGACCATCGGTGAGGGTTGGAACAAAGATCAACCGGTAAACAGAGAGTCTTGCCTTTTGGCTCAGCTCTCCCTTCACCACAACGGACCGGTACAGAGTCCACACCACAGCAGACGCTCCACCAATCCATCTGTCGATCTCCTTCTCACATCTCCATCAATCGTGAACCAGACCCAGAGATACTTAAACTCCTCCACCTGAGGCAGAACCTCAATCCCACCCCGGAGAAGGCATCCTACCCTTTACCATTGGTCGATACCCAGTTTTTTGTTCCAGTGGTACAGAAAAGGTTTCAAATTGACTCTGTGTGACATTACAGAAAATCTGCCCAGCTGTTTCTATACAGTCTATGGACCCCCAACAACAATTCTCCCATGGTGCTGCTTTAAAATAAAACTGCACTTCTTTTATGTTTTTTTTCCCCTTTCCTCTGAGATGGGGGTGAAGAGGACAAACTGCTGGCATGAATTGTTCTTTTTTATTCTTCAGGGTGGGTGAGCAGGACAGCAGACACGTAAGGGCTTTATAGCTGCACGTTTTCATGGTTGCTCCTGGAAGTCCACTTAGGGAGGAGGAAGAGGTCAAACAAGATGGCAGTCGACTGCAATCACTCTACTTCGTCTCCAACCATCACTAACCACCGTCCTGACCGCTGCCCCCGCTAAAGGAGATGCAGGGAAGCTAATTCACCGAGCAACGGCAATAAAAGACAGTGTTACAGGGTACACGTGGGCCTGGAACTTCACTGCCAACTGGAAAATGCCTCCTTAAGGAAGCACGTGAAGTTGTCTGGACTGAGACAAAGCTTCACATTTGCACCAATATGCTGGATTCCTGTGTGACCGACGGACGGTGATACGAGTTCATTCCAACTTTGAACGAACATGCACAGAGCTGATCATGGATTATCTGCCCTTCTAGCTCAGTATTTTTTTCTCATGTAAGCTGAGCGCAAGACAATCAAACAGCCTGCAGCGAGCCAAGGCCAGCTGAGCAGAGGCCACGAGAGACGGCAGCGAAGATTTAACCAAACTGGCTCCATCTTCCTTCCAAAATAACCTCTTCATGTGTTCTGCAACATGAAGGCAGGTTCCTTAGCAACTGCAGCGAACACAGCAGCAAAAAAAAAGTATGCGAACGCCGTAAAAATGAGATCTGATCTTCGTCCAAGTCACAATAACAAACAAAGGGCCTCATTGATGAAATCACTGTAAAGAAATCTGTAAACCTGACGAAACCCTGAACTGGGTATCTACCGATGAAGACTAAAATATTAAACAACTCCATCAGCATAAAACACAGATGGTCCTACGCTGATGTTTATTTCCTATTGAGCGTCATTGATGATGAGCATAAAAAAGGGATGACCCAAAGACGTCTGCTGCGTGAAGATTTTTAAAGAGTCAGAAAATGATAAAGCTGCTAAGTGAAATGAAGACTCAATGTCGGTGATGCGAGGAGTAAAAACCCAACTCCTTCAACACCACTCTTTTAAAAACTCATCTTAAGAGCTCAAATTTAAAGGACGACTGAAAACAAGCCCAAACAAGATTAAGCAGCAAATAAAAAGCTGGTTGGTGCTGACAGAGACCTGGCAAACCTAGCAAAACTGCTGCTCATCACACAAATGTATGTTACCGACAAATGTGACTCCATTTGAACGAGAAATGAACAGACCTTCTAGCAGTATAAGATTTATTATCAAGAGGCATCGTAACAACAAAGGAATGATCTTTACCCTCCAAGCTCCAACTTTTCCAACCAACAAGGCATAAGAGAAACCAAAGGAAGAAATTACATTAAATATTAATGATAATGATGACGATCATTGTCATTAATAGTTAAGTAGCCTCACCATCGTCTCCACACCCATCTACGTTACAACACCACCAACATCATTCCCCTTCGCACCACCCCAATTGTTTAAAGCAGTGGTCCCCAACCCCTGGGCCGCGGACCGGTACCGGGCCGTGGATCAATTGGTACCGGGCCGTGCAAGAAAAAAAATCGTTTTTTAAGTTTTATTTTATTATATGAGTCTGAATGAGCTTTTATTTTGAAAAATGACCAGATTCTCAGTCACTTGAACGCCAAAATTTAACCCAGCTAGCAAAAATGAGTAAGAAACAGACGTCTTTGGAAAGTTTCCTTGTGAAGGTGAAAATGTACAGTGAAGAGAAAGAAGAACAACCTACGACTTCCAAGAAAAAGAAAGCTTTTAACTAGCTTAACTTAACCGATAACAGTAACTCTTACCGATTAATACTAACAGTCAATTTTGTTTTTAAGCTTCGTAATTCAATCAACTCATGGGGGCATGTCGACAGGTGCAACAGGCCTCTGATTGGTCAATTCTACATCCGCATAGTAAAGAGCGCGTCATCGAAAAAATGAGGAAGTACCCACATCTGTACGATTCTGGTTCTCCACGCCACAAAGACAGCACATATTCTAGTAATTCATGGAGGGAGATAGCGATGAATGTGGGTCTGGATACGGCCGAGACAGTGAGGAAGTGGAAAAACGCAAGAGATGAGTTTAGTAAGTTTAGCTAGTTCGTGATTGTCGCTCTTGCGTTGTGGCGTTGAATAACATAGCGGAGACCATGCTAGTATAAATCAAAAGTGATGGCGGAATCTCTGCAACAAGCTGACGGCGAGAGTATACACGGGAAAGTGTCGGCATGCGTCCACGACAACGCGCGCAACATCGCGGCAGCTAACCCTCCTGGATTTATCGGTTAACGGTTATTAATCGTTAAGGGCGTCGGTTAACGGTCATAAAAAAAAAATTCAAAATGTGCATCCGTACTTTTAACAGACAACACCAGTAGTCCTACTGAAATATGGATTTATCACGACAGGTGATTCTACGTACCCAGCCCACTCTGCATGAGTTTATTTTTTTGTTTATTTATTGAATGGGTACAGAGGATGTTACCAGAGACGTAATGAAGCTTGATTTGAAGTCTGATTTAATGTCAGACAGTGAGGAAAAAAAGAGAAAGGTTTTGCCTTTTTTTTTTACAGTGTAAAGTTCTGGTTTTGACTGTACATATACAGCCACCATCACTGCGTATCTATTCTGACAGAGTTACGAATTTAAGCAAACAGTTTCACAGGAGCTGAGCTTGAATATGAGTCATAGTTCATCCCGACGCTCGTGTCTTCTGATATCACGTTATAAATACATGAACTGAAACTCCCACTGCGCTCTAAAGACACCATCCTGCACTTCAGCTGCACTCAGCTGTGATCCTTGTTGACTTCACTGGCCGACTTCCACAAAGCTTCGCTCGCTTTTACCATCACTAAAACACTGCAGGAGAGACAGCAGCAGATGAAAAAGCGTGCTGCTGTGCTGGAATGTTGCGGGAAATAAGATTCCCAGAACCGGCCCAACATGCATATTACATATTTGGAGGATTTTCTGCAGCTCTGCTCCGCGCCTCATTTCCTGTCTTCATTCTGCTGTCAACCAGGAACAAAGCGGCATCAAACACACTCAATAACACGTGATTCAATGTGGATGAAGTCTGTAAAGCTCTGCGCTCCACAAGCCCTTAAACTGCTGCTGGAACTGTGTGTGGAAAAATAAAATGACCTGAATCATCCGTAACCATCTAAATGAGATCATTAAGGGGTTTTTACTCTGAACAACTTCAATTATGAGCCATCTACGTTGTGATCTCGCTGTTTTTTCTCCTGTTAGGAAGTCAGAAATGCCTGACGTTGTTTTCTTTCAAGCTTGCCTTTTCTTTTTTTTTTTTGCAAAATTGTAAGTTCATAAAGTTAACATTATTTTCTGATGTTACGAGTTTGCGTGCTGGGGTTTTTTTCTACTAAAAAAGTTGTTAGAATATACATTATCAAACATTCTGGATTTGCTTTCTTGCAAATTTTCTTGTAAGTTTAATTAAGTCTAAATTGTTTTCCTCCGACATTTGCAAGTCTATATATCAATAATTCTTGTCTTCTTACAAGTTTGTAAATTTATACACATACATATCAATATATGTATATATATTTATTTATGTGTGAGTTTATAAACTAGAAAACATTCTATTTTCTTGCAAACTCGAGTTTATGTGGAAAAAAATTCAGATTTTTTTTCCTCAGAAATGAAAATGAACAGTTTTGTTTTATTGAAAGTTTACTGAGTTGGAAATTCTGCATATATTTACGTTTGTTTTCATCCAATTTTTCTTTTCATATCTGTCAGTTTCTTAAGTCAAGACTATCAAGCTTTTTATTGCAAAGTTGTGACTTTATAGTGTTAAAATTTCTTTCTTTTCTTTAATTTGCAAGTTTATGAAATCAAAGTTTGAGGGGGATTTTTTTGTCCTGAAAGCAGCAATTTTTGCTGTAAAATCATGAGCTCCGGAATATTCTGACTTTGTCGTAAAAAGCAAATTCTTGTCATAAAATCTAAAATTTCAGTCTTCAAACAATTATTCAAACAATTCTTTTCACACCAAACCATAAAAGACAATTTAAAACCAAATATTTCTAGGTTTTGTTGTAAAATTGTGACTCGCAATTTTTTTTTAGACTTAAAATTATAATTTTTGGTCATAAGATATTGACTTTCACAAAACTGACACTGAAAATTATGACTTCTTATCCAAAAACAAAACTTTTGTCGTAAAATCATTAATTTTGCTACATTTAGTTTTACAAAGACAATTTATTTTGTGACTCCAACAACTGAAACTTTTTTTTTTTCTGTAACACTGCTACATTTGATGGTGAAATAAGTGAATCAACAGAAGGGCACTTTTTAAGTTCAAAAGGGGGAGGAGCTACAGCACACCTGGACTCTACCTGTGGGTGGTCCTGTGTCCTGGTATATTTACTTTTACACCTGTGCTGTAATTTCACATGTTTTACCTTTATTTCAATAACAAATATATTCAGAAACGCCCTGTAGCTGTAGAGTCATAATAATATTTCAATCAGGAAATGTTATTTTTGATAAGAAATCTTAAAAAAAAAAAAAAAAAACACAAGTTTACTCAGGAGGCATTAAGGTCAAAGTGGGGACCCCCAATTTTTGTTTTATTTTTTTTGGGGTCCCCAAAATGATATAAAAAAAAACCCCACTGGAGTCCCACCAAACTTCACAGATTCAACTTCCTGTTCGGTCCACGTGGGTTCGGACCGAGCCGAACTGGGTTCAGGTACTACCAACACCTGCTGCACGAGCGCTGCTCATGCACGGAGGCTGTCGGCGGAGCCGAACGCCGCGCGCACACCCCGTTACCGCTAAAGCGTGTTCGTGGACCGCGAACCGTGAGGTTTTCAGCAACACCTGGAGAGACGCGCGCGGTGCGGCACGTTTCCGACGGAGTTCTGAATGAACCGGAGCCAGACACTCCGAGAGAAACGACCAGAAGCGGCCCGGCGGCGGGGACTTACCGCGGTCGTGCGCGCGCGTGTCCAGGTAAAGCTGTCTCGGTGAGAGCGCGCGTCGTGATGCAGGTGATACTGTCGAACGAGGCAGAGCGCGCGGGGAGAGCAGCAGCAGCACGCCCGAGTGTACTGACTCCTGTTCTGATTGGACAGCAGTGAGGGGGCGGGACTCAGGACGTTGGAGCAGAAGCTCTGATTGGACAGCAGTGAGGGGGCGGGGCTCCGGATGCTGGAGCGGAAGCTCTGATTGGACCGACGACCTCCGGCAACGGTCCTCCTTTTTTCTATCACCAGCAGTGGAAGTTTGGATAAAACATGTAATTAAAGGACTGAAAGGACACAAACTCTGATTTTTTCAGTTTCAGTCTCCTGTAGTCTGTGAAATCTTTTGTACAGTAACAGAGTGGCTGTACAGCAGCTACTTTTTTAACATTTAAGACCCGTTCTACTAGTCGCTTTTCATACAGTTTTTTTTATTCAAGCAAGCGATAGAAAATATATATTTTTATATTATTATTATTTTCATTAAGTTATTTTTCATCTACATGTGACCAAATTTTTTAAATATTAATTATTATTATCATTATTATTAATGTTGTATTGAATTTTACAGCCTTGGATTTCAATGATTAGCAGCAACATTGACTTTTTTTAAAAAAGTTTTTTTTCCCTTTTTTCTGCAGTGTCAAAAACCAGCACTCGTATTGCTAAAGCACAAAACATGTGCTTGTCAAAATGTAGCTATAAAATAAATTTTAGATTGATAATTTCTTTTAGTTATTTTTAAACTGACATTAGTGCTATTCATACACATCAAATATTCATAATTTTTTTTTCAAGATTCTAACCTTTTAACTGCCAGTTTTTTTTCATGATGCCAGCATGTTTTGAGATGAAAAAACAAAAAAAATGAGTTATTCTTAATGTACTACATGCAAAATGTATCTTTGGTTTCTTTTTTATTTATTACTTAAATTAATATTTACATATTATCATATTATTACAGCCTGGGATATGTCAGTGATCAGCAGCAACAGTGATTTGTATGAATTGTAATTTTTTATACAGTCTCAAACACTCACAATGAGCTTTAAGATTGTTTTTGTGTAACAGAATCTAGTTTTAAGATGTTTTCAGGGAATATAGTTCTTTTAACTTCAAATTAGTGGTTAATTGATCAGGATAGAGCTAATCTGACAATCTCCTCCTTATTCGTTTCTTTTCACCTCCACCAAACTTTATTTATAACACGGCTGAAATTCAAAAGCATAAAACCCATTTAAAAACACATCATTTAAAGTAACAGTTATAGACAGTTTTGCAAACCTCTCTGAGTCCTTTTAATTTTTGAACTGTTTATTTTTTGCTCAATTAAATCACAAGTCTTTTTTGGTGTACTGGTGTACAGACTTTTGGTACTGAGAAGCACCTCTTTGCAACGAACCAGGAAGTGCAGTTCCTCTACTGACCACTAGGTGCTGTGTTAATCTCCACTGACCTCCATGTTGAAAAGTCCAACTTCACACCAGAAACAAACAAGACTGGTTCAAAGAAACAGTTTTGGTCTCATAGCTGGACTTCATATCCATGATAACTGTATAGGGATTAATTACTTTTTTCCTCATGAGGTGTAATTATATAAAGCTTAGATGTAATTGATTGACAACTGTCTTGAATGCTTTCTACTTGTGAATAACCTCTCCCTGTAAAATGCTGAACTCCAAATTAGTTAGAAAGGTGGCGAGTCCAACTTCAAGTGCGTGGATGGCATCTATTTTCTCACCCTCCCGGCAGGATTAAATCAATGTTTCACAAAAAAACAAAAATAATATGACAATAATATGACAACATGAGACAACATGACAACAAAATTCTGGACTGCAACAAACTTTTGCATCATTCCTCCATGTTCCATCAGATCTGCTCCATGTGTTCACTGTCCTGTAGAGATGCGCGGATGACGTATATTTTAACCCGCAACCGCTTCTTAAAATCTCTATCCGCCCGCTATCCATTTGCAGGAACGTTTTTTCACCAATTTTCAAAACCGAACCGACCCGCAGTCCTTTTTAATAATATGTAAAATATTTTTTCTTATTATTAGTATTTGAGTGCTTCAACCGCAACCCGCCCGAATATAATTAAAGTATTATTTTTTGACGAGTCATCCGCCCGATATGCGGATTATCCGCTCCGCCCGCGGGTGCGCGGTTCAACCGCGCATCTCTACTGTCCTGCTGTTCTCTAGCTGGTTACTGCAGTGCGGCTCCATCTAGTGGCACAGATGTGTAATGACAACAGAAAGTCCAGTCCTCGATTATAAAACAAATTCAGTCCTGTGGCCGTTTTTTCATTTTGTATTTTTGATCCAAGTCTAAAATTGAAATATTAAAAAACAGGCATTTTTTTTAATTTTTTTTGTGTTAAATTAAAAAACGAAAAAAGTAATAAAATGTCACTTTTTAATTTTTTTTTTTTTAATTTTTGATTAACAATTGAAAATGGAAAGAATGAATGATCCACGGATTGGTAAAGTTACTGAACTTTAACATGGACATTTTCATTTTAAAGTTCTCCCAGATGGAGGATTCAACAGAAACAAGGTTATTTGTAACAACTGACAAGTTGAACTCCCCGTTAAAAGTTTCTGCTGTTACCTCAGAAATGACCTGTTTTAATGTTCTGATTGTGACTCAGGATTTTGTTGGTAGACTTTTTTTTTTAATTTTTTTTTTTTATAAAAACAGGATGACATTAATGCCCTGGCAGTGACAATAAGCTTTATTTTATTTTACATTTTTTAAGATGAGATTTACACTAAATATGTGTTACTGACAAGTGCTGATGTTAAAAGTGTTTGAACAACAAATGTTATGACACTTTAGTTCATATGGCAGAAGAACATTTAAATAAAAGTGCATTTTACACAACTTTTGAATTCATTATTTCATTTTGCGTTTACAATGCGATTAATCGTGATTAATCAGGGAAATAATGCGATTAATCGCGATTAAAATTTTTAATCGTTGCCCAGCCCAGACCCTATATATATATAGATATATATAGATATATATATATATATATATATATATATATATATATAATATATATATATATATATATATATATATATATATATGTATATATTATATATATATATATACATATATATATATATATATATATATATATATATATATATATATATCTATATATATATATATATATATATAGGGTCAGCCACACCTGACCCTGAAGCTCCAAATTGGTCCACATCTAGTGGATATGTGGCAGTTTAGGTAGTGACACTGACCTTGAGTCAACGCCATCAGTCAAAGCCAAAGAAAATAAAAATAAAACTGTAAATGTGGGCCTAATGTGGGCCTAACAGTCTACTATCTGGGATTCCCATTAGCTGCTGTCCGTTTACTTGAAGTTCACCTGAGACTTTTCTATATCAGCAGGAAACAGAGTGCAGATGTTATAGATATTCATGGCCGTTATCAAATGTGACCAGTTCGTTTTCAGGTCTGGTTTCATTTACAGAAACAGATTGTTAAAAACAAACCGACTGAGTGTCACTGAACGTCTGACCTCTGTTTGAACTGTTTTCAGGTTTACTGTGGTATTAATTAGGTGGTGGGCTTGGAGGCACAAGTTTTCTGAAGTCGTCGCTACCTTGTCAGGTCAGAGCAGCGCAGGAACGTAACCAACGACAACCAAGAGACTCAAGCTGTCATCTGAAATGAAAAACCACATGTGGAGCTGGAAGGACCACCCTCACACCTCCAACAGTGAACACACCTCTGCTGCCTACGCTTCTTTATAATAACACAGCGCTCTGATGACTTTTAATGTGACATTGCTCCCTCTGTCAGATCCATTATTAATGAAGGCTAATGGCCCACAGAGAGCACAGAACCTTCTATTGATTAGGTTTATCTTACCTTCCATCTAATCATAGCAAGGCGTCAGGACCACAGAGGGGAGGGGCCACATCTACTGGTTTTGTACTTTAATCATGGTGTTGTATGGATCGGACTCTAACAAAAAATCAGGAAAAAATGGGATTATATGGAAAATGCAAATAAAAGCAATGTGATTTTTTTTCAGTATTTTAAAAGAGCCTTGCATGGGTCCCTGATGCTTTCATCCTGAGGCTGGAAGTCAATGGTCTTGACTAGGAGAGGAAATTTTCAACCAGTTCCTTGTAGTTGCTGTTTTGCATGTAAGTATGTAAATTTGAAAAAAAGATAAATGTCCTTAATTTGTGTCATAGCATCAGGTAACAAACCCCAGGATCATTATCCTGGGGTCCCTGGGGACCTTGTAGGCAAATATGTCTGAAAAACTCCATCCCCAAAAAGGCTAGTCTGGAACGAGACCAGAAAATGTGAGTGGTCGGCTCTCATGTGTCCACATTGTCTCCTTTAAATTTACCTTTTGATGCACGGTGTCGTGAAAAATCGAATTAGGGTCTTCCAACCGAATTCTCTCATCTGTCAGAGCTAGTGGAAGATTGTTGAGTTCTACACATGAAAAACTCCCTCTGACAACTGGACATTCAATTCCTGCTCCCATTTTAGTTTCACATATTAAACATATACATCCCCATTACTATGATGTAAATCCTCATACAACTCAGAGACAGTTTTTCTTGGGGTATATTCTGGAAGCAGCTGTGGATTCACTCCCTCCTGCTGAGAGTCCTTTTTTTTATTCTTGTACTTGTAAAAATGTCTGAGCTGAATGTACCTGAAAGAAGTCTCTATTCCCTAAGATGAATTCTTTTTTGAGATTTCCAAAGGTTTAAAGGATCTTCCCTCTAAAAGTTTACATAAAACTGTCAAGCCCCTATTTCTCCGTCTTGTTCTTTCCTCGTT
The DNA here is from genome assembly GCA_018398805.1 of Hirundichthys speculiger. Classification (NCBI taxonomy): domain Eukaryota; kingdom Metazoa; phylum Chordata; class Actinopteri; order Beloniformes; family Exocoetidae; genus Hirundichthys; species Hirundichthys speculiger. Next base: position 121,729 of record JAGFBZ010001942.1, read on the forward strand.
ACGGGAGCAGTTAGTTCATCTCCATGTATTGATCCAATGGACGGGAGGTCTAATGGTAAATGTTGTCTAATTTTACTATTATTTTATTCATATGCTTTAATCTGTATTGATTTTGGAGTTTGTTCTGTCCTCAGGCATCTTAAAGCTTTGGCTGCTTTTCAGCCTGACTCATAGAAGGTTTGTTATGTAAATCTCAGATTCATTTCTAATTCTTCATTAAAAACAGTGTATCCGTATTTTAATTTCATTTATCTGGTTTGTCAATTTTGTGTCTTTATTTTTTTGTTGCCGTTTCTCTAAATTTCTCAGTGTTTTCTGTAATCCATCAAATTTTGTCCTCTTGGACCTTTTTTTAAGTATGCCGGTTTTTGAGATTAGTCTGCTTTACATTACATCCCATAAAATAGTCGGATCTACTTCACCATCTTTATTGTCTGTAAAGCAGTCACTCATTTCTTTTTAAATCTATTTTACTGCTGTTTCATTATCGAAAATACTGAAATTAAGTCTTTGGTCTGCTGTCTTGTGATGGACTGGTGACCTGTTCAGATGTATAGTTAGATTAACTACATTATGGTCAGAAATACCAGATGTTCCTATTGATCACTCCCTCACCTTAAACCTGTCTAGCATGTTCAACAAGATGAGTTCACTTCATGAGTTGCTGAATAGTGAGACAAGTCTTTTTCCAGTCCATTTACATCATACAGACCTGCTTCTTTGATGATGATATTAAGGTCTCTTGAAACTTAAGAGATTGATGTCTTTTTAAACTTGTGTGCAGGTCATTATTCAGAATTGCTAAAATTCCCTCACTTTCTGAAAACTAATGTGTCTAAAGAATTTCCTGTCTCTGGTGGAGCAGACATATTAGCAATGTAACTAGAACGTTATCAATTCTTCCTGTAACAATTACAAACCTGCCCTCTTTATCTTGTTTTTCTCTGGTTAGTTCAAAGCCAAGACAGTTAGAAATAAGAGCAGCCGCTCCTCTAGTTCAGCTGTTTTACAAGAGCTGAAGAAAGAATTTGAGAAGCCTAACCTTCTGAATTTTTCATGTTCTTGGGTTGACACACGTGTCTGCTGTAAGGATGAAACCTGCCTCTTGTCTTTTTTGATTTTTGCTAACACTTCACTCCTTTTGACCTGGTTACTCATTAACATTTAAAGAAGCGGTTCTTAGGTCATGAGATCCTGCTGTCCGCAGGTATAGCCTCTCCCATCCTGTCGGTCCAACGTACTGGTCGAAGCTTGAACCGCTTCTGCCAAATACACAGTCATCCAAACATGGCCAGAGAAACCTGGACCAGTCTCACCAGTTTACGAGCCCAAAGATGTTGACGCATCTCTGGACAAGGTTAGCATCAGGCTTCGTTCCACTGTAACGCTGTAGCTCTGTATGCTAGTGCCTGACGAAGGTTTTTCCAACAGTAATCTCTTGTTCTTGTGACGATGCTACAACGTGGTGGCAACCTGCTGCAGTCGCTCTGTCAATATTAGCTAGCTTTCTGCATAGTTTTGGAGTTTTTCAATAAAGTTTTAGCTAAAGTTGGACTATTTTTCATGGTTGGTTTGGTTGCTGTTCTTGAGGGTTTTCCTTAGTTACTTTTTCTTTCTTTGGTTTTTACCACCTGTCATCATGAGTAACCATAGCAACAGGAGAGCTGTTTACAAGCGGGAGCAGCCCACTGAGGTATTATTTGACTTCTTGATATCTCAGTGGACTGAGAACCCAAATCCCAGATGAGTTGAAGAGGAGATGCTGTGGATGCAGAGTAGCAGCAAAGCAGAAAGGGAGAAAAAAAAAGGAAGTTTAAACCAGGTTTTCCCTCCATCATAATGGGGAATGTGAAAGCTCTTGCTAATAAAATGGATGAACTTGAAGCGCTGATGAGGATAAATCTGGAGTTTCAGAAATGCAGTTTAATCTGTTCCACTGAGACGTGGCTGCAGGAGCGTATTCCCAACTCCAACGTCTCTCTGCTTGGATTTCAGACAGATATAAGGAGGAGAAAAAAAAAAAAAAAGTGAGGCCAGTGGATTTGCTTTTCAACAATAGATGGTGTAATCCAGGACAGTTTTGAGGCTACAGACTGGGAAGCACTCTGAGCCACATGGAGATGACATCAATGTAGCGGTCTTGGGAAAAACCCGAAAACCTGAAAACCTGAGGTTCCAACGCAAATCGGGTCTCGGGTCCAGGTGTCAGGTGACAGGTCAAGCAAAAGTAAACAAATAAACAGTAGTTTGGTTTAGCTAATGTCAGGACTCTGGCCAGTTAAATGATTATTCATTAACGTGGCGTGTTTGTCATGAAACAATTGTGTTGCTGTAGCGTGTTATTAGCAGTTTGCCCAGCAGCTGTAAAGCACAACAGGATCACCAACATGAAACAATGCATGAGAGAAAATGTTCACAACACGTCCTGACCGGTGTAGGCTATTAGCGTTAGCAGTTGCTACCAATAGCATCTGTATCCACTAAGAAAATAACGATGTGGATTTATTGTTGTTTACATCACGTAGCCTATGTAGCAACTGAACCGGTAGAAGAAGACAACTTTAGGTAAGAAAATCAAGTTTTATTCAATGCAATAGACAACTTTAACATGAGCAACTATGAGCTGTCTTGTTTCGGTTCTATTCGGGTAACTCGGTCAGAAAATAAAGACTCGGGTCGGGTCGGTTCCAGGTCCAAATATCGCGGGTCCATTCGAGTTTGGGTCCATGAAAGTGGACCCGTGAAGACCTCTACATCAACATAAACAACAGCATCCCCACCAGAACAATGAGGTGCTTCCCCAATAATAAAGCCTGGATCACCAGAGATTTGAAAGAGGTCCTCAACAGAAAAAACCCACCTGAGCCCACCTGTCTCAAGCAGCCAGAAGAAGAAACAGCTTGGAGAGACCGAATAAGGAACGTATGGTGTCCTCTGTGATGCTCCTGAGCTGCTCATCATCACCTGCTCAGACAAACATCTATTCAGTCTCACCAGCTGTGGTCTGTTAGTCAGGTAGTCAGTGATCCAGGTGATGGTGGAGGCATCCACCTGTGTTTTCTGGAGTTTCTTACATAGTAAAGCAGGCTGGGTGGTGTTGTAAATAATGAAAAAATGGACAGAAGAAATGGAAGAACATGATCCTCACAGAGCTGCTGCTTCGTCCAGATGACTGTGGGTTTGTTGAAGCAGGTTTATGATGGAGTCTTCAACTCCAACCCCATGATGATAAGAAAACTGCAGTTGATCCTGGAAGGTATTTGTTTGGTGGACCAATAAAAGTCTCTCCAGGACTTTCATGATGTGGGATGTTAGGACTACAAGTCTACAGTCATTAGGAGAAGATAGATGAGATCTTTCCGGTTACTGGAACAAGGCAAGGATTAACATCATTTTTCTGCACACAGATGTAGAATTTTATCTTTCACAAATTACAGTGAGTACGGGACCCTAGACTACTTTTTAAGATTAATAAATTATTTGATATTAATATTTATCCTCTTTCCTTTTTTTAGATGACTGCCATTTGATATTTGATCATATTCTTTCAGAGAAGAAATACATTTTTGAATAGTTACCATGTGAATAGTTAATATGAAAATGAAAACTTCTAAGGTGAAGAGATGTCATACTTGCTCAAAAATAGTATGTACAAATAAGTGCATTAAAACTAATTTAACATTCAGAGTATTATTCATATTAATCTGATTTTTTTTGTATTATCTTTAGGATAATATCAGTACTATAACGCTATGAAATGACTCAGTTTTGTCCACCAGACAGGTTCCTTATAAAATACATTTATATCCCAGTTTTTCCAGTTGTAATTATCCATCTGTAAAATACATCACTTTTTTACTTTTTTTTAAAATCTGAGGTCATACTAGCATCAAGTTTTAGGGTCCAGAGCTGTAGAGCATCAGCATTGAAGGATGGTTTACTTTCCGTTTCTTTCTTTATTCGTGGATCTGATTTTAACGTGAGAACGACAGACAAAACTAAACAAATATGGGTGTTGAAGGAAATAAGGCACATTTGTTTTTCTGTGTAAATGTTTTCACTGAGGAACAGGATCTTTGAAAACCAACAGCTGATTTATTCCAGAAGTAACAATCACAGGTACAAACACAAACTTGATGTCCTGCAGCAGCATCCTGAAGGTGTGATGTGCTCCTCACCATCACAGTCTCTGGTCTTCTCCTGACAAATTCACTCGTTCAAGTCCGTAAAATAACTCCAGTCCCACATGTTATTATTATTATTAGCTGGGACCTTCCTCTTCCTCCTGCCTCATCCTCTTCTTCAGCTGCTCACCGATATCAGCCAGAGGGTTGTTTTTGGTGGAGAGCATCTTCACCGCGTCGCTGAACCGGCTGGCCTCAGTTTCCCTGCAAGAAGCCAGAAACATGCAAAAGCTTCAGATGAGGTGGGAGCAGGTTGTGGAGGAGGACGATCAGCGAAGAAGAGAAGAGAAAACTGCTCACAAGAGTCTACGTTTCTGGGACTGTTTCATCTGACTGAAGTCGGTGGGTTCGGGTTTCTTCACCGGCCTGAAACGATGGGAGACAACAGCGTGTTAGCACTCAGAGCTATGACATCAGAGCTAGCTGGAAGTGAGGTCACAAAATTCCAGGACATTTAACAGTTGGAAACTTTCCATGAGAACTGACAGTAATGTATTTGGTTGAACAGCAACTGAGGGTTCAGAAGGCAGGGTTCTCTTAGTGCTGGCCAACATTTAGGGCCTGATCTTCCGCCAGATTTGCTAAAGCTGCTATTTAGGGATAGCGGGTAGCGGGAGGGGCGTTCCCCCGCAAAGAACGCAATCTTCCACTCTTGCTAAACCTGCTATCCCACCTGCGCTACCTGCTACATTATGCATAGGAGTGGTTAGGGTGTTCCACCTGTTAAACCAATCAGTGCGTCAGTAGCCATTGCCTTTAAGAGCAGGTTGCGCTACCCGCAAACCGCTATGGAGCATCTTTTCATCCAGATCAGAGCAGCTCTCATGCTCAGCTCATCTGGGACTCTGCTGTAGAGCTTCCTCCTCTTCCTCTGCACTGATACATACATATAAATATTTTTACACAGACAATTCCTATCAGCTACCTGAAAGTCCCAGATAGTTGGTGCGCTCCCAGTAAACACGCTCTGGTCGTCTATGGTTTAACTGGTGAGCAAGCCGTTTAAGACGATCTCTGCTATTTTCTCAGGGGTTCAACTGAGGCCAAAATCACACTTTTTTATACAAGAGTTAATTTGAGAGGTAGAGCTGTTTGTGCACGTCCACATGTGATGAGGTGGATGCGCATTGATGCCATTTGGACACACTCTTGTACGCGCCGACATGCGGGTTGCTACCCACGATTGCAAGATACTGAGTTTGTGGAAAGGGCAAAAGACACGCCCATCGCCACACCTACAAAGTGAGTAAGGGAGTCGGCATAATGGGTAGCGGCTTTAGGGAGCAGATGATTGTATTGGCGGTTAGCGGAGGTTCCTAAACCCGCAATTTGCGGGTAGCAGCTAGTGGTGATGGGTAAGAGGAAGTGTACGATTGGGGCCAAAATCTATACTAAATAAATATGCCGAACATGATGATCTGCTGTGGTGAGAATGGTTATAATAGCTGAGACCTTTTTATTATGTTTTATACTTTATCCATTGCTCTATTGTTTTAATTAAGATTTTTGATCAATTGTAAAGGACTTTGGTCGACTTCGTTGTTTTTAAATGTGCTATAAAATAAACTTGACTTTGACTGTAACTCAAAAAAAAACATCTGTAATTCTGCTTAATTCAAGCATCAACATCCCCACTTTCCATCCGACTCCTACACGGAAGTATGTTCTGCTGCAGTTCCTTGACTGACCACTAGGTGCTGGTTCCAAACAGAGCAAATCTCTATTTACCTCCATGTACTAATCAACACCGTCATCGTTTGATTGGCAGCCAGCACAGCCAACAGCTCGCTCTGATTGCTTTAGATCAGGGGTGTCAGACTCATTTTCACTGAGGGCCACATCAGCGTCATGGTTGCCATCGAAGGGCCAGATTGACAGCATGAATGTCACAAAATGCAATACAAATCAAATAAATTAAACTACACCTTGTTAAATAACGGTTTCTGTATTTATTATGTATTCAAGTGTCAAATATTTACCTTATTATCATATTAAACTTAGGGTTTGTGGTTGAAAAGCTGCTTCTCGCACAGGTAATGGTTAGAAGCGATTCTTTGTTTTCATGCCGCTATGCTCAAAGTTAGCATACTTAGCTCCGTGTTTGCTGTCAAAATGTCGACACAGATTATGCTCTTTCACGACTGACACCGCCTTATAACACAAAAGACAGGCCTACTGTTTCTTCACCTTGAGTTACAAACTTTTAATTCATTTTCTCATCGTTGATGAAATGCACAATGCATCAAATTTTCTTTTCTTGGACATGTTGGGGTTAGTTTTTAGAGGTTTTTCTTAAGTTCGTCAGTTCTTAAAATCGTCTTGATGTCTTGCTCATGGGTTATATACTGTTATCTTGTGGGTAATGACGAAATGCATTATGGGAGATGCAGTTTATTGTCAATATGCACTTTACAGCGGAGTAAGCTTATTTGAAGTCTTAAAATATTGGTTTAAAATTTACGCCGCAATTTATGCATCTTTACATCCTGACTAAAGTCAGTATCAAAAGTCCTCCGCTTCAAGCATCCTGACATGTAAAACTGTTAAACACTAATATTGTCCCTTCTGTGTGGCCTGATCACCTGACCTCTGTCTATCAGCGGTAGCTGCAGCTGGTATTTCTGCGTTACGTGTGATAACTAAGAACCAACGCTCAGAGCTCAGGAGTTGTACTTTGTGTTTTTCCTGCTCTTGCGGCGGGATGTAGTTGGAGCTGTGGTGGACGTGACGAGCTGACAGAGCTCTGGCAGGGCATCGGCCAGCGGCTGCATGTCTCCCACCACCGGCGTGGCCTTCCGTCGGGCCGCCGCCGCCTGCTGCTCTCTGGCCAGCCTGATGGTGATGATCTCTGAGGGAACCGAAGAGGAAGAGAGTCACTATAACAGCTGGGGGAAACATCTGCAACTGAGAATTAGATTTACTGTCAACAAGTTTGTGACTTGAATGGGTATAAAAAGAGCATCTTAGAGATGCAGAGACTCTCTGACATAAAGATGGACAGAGGTTCACTAATCTGAGAAAACCTGTGTATAAAGGTTTGGCTTTGACATCAGAATGAATGAAAAAGAAAAGAATCAAGGTTTGTGAATGTCTGAGTCAAAGTCCGGACCTCAACCTGATTAAAGTGCTGTGTGAAGACAGCTGTGAATAAGTGAATGTCGAAAAACCTCAATGAACTGAAGCAATGCTGTAAAGAAGAACGGAGCAAAATCCCTCCGCAACCATATTAGACACTCATAAAGTCATACAGGAAACCTACAAGCTACTGAATCATCAGAATACTTGGAGGTATGACTCATGATTTCTGTTTTTTTTTTTTTTTATTCACTTTTGTTAAATAAATAATGGCACAGTGGGAAATAAACTATGTAGTTGCTCATCTGAGGTTGTATTTGCCTATGACTATCGGATATTTTCACATGAAAGGATTAGGATTTAAAGAGGCGGTGCTAACTTGTAGACTGTAGATGGAAATCACTTATTATTTTAACAACAGTTTCAATGCTGTGGTGTCAACAGAGCCCTGACTAGGAAGATCTCAAAACAATTATCATGTGTTAAAAACCCTGTTGAACACTTCCTCGCAGTAATCTCTCCATAGTCTCGTGTCTTCATGGTCTTTTAGTTAATGATATTTGCTCGGGAGTCATGATCTGGGTCTCTGAGACGAATTTTCAATGTAATAGATGCTTTACATATAAAACTGAATTTAATTCTCTGATCTGGATCACTTTTTTTTTTTTTCCAAACTATGCCAGTGAATGTTGATTTAGGATATTTGCATTGAGGCGCATGGTTCATCCTTTAGGACTAGGGATGTCAACGAATATGGAAAATTTGATATCGCGAATTATAGTGACCAAATTATCACGGTTTATGATATTATCGCGATATTCTTAATTGCTGTAAAAATGTCCAAAAAACACACACATTTAAATAATTTCACAAAATCTTGTGATTTTCTTGTCATACTAAAACATTAGAAGCCAAAATCTTATCAAAGTCAAACTTTCACATTAAAGGGCAAACAACTGGCACAGAAAAGATTTTATTTTAAATGAATAGAATAAATAACAGGAACAAAGCTTATTTGTTTTCAGTTTAACACTCATAGTTGGTCCAAATATGCATTTGAAGTGTTACTGCCTTTCACAGCAACTTTTTTCTTGCATCCTCTGCAGACTGGATAATTGTTCTCCACCAGTTATCCCTATGCATTCTTAAAAAAAACCAAAATATGTGCAGACCTTGGATTTCATCCTTTTAGTGGGTTGGTAAATGTCATGCGTGCTATCACCACTTTCCCCCATGCTTATGTTATGATGCAGAGGTTACAAGTAGGGATGTTCCTGGTGACTAATTTCCCTGTCGACTAAACGAAAATTTTAATTAAGACTAGTCGACTAGTCTAAAAAAAAAAAGGAAAACACTCAGAAAACAGTGAAAATTTAGCACAATTTATTGAAACATTGAAACAGCAATGATAGCTTCCTGAAGCCTTTACCTTCCACAAAGTTAAGTGGAAGCATATCTTGCGAAGTCATTATCGTGATGAGCTGCGTTATCCTCTCAGACCGGACGGGAGAACACGTCTCCGGGTAAACAATGTCAAATCGGCCTGAGTGTGGCTAGCACTGCTAGCATCAGCAGCTGTCATCTCGTGCAGACTAACATCCAAATGCTTGAGTCGAATGTGGTTGCGCATTGCTCCAGTCGAGTGATTGTATGCCAGCTGTTTCTGACACAGTCTACATACTACCTTGTTTTCATTTTCTAGATTAAAGTACCGCCAAACCGCGCTGGTTTTGTGAGCCCATCTTCCCACCGTGCCGTTTTAAAACTCCAGTCTACTCGAGCATTGCCGTGGAGAGGGGACTGCTGTCTGACAGCTCTGTAGCTCCGACTAGTGACAGGCGGCTGTATGACAGTTAAGCGGCCTTGTACATGAATAAAACACAAATTGGTTTAAAAGACTAATATTTCTGGTACCGACTAGTAAGTGAGCAAACGTTTAATCGTTTAGACGACTAATCGCGCGCATCCCTAGTTACAAGCTCATGCAAGACAAAGTTGCGAGTCGCTCGCGAGACTTGAATGAGGCTGGTAATCGACCGCGATAATGAGATTAAGTCAAACATAAACGGTAATCGTTATTGCGTATAAAATTTCACTGTGCTTTACCGGAATACTGGTAATCGTTCCATCGCTACTTTAGATAAGTTACAACTCGCCACCAAGTTGAATGGAAGCTCATTCAAGTTTGGGTCAATCTCACTAGCAAACCCTAAAAATCCAAAAAGCTTCACCATGGACACCAGAAAGTAGATAACTGTCACCGTTTGGAAGCTCTGTAAAAGGCCGGCCTGAAGGATTTGACATCTGCACCAGAAATCATGTTCGTATCCAATATAAAGACAAACAAACTGGCTGCTGTTGCTGTGTTCTAGTTACCTCAGGAGTCAGAACGGGGAACACATGAGTTGATCATAATCCAGCTGTTAAGTCAGAAAAAATAGAATTTGTCCCACTGCAAACCTTTCCAAAGCTAACACAAGCTGTAGCTGCCAGCTATTGTTAACAATACTAAGACATAAGAACACAGTATGTGGTAGGTTGTATCACCACGATGCGTTTGTCAGTGTTCAATGTGAATAACAGATATACTTTTAAAAAAAGAACTGGATAAACCCCCTGTGACATCACTCATGGGCTTTCTGAAGCTTGCTTTTGAAGCCTCTATTTCATCTTAGTGTGTCTTATTGTTGGTAGGAACTGGGTAACTGGGCAAATGGGAAGAACGGCAGGTCTGGAAGCTAGCGGGGACACACCCACCTCACTTCAGTTACCACAAGTTAATTATCAACAGATCCAAACAGAAGAAAGCAGAACTGAAGCGAGTTTTCTCCAATATTCTGACCTCAGGGAAGTTCCAGTTGAAATGTCTGACTACAAACTTGGACATTCCAACTTCCAGGTACAACTGGAACACCCAATACACCACCAAATGCTCCACTGGACTGATTTTGTGATGATAATGGTAAAAACACCTCCCTATAACAGGTGCAACTTTACCCATGTCAACGGTGTTTTTTCCTTGTGTTGTCACGGCCTTGAACTCAGGACGATCCAGAACAATGAAATGTGGCAATTTGGTCCTATTCAATGAACATTCTGGAAATAAGAAGCTGCCTCTGCAATATTCGGTTAATTCCTGAAAGCCGTCCTCCATGGAGTCAGTCTTGGATTTCAGCTGCCATTAGCACCTAATTATACGCCCGAAGAGGGTCCGGTTGTGTTACAGAGGAATTGATTGGCTCAGCAGAAGGCTACGGTTACACGCCTGATGTCAATTACTGGAGATAATAGAAGAGTTATAATTACAGAGGCACGCAATGATAAAGCTTTGTCCAAAAAAACCAAAAACTCATGGAGCCACTCACCAGAGCTGATTTTAGGGACGAGATATTCTCCGTGGTTCCTGATGATTCTACTTATCAACAAGGGCATTTAGCTGCATGATCAGATTAATTTTGATATCGAAGAGGAAGAACATTCACTGACGGAAGTTAGTCTGCCTACAGTTGTTTGGTTTGGTTAAATTTTACTGTTTTCAGCTGGCAGTATGTAGCTTTCCTGGCACATCTCATTTCTTTCTGGTGCCATTTTGGTTAAGAAGTCTTGACTCCAGCAACACTTTTAATATCTGACCTTTCAGTTGTAGCCTTCATCAGATTCCTCTCCTCCTAGATGGTTAATGTCATTTTTTTAGCAGAGTAGAGCTTCTGGGTAGCTTCTACACCATTCCACGACACCTCTGGTGGGACCACTCTTATTGTCTAGAAATGTGTGGCCGCTATTATTTCACAGCAGTCCCACACCCTAAGAGACCTGAGCATTATGTTACCCTTGTCTAGAGGCAATATCTCTGGGTTCACATAGTGGAATGTGTATAGTACAAACTGAGGAGTACCACAGGGCTCTTAATGAGGACTTCTGATTCTTTCAATTCTACACGCTCCCACTCAGTATCTCTCATGTTAATTAATACAAATGTCAATTTATATGCAGATGACACTCTGATTTATGTTACCAATCAGTATTGCACAATAAGTCCAAAAGTCAGGTTCTGTGATTGTCTGGGCTTGTATCAGTGTTCTTGGCAAAGCTCATTTTCTCTTCTGTGATGGAAGCATTAATGCAGAAATGTACACTGAGATTTTAGAGCACCATATGGTGGCTTCAAGACCACGTTTTCCATTTTAACAAAACAGTATAAAAATGAGACAGTGACAACCTTAAAATGTGTGCATAAATTGAGGTATATGAACAATTTAAATGAAGCTGATGAGTAAAAAAAACACAAAAAAAACAACATGAACTATCTTGAGTTCATGCTGTCTACAACCAAATAAGAAAGAAAGAATTTTTAAAAAATCAAAGTTTAACTGTAACATGAATCATTATTCATCAAACACTAAAACATCAGACTCCACAGGTGTTTGGATCACCTGAGACTTTTCACTGTTGTGGGATGTAAACGTGTCGGGTTTTAAGTGTTACATCAAAGTTTCAGTGTTTGTGGAAATAACAGGACACTCCTCCACCTCAACACCTGAACAAAACCGCGTCCTGCTCTGTGAAGTATCTGCCAACGGTGCACACGTGCAAATTCCTCTTAAAGTGCCAAGTGTTGACATGAACTCACTTTTGAGCCATTGTTCCCTCTTCTCGTTACACTTCACTCTCTTCGTCTTGAGCTTCCTCGTCTCTGGGGCTGTGGAAAAGACACAAAAACACACGCGCAGGTAAGTGACAGCACACGTCAAACCCAGGTGGGCCTCGCTTACAAAGAGAGACCATCTAATTACAGATGAGGACAGGTAAATTAAGACGTGTGTTAAGGATACATCACTGTTGGTGAAAGAATGCCCTGCACCGTTCTCCTCCACCCCTGTCTGACTAACAGCACCACCTCTGTCCTTTATACTATCCATTATCGGCACAAATGCTGCATTCCAGTTAGCTGGGAAGAGGTTTCTTCAGCTTTCCCTCCCTGATCAAACCTCAACAGTATCAGAGCGCTCCCTTATTAGATCTTGATAATGTCTTGAGTCGATGTACAGAAGAGAAGTGTGGCATTATTCATCTCTGTTGGGAGAGTGGTTTCATTTCCACATTGACCAGCTCCTCTTGACCGTGTTAGTGCCCTTTGTGTTTTGGTTTTCTTATGATTTTATGTTACCTCCTTTAACTCCAGCAGAGCTGGCTGGTAAAATTTACTCACTTTACACTTTCTCTCAGTTTTTTTTTTTTGTTCAGCTCTACAGGTTTAGTGGTATCACTGGTTGGAGATGAAAGAAGATCAGGAAATTCAAGATTCCACCTTGTGAATTCCTAATACTGAGATATCTGTACAAATGCAACTGTTAAGTTCCACTCTCTGTTCCCTCCAAAAGGACACGTTGACAACTCGATTTCAACTTGATCAACTTTTATTTCCAACTTCAAACATTTGTTGGTTTGATTTTAGTTGATCTTCGGTTTAACATCAGGTTGTAAACCTTCAAAACAGAAACAAAATGTTAACAAATTAAACAAAGATTCCCAACAATGTTTTACAAATGCTTTTAAACTTCTTAATGTTTTTAAACTTTCAAATAATGTTTTAAACACTGTAAAATAGTTCTAATTTTCCTAATAGTTGCTTAAACCTAATGTTTCTAAACATTTAAATTGCAAACAGGTTTTTTAAGACTTGTTTTTTAAACACAAACTTCAAACTCCAAATAAGTATTAACCACTAAACAAACTTGTCAGTAAGGAATGTTGACATTTTAATTAAATAACCATTTTAAGTGACTCAAAAAGAACTCAAAGATGCAGTGGTTCGACTTGAACCCTGTAGCAGTTAAACAAGTTACTTAAGCAAATTAATAAGACTTTCATGTACAATCCTAAGCATCTTAAACTAGGCATTCCAATCGGCATAAAATGAACAAGAATATTTACCGACCATTGGTGTGTTGGAGAAACTCCTAGAGTAGAGCTTGCGGTTGCTGTTCTCTTGCGATTTGTTTGTAGACTGAATGTGACTGAGAGCCCCCATGACTTTACAGGTGCACTGAATCATTAATCGGCGGCCATTTTGCTGGTGGACTCTGGGGATTGTAGTTTACTATGGTGCTGGCCATGTAGTTTTCCCACCATATATGGCACAGGATTGACACTTGAACTCCCTTTTCAAGTTTCAACTCCACACCTCCCACTTGAGCTCATGGTTTTTTAAACCTAGTGAGGTCACACAATACCTTCACACCGTTGTTCTTCAGTGGGAATTAGAATGACAAGGCGTCTCACATCTCTATGAAGGACTGTGGCTGGGATTTTGTGTTTGAGCCTCTTGGTTCCTGTGGTCGGTTCCTCCTTGTCATGTGCCTTCCTGATGGGGACAGGATAGCTGGGAAAGGTCCGCACAAGTACATCTCTTACGATGCCCTTGTTGTCAGTGTTGGCACCGACTACTCTGGCCAGCTTGTACTGTCCTCTCAGGGCATTTTGGTCAGCCAACCAGACCACATCTCCAACAGCAACATTCCGCACCTTGGTGTGCCATTTGCTCCTAATAAACAGATTTGGCCCAGCCAGTTGGCTCCACTTCTTCCAGAATCTGCTGACCTCAGCTTGAATGATTTGCAGTCTTTTGTATGGGTAGCCATCAAACTGGAAGTCTCCAGGGTCTCCCCTTGAGTTGGCACGCCCTAGAAGTAGAGAATTCGGGGTGATGTACTCCACACAGTCTTCCCTGCTTTGAGTTCTTGCATCAATGGGTCTCTCATTAGCAAGGTTAGCTGCCATGAAAGAGAAAAGTTTGGAATTCTCCCCACGTGAACACGCCATCTCCACTAAGGTTGCTCAAGGCCGTTGACTATTTTGACAGCCGCCTCCGCTGCACCATTTCTGTGGGGAGAGTCTGCGGGGTGGATCTTCCAAGACCATTCTGTTCCATGTTTGGCAGCTATGTCTTCCACTTCAGACTTGTCCAGCTGGTCAAGAAATGCGTACAGCCTTTCCAGAGCAGGTTTGGCTCCCACAAAATTAGAGCCAGGGTCTGACCAGAGCTTCCTGGGGTGTCCTCTGAGTGAAGTGAACCTTTGATAGGCTAGCAGGAAGCCTTCAGATGATTGGTCACTCACTACGTCAGTGTGTATGGCACGGGAGGCCATGCAGCAGAAGACGATTCCCCACACTTTTAGTCTGGTTCTTTTCTTGACCTCATCTTTCACTTCATAAGGTCCGAACAGGTCCATGGTGGTGAATTCGAAAGGTGCAGCTGGGCCTGTTCGCTCTGGAGGTAGGTCTGCCATGACTTGTTGACACTGCTTTGCTCTGTCTTTCCTGCAGACTATGCAGCTGTCAACTACCTTCTTGGCAATTCTTCTGCCTTTTATTACCCAAGCTGTCTTCCTCATCCGGAGAAGGGTTCCTGCTACCCCCTCATGGTTAGCTTCATGGGATTCTTGTGCCAGCAATGTAGACACCCATGCTTCAAATGGTAGAACTGGTACGGCAGTCTTATCTTCGTTGAAAATCTGGATTCTGCCTCCACAAGCTAGGAGTCCAGAGTTTCACATCTTTGTATCTGCCAATCTGTTCAGAGTGTGTCTGGAAAGGTTACACCTTCTTGAGCTGCGAGGAAGAGGTCTTCACGTGCACTTCCAAGTTCTGCGCCAGTCAACCCAGCCTGTTTGGTTGTTGTTACCTCCCACTTTGACCGCTCTGGGTTTGACTTCCTCTTCAGCCACTGCTCGGAAGCTCGACGAATCCAAGCAATAACTCTGACCAGCTTGGTCAGGCTACTGAACCTTCTTTCGTCCACAAGATGTTTTAACCCAGCCAGTGGGCTTCCTTCTTGGCAGAGTGGGGTTTTGTTGGCAGAGTTGGTTTTTCCTCTTGACAAGGACTTTCCTTTTCCTGAGTGGCCAGAGGATCTTCTTTCTGCTGACTCATTTAGCTTGAGCTCTGGTCAATGCAGCTGAGAATGCCTTCCTTTGGAGTTATTTGACACTCTCCCTGGCCTGGGCTGCAACTTCTCCAGCGGATTGAATAGGCCACTCCTCCCACTGGCACTTCAGGAACTCTGGTCCATTTTGCATGTGGAATTTTCCTTTAAATCTTCAGGAGTGCCTCCTTTGTTTGATGTCAGCTATGTTTAGATCTCCACGGATCCACCACCAGTCTTGCACTGGGCCGGCCTTCTGGATTTCACCCACTCTGTTGGCGAAGAAGGTTTGGTATCCGTAATTTTCTCGTTGGATGGCCCCGAGGACTGTTTGACTGTCCAGGAGATGGAACCATCTCTCGATCTTCATGCGGGCATGCTTCTCCCATACTTCTTGATCCTGCAAAGACTGCACCGCAGATTTCTGCTTTTACAGCATCTCCCTTTTGATCTAGGGGCGTCAGCTTGGCTTTTGCTTCCACAAGTCGAATGTCAATGCCTTGATCGTCTCCCACCTCAAGTACATCACTGCTCCATAGGTTTTGTCACTTCCATCAGAGAATGTGATGCCGTAGGGGTTTCCTTTCCAGTCAGGTGGTGTGAGGCTCCTGTGGAATTTCACTTTTCAAGCTGGGCATATTCTTCAAAAAGCTGTATGGCTTCTTCTCTGAGGGCTTTCTGAGAGAGGTTGGTCCCAGGTTTTTGGGTCAGCTTGCCACCCCCTCCTTCTTGGAATGCCTTTCGAACAAGATTGCTCCCCTTCTGCTTGACCGGTGCAATAGGCCAATTGGGTCGTACAGCGCAGCAACTTGGCTTAAGAGAGCCCTCCTCGTCAGTGGTTAGGTGTTTCAGTTCTCACCTCCTCTCAAGTAGATCTTTGCCGACTCGCATCTCTTCTTTCTTTTAGAAAAGTTCACGCGGTCAGCATGTACAGCTTGTCTTCGTCCACTTGGTAGCCGATGCCCAGGGGCTTTGTTGTCTCCTTCCTTCATTTGATTGGAAGAATTAAAGTTTTCCCTTGCTCCGGTTTTAGGACATCTGCTTCAGTTCCTTTCTCCCACTTTGCCCTGACCGGCCCATGGTTTGAGAAGAAACCTCCCAGCTCTCAAGATCTCTTCAATCTTGCTGTTGATTTGGTCAAGTCTGTTCAGGTCATTGTGGGAGGTTAAGAGGTCATCCATATAACTGTCCTCTTCAATGACTCCGTGTTCATCCTGCAGGTGGTGAAGCTGGGCAGGCTTGCTGTTTCCCTCATAGCCAACTGAGCAATGCAGCCCGCAGGTTGTCACCGATGTTTACTCTAGTGATTTCATATTCACCGATTCCTCTTCTGGACTGTCTCTCCACAGGAATCTGTGCAGATGCATCTCTCGATTTCCAGCCAGACAGAGTTGTACACCTTTTTTATGTCTCCTAGAGCTGCATGGACACCTCTTCTGAATCTTAGCAGGACAGCTCTAATGGGGTTGAGTACATCTGGTCCCTTCAGGAGAAGATCATTCATGCTCACACCTTTGTATTTCTGGCTGCTGTTCCAGACAATACGAACTGGCGTAGTCCTGAGTGAGGTTTGGTGCCACCAAGTGGTGGATACCAAACTGGTCCTTTCCACTTCTCCATGATTTGATTGGTGAGCTTATGGCTGCACCTCTGTTGACCATTTAGGATTGGGTTGTATATGCACCTTCCAGTTCTGGCTCTCTGCTCAGTTGCTTTTCCATTCTTAAGCAAGCTTGGACTGCCCTTTTGTGTTGGGGAGAGAGGCTGGATCTTCTGTCAAGGATACTTGGCATCCCAGTGTGGAGTTGGTGCGTGAGCATCCTCTCCTTGTAGGTAAGGCCTCTTTAATGATCTCAAACTCCCTCTCCTCTGCCAGGGTCAGTCTTTCCTCTGGAGGACAGTTTCCGCATCTGCATCCTCCACATCTTGGCTCACTGCAGCTCCGATGCTGTCCAGGCCACACTCAAGGACTCACGGTTAGGCAGACGTGATTGAGTGGGCCACGTATCTGATGTAGCCAGCTGGCTCAGGAACTGTGATTTCCTGGTAATGGACAGTGCGGTTCTCATGGAGCGAGCGAAGTGGGTTCTGGACTCATATGCTGTAACCTCCACTTCCTCGAGTAAGCCAGGATGTGCGCACCAACTGTCTTGCCCAGGGGGCTTTCCCATAGGCAAGGTCACCGATGACTTTAAGTCTTTGGGGGGCGAGCCTTCCCTCCCGTGGCTTATGAGAGCTCGACTTCCTCTGGTCGTTTTAAATCATCAGAGAGCTGGACATCTGGGAAGAAGGTTTTTACTTTTCAGGTGTAATTGTTTGATGTACCTTCGCAATTTCCTTCAGCCCATAGCAGACATTGATGTTGCCCGTTCAGTTCCTCTGGGGGTCTTCACTCGACTTTTAGGAGTACCTTTTTTGTGTTAACTTTCATGGTCATTCCTCCACCCATGTACGACCAGCGTACGTCTTCACTCCTCAGCTCTTTCGGCCAGCTTTGTGGGTATGTATTGTGTCCGAGCTAGGTCGATAGTGTGCCGATCTTTTGACCTGCATTGCTTGTGACCAACATCACATCATGATCACTGGCAGCTCAGTCAGCCCATTCTCCTCCAGCAGTTCGGACTGGCCTGCGATTTGAGTGTCATGAGGCTCTGTTTGTGAATGCTTTCTGCACTGCTCTGCCGTTCTGGGGAAAGTTGTGTCAGAACGCCTCTTGTTCCTCTGTAAATTCCCTTTTCCTCTTCCATCTTTTCACTTTCCTTCTCTTCTGGCCTCTGCTTTTGGGCACAGGAAGTAGTGGTGGTCAGGTGCACTGCCGGCCCTTTTGCAGTCTGCATTTCTGCATAAGAAGTTGTCTCGGCAGTAGCCATCTGCATCATGACGTCCTAGACATTTTGTACATGTTCCCAGCTTCTTCAAGACTGTTTCTCTCTGGTAGCTTCAAGCTTTTTTTAAACTTCCACAGAAGAATATCTGTTGGTGGTCCACATCACCACAGATACCCAGACTTCTTCAACATTGTTCTTTGTGGCTCTGGTCGAAGCGAACCTTCTCTCTTGCTTCCTGTCCGACTTGTCCACTTTGTCCGCAATCTTATTGTTCAAGTCTTCTAGAATTCCTCTTTTCTTAGGAACTTCAGGAGCATGTCAAAATGATTGTCCGGGGTCCACGTTTGTTTGTGGGCTCGACCAAACATCAGCCAGTCTCTCTTTATGAAATCTGGGAGCTTACTTCGATCGACTTGATGACAAGGGGATTCTTTATTGCTCCTGAGTTTCCAACTCAGTCAGGCAGCTAGGGCTTCTCCACAGCTTGTTTAGGTCATGACCCCTTGGCTGTTCCCTGACTTGAGGCATCCTGTCCCGCCTTCCAGTATTCGACTGTGATCGTGACTTGTGCCGTATCTGTTTTCCAGCCCCCTGAAGATATCAACTGCTGTGTGTAAGTGGGAATTTAGACTTTAGCAATTGATTCACTGAACTCTCCAACAGCTGAATTTTTCACTCTGCGGCCATGGCTCTCCCTGCTTCTGCGCTTTCCAACCTTCCCCATGTGATGTCCCTTCGACTTCCATGAAGATGGTAGGTAAGTTGCTCTGATCCTCACAATGGTAGATTTGGTTGACAGTCTGGAGCGGCCCCTTTCAGCCACCTCTGATGTGGCAAATCAGCCTTTCTTAACTTAGCTGTTTGTCTCTTTTCATTTCTTAAGTCTGTAATCATATTCGCTTTGGACAGCAGAGGGATCCATTTCTCCACAGAAGGGAATGGAAGGTCTCCTATCTTATCATGCAGGTGAGGGACGTCCTAGCCTCCATGTTGTTGCTTCAACTGGAACATCGTCAGCTTTGGATGCGTCCTCTGTCTCAGCAATTGCAGTTTTCATCTCAGTTTTCCCGTTCTCCCCCACAGGCTGTTTAACAATTCCTTGATCTTTCCAATCTTGCTTCAGCTTCTTTTATAGTTGTTTGGTTTCGTTCTTTTGCTGCTCATCACTCGCTCTCAGCCTCCTTCGATGTCAGCTTCTAGACAATCTGAAATCCTCGTTTGCGTCCAATCTGAGTTGAACTGGGCTTCGAATTTTGTGAATTGGGCTTAACTGATTGCCTGGTGTCTGCTCCTTGTATCAAATTCCAATTTGGTGAATCTGCTTTGCGATTGTCCTTTCGCTGCACTCTACAGACTTCCCCAATCTTCTTCGGCCATCTTTTATTTCCTGAGCGCAGCGTTTCCTGGCTGAAGCCCTTAATCTTTTCCTCCCTGCTCCCTGGTTACAACTGTTAGTCCACTTCTTTCCCTCCAAAAGGCACGTGACAACTCGATTCACGGATCAACTTTTTCCAATTCAACTTTGTTGTTTGTTTGTTGATTTTGGTTTAACTCAGGTTGTAACCTCAAAACAGAAACAAATGTTAACAATTAAACAAAGATTCCCAACAATTTTTACAAATGCTTTTAAACTCTATGTTTTTAAACTTAAATAATTTTTAAACATGTAAATATTCTAATTTTCCTAATATTGCTTAAACCTATGTTTTAAACATTTAAATGCAAACAGGTTTTTTAAGATTGTTTTTTTAAACAACTTCAACTCCAAAGAGTATTACCACTAAACAAACTTGTCAGTAAGGAATGTTGAATTTTAATAAAAACCTTTAAGTGACTCAAAGACTCAAGATTCAGTGGTTCGCTTGACCCTGTAGCAGTTAAACAGTTATTAGCAATTAATAAGACTTTCATTACAATCCTGCACTTAAATAGGCTCCAACGTCATAAAAATGACAAGAATATTTTACCCGACCATTGTGTGTTGGAGAAACTCTAGAGTAGAGCTTGCGTTAGCGTTCTCTTGCGATTGTTTGTATATGAATGACTGAGATCCCCATGACTTTAC
Source organism: Hirundichthys speculiger (assembly GCA_018398805.1). Taxonomy (NCBI): domain Eukaryota; kingdom Metazoa; phylum Chordata; class Actinopteri; order Beloniformes; family Exocoetidae; genus Hirundichthys; species Hirundichthys speculiger. The sequence goes on from JAGFBZ010001942.1 coordinate 141,805, forward strand.
AGTGCACTTACTCATAATGGCGGCCATTTTGCTGGGGAATCTGGGTTGTATTACTATGTGCGGCCAGAGTTTTCCCACCATAGGACACAGGATTGACTTGAACTCCTTTCAAGTTTCAACCCAAGCAACCACAGTAAGATCTGATTGAATGAGCAGCAAAGTAGATCTGAAACTCAGCAGAGAAAAAAAAGAGTCCTGTTAAACAAATCAAATAAAAGCTGTATTTTGAATTGTGGTATACCTGTTCAAACTCGTGCAGTATGGTCAGAGGAGTTGTTTTTTGAACATTTATAAGAATGAGTATGAAATGAGGTCATGTGCGCCTTCTAAGCTCGAAATATCAATCTTAATAAGTTTGATAAATTTAACAACTTTAATTCTCTGCTGATTTGGACCACCCCTCCTGACGAACTCCCTCTCCGCCGGCTATCCAGTCTTTTCCAGGTTACTTCCAGGTCTCCTCCAGATCTCTTCCAGATCTCTTCCAGATCTCCTCCAGGTCACAGATCTCTTCCAGATCTCCTCCTCTCTTCAGATCAGATCTCTCCAGGTCTTTTTCTCCGATCTTCCTTCCAGGTCTCTCCTCTCTTCCAGATCTCCTCCAGTCTTCTCCAGATTCTCTTCCGGTCTCTCTCTTTCAGATCTCTTCCAGATCTCTTCCAGGTCTTCCATCTCCAGATCTCCTCTCTCTCTTCCAGATCTCTTCCAGGTCTCTTCCAGATCTTCTTCCAGGTCTTCTCCAGATCTCTTCCAGATCTCTTCCAGGTCTCCTCCAGGTCTTCTCCAGATCTCTTCCAGATGTCTTCCAGGTCATCTCCTGCCCACAGTGTACCCAATCAGTGAGTCACCCCTCCCCCAGGGCCAACAACCACATTACATATCCTACAACAGGAACATTTCTCAGCCCCGTAGAGGTTCCTGAAGGTCTTTTAGCAGAGCGTTGTTCCTGGTGATGGACACATGTCAATGATCCAGACCTGAAATACCACCTCAGAACACCCCGAAACACACTTCGTGATCTGCGCCAGTTCAAGTCCTGCACACCGTCACCTTTCCTCTGGTCTTTCCCCCTCAGAGAACAACTTTATGAACAAATCCAGTAGAACTTGTCTTTTAGGTGAACTGAACGAAACAGACTGAGTCTCAACCGGGTTTATAGTTAACGAAAACTAAGACTAAAATAAAACTAGCAATGAAAAATATTTCATTACGAAATAAAAATTAAAAATACAATTAAAAAAAAAAAAACGAAAACCTAAATAAAACTACAATGAGGATGTAAAACTAACTAAAACTAAACTGATTGTAGATAAATTCAGTTTGTTTTCGTTGTCGTTTCGTTTTCTCCCTCGATTACTGCCATAGAGATTACGCCGTCCTGCAGCAGCCGCTATGCTATCCCCTCCGAGAGGGGGCGCATAGCGGATATAGACCTTTGGGCCAGCCCCCCGGAAGTACCCCGTCCGCCCTTACTGGAGGGGTGCTACAGAGCGACACTTTCACGTCGCAGATTAACCAGTGTTTTCTCTTTCTACAATAATATTTTTATAATGTCGAGTCGGTCGAGTGGGAATAAGTTCCGCATAAATGTGCCAACAATGCGGAAAATTCAACAATGGAAAAAAGTATGCACGAAGAAAGCGTTGTTTGCAGAACAGAAGTTAGGAACGTGGGTGAAAAATATCAACAGAAAGGACTTTGTTCAAAATGATACAGCCGGGTGAGTTTTCGTTAACATCAATCTCGTACACTCATAGTCTCGTGAGAGTCTCGGACGATTCTTGCCGAAAAAGCATAAGAGGCTACTGTAGCCCTCGGCACTAGCACAAGCCTATAAGAATGAATGAATGACTTAGGAGAATGATAAAAAAAATTAAATAAAATTAACACATAGCCAATTTACGCTCGCGTTAACATTACAGCAGCATAATCTTTATGGCTTGTTGACGTTAGTTATAGCCCGCATTCCACAGTTTTTAGTGTTTGATTATGGGAATAGATCATGCTATTTCCATAACCAATCACTAAAAACAGCGATAAACTACCTTCATCTGTAACTGGAGGCCACTGCCTAACATCATCAATCCAAGACATGTCTGTGTTATCCGTAACAAATGCTCCACGCTGCTGTGTTTGGGTTACTTGATGGAGCACCGCACCCTCCAGTTATGGCGGGGGCCCACTAGAGGGCGCGCATGTCCACAATTTTCAAGTCGAAAAGGTGTATATAAACTCCTGCATACTGCAAGAAGAAGAAAAACTAAAACTAAGACTAAAACTAAATAAAAACTAAAACTGAAACTAGTCAATTCCTCAAAATAAAAAACTAAACTAAAACTACTAAATTACTTGTTGAACTAACTAAAACTAAACTGAAATAAAAAAGCAAACTGGAAAACTAAATAAAAATAAAAACTAAAGAAAATTTCAAAACTATAATAACCTTGGTCTCAACTTTAGCCGTCACTGAAGTCAACAGACGAGCCTGTAAAACTCTCACCTGGCGAGAATTCGCAGACTGAAGACAACCACCTTCTGATTGGGTAAAGAAGAAGCAGACCTGCTCCCTGCTGGTGCCGGCCCAGTTTCATCTGAGTTCCTCTACTGCAGGGGTGGCCAGTAGACCAGCAGACCTGCCCCCTGGTCTACTGGTTTCACTTGGGAGCTTCACTGCAGCATTTTGCACACAGTCTCCAGTTCTTTGGCTGGGATGGATTCAGATTGGATTTCTTAAGTTATGGTTCAACAACTGCTAGCTTACAGGAACTGGCGACAGACGCTGTTGGAAAGATTTATAATCTCCACCATACTTGGGGGCTGACTGGAATCCAAAGTTTTTAACGGTAAATTAGTTGACATGTCAACGGGGCTGGACAAAGGTTCAATCTTATCTAAAAGGACGTAAATGCTCAGCGCTGAAGTCAGTTAGCAGATGTTTGAGGGGGGAGAAGGAGCATTTAGTGATTTAGAGGATGACGGTGAGAATTCTACCCTGATATCTCTGATCTTGAAAACAAACAAAAACGTAGCACAACCACTTAGTGGGCGAGTAGTGCCGCGTACACATCCCATCTACCGCTGCGTGAGTGGGCGGTGTTCAGACAGGCGTCTCCACACCCCGGAGGTCCTGGCAGGCTTTTATCTGCCACCGCGGCGCTCCACAACAGGGGTGTTTCTGCTGCTGTTTGCAGTAAGAGAACAGGCAAAGATAGGCATCTGCTGCTGACTACACACGCGGCCAGAGGTGAGGAAATCTAATCTGTCAGGAGCAGGTGGGGGCGGCTGCTGTGTTTGTGGAGGGGCGCGGGGGCGGGGAGGATGCTTTACCACCACTCGGCTCCCGCGGGGAGCATCGTCTTCCCGCTGATAGATGAAATGGATAGCTGTGATTACGTCTGGCAGCGGGCGGCCCGGCCCACATCCACCCAGACTGCACATCCGGCTTCCACTCTTCACCTTCTGCATCTGCAGGACGCGGCTGAAGCTCAGGTTTAGATGGAAGTGTGGTGAAAACGGATTTGCGGAAATTCTTAAATTTACTCTTGACTTTTTTTTTCGTCAACTTCATGCCATTGTGTTAATACAAAACAAATTTCTGCATTTCGGACCTTCAACGCCTTAAACAAAAAACAGGTTTGTACGGGTCAATTTAGTGCCACAAAGGTGGTTTAAAAGAAAAAAAACAAATTTCAGGTGAGTGTGATGATGATTTGGTACAAAAGGGACTGATTATCTTGACTGGTGGCTTCCCATTCTTCTTTAAAGACTGGAAACGAGGAGGGGGTTGCGTGCCGGGATGACCCCAGGAACTATGTTGGTGCCACTGCCAGGGTTAGGGGGTTAGGGTTGAGGTTGGGGTTAGGGTTAGGGGGTTAGGGTTGAGGTTGGGGTTAGGTTAGGGGTTAGGGTTAGGGGGTTAGGGGGTTAGGGTTGGGGTTAGGGTTAGGGTTGGGGTTAGGGTTAGGGGGTTAGGGTTAGGGGGTTAGGGTTAGGAGGTTAGGGTTAGGGTTAGGGGAACTGGTCCTAAGGGCTCCTGTAGAGAAGGTGAAAGATTCATGGGTATATCTTTGGTTTTTGACGACAGGTGTCATACTGGTCTTGCGACCAAAGACAAGCCGATATGATTTTCTGATAGTGCCGGAAATCCTACGACTCCGTCTACTTATTAATTAAAATTAAACTTGAAATGATATATTAATTATTGAAGCCCATTCCAAAGAAAAAATAAGAATCCAAAGTTGACATATTCGCCCTAATCATGGACGGGAATATATTCTTCTACATCGCCAATTTTTTTTAGAGCATTTTGGCACGCGTAAACGATACAATAGAGTGGTTTATTTTCACGTATTGTTTTTTTAACTGTGAGTGGACACAGATTACGCAATCCTATATCCGTCCGCATCTCCACATCAGTCGTAGCCTACGATTTAAGACGGCTGATCATCGTCTACACAGATCATTTTGGACATCGTACCCAAGATTGAGCAAATGCAAATCATACACTTGTAAGATGTTATAATCTTATACGACTGCAGAAACTGTGACGTGTATGAGTCCTAAGTGATATGATCGCTCGCTCTTGGTCTGGCCTATCAAACTTATATGAAGAAGGAAGAGCAAGAAAAACAGGATGGGTCTGCCCGGGTTACACGGTTACAGGGGTTCCACGCTAGGGTCCGGCCTGGTGGAACGAGGCCTTCACCCACGGGCCTGGAGCGGCTTAGCCTGAACAAATGATCTTAACTACCCCCCTGTGGCGCCACCACCTGCAGGAGGGGTCATATAAGTCGAGAGCTAATTGGAACAGGTAGCTGCCGATGGCATCGTGAGGCTTACAGTTTTGTTTCGAATGCAATTACACAGAGAATTATGTGTTTTTTTTAATAATTTAAACAACTGTCCACATATATTTGTTATGGTTAATACCATAATTTGGGAAAAAAAAAACTTTATTCAGATTTATATGATATTAGCTTTCCTGTGTAACTGCGAGTGAGTGTGTCCTTCACCAGGCGTCTTTCCCAGTCTGATCTGATATATTTTATGAACACCTGAAGCCCTAATTCTGCCAAAGAGGACTAAAATCACCAACAGTGAAGCATGAAAGGAAAGGACAGACAAAGGCACTGGAGGGACAGGTAGTGATGGCTGCGGTGTTTGTAGTAGTGCGATGCATGTGGAGTTAGGCGCTGTGATGCGGTGTATATTCATGAATGTGTGGTGGTTTGTTGCAACCCCCACATCAACACCAGAGCCAAAGCAGCCCAGCAGCAGACATAAAGCAGTGATGATGACCTCCAACATTTACTCAGCACCGACCAGAACTCCAGGCTGGATCTCAGCCGGTGCTGATGTGTTGGGCCAGTGTCATGGAGCAGATCTCCACCAGTGAACTGGATTTCCCTCCAGGCCCAACAACGCCTACTTTAGCTGGATAACGTCCATGTGTTGGACACTTACATTTGAGTAAAACCCGGCCAAGCTCGACTTTCTGACACCCTGTCCAGATGTCAGAAGCGAGAATCTGGACTGTATTATACTTTGGTTTGTTTTTGCAGCTCAGACTGCAACAGCTAGAGGGCGCAGCAAATATTTGACCTCATGAAATGTAGACTAATATTTTAACATGAACAAAAGTCATGATTTAAGTGTTTTCAGAAGGGCTGATGGTGTTACAAAGTGACAAAAACTATACTGTCCTAAGTGTTACGTTATGTGTTGCAGGTCAGAATTGCATAAATGGGTGTACATTAACAAATGAAATTAAGTTAACCTGAAAAAACATTAAATATCTTGGGTTCTTGGACAAAGAGAGCAGTGTCTTTGTCTTTCACTGGCAGCCGGCTGGTTTCCTGAACACTGTTGCTGTGACATTATATTTGAGCCTCTTACACTGATTCAGATGCAAACTGGAATGGCTCCCAGCATGCATCACCCTTCTAACTGGAGGCCGAGTTTGTCCGCTTACATGGATTTAAAAAAAAAAAAAAAAGGGAAGCGTCACATGTTCTGGTTGCGTGTTTTGAATTCAGAATCAGGGATGTACAATCACGCCAGAATGAACGCTGAGCAGATCAAATGTGACGGCGTCAGAGGAGGAAAGCATGGTCGAACCAAGACAGAGACGTACCAGGCTCCTCAGAAACACTGATGCAGATAAACAGTGATTTTACGCATGAGCTATATTTAAACCCTACTAGGTCTAAAATTAGCAGCAAGCTGCAAACGCAGCACTCCCACAAACAGACATAAAATTCATCTCTAACAAGTTTTTTTTTTTTTTTTTTTTTTTTTTTTTGGGGGGGGGGGGGGGGGGGGGGGGGTAGTTTCTGAAGTGCTCTGCTCAGTTTTCAGTGATATCCTGAAGGACATCCCTGTTTAAGATGAATCAGTGCAGCCTTGACTGCTTTCTGCTGCTGCGTTGATTCAACGTCGGCCTTTTGCACCATCTAGTGGTCAGATGGAGGTACTACACAGACAAACACCACTGTACTTCTTTGTTGTGTTCACATTCTGCACTTTGTCCTTTCAGGACAACATAATTGAGGAATAAAGGATAAGAAGCACATTTTATAAATCATATAATTGTTAAATCAATTGTATGCAGAATAAATTATTAGAGTCAATAATCACTTATAGCGTTTACACCATAAAGGCAAACGTAGTTGGAGGCCTGACCATTAAACCAACATGTTGTATTTAAATAAACACACTCTTCTTGGAAAATGTTCCACCAGAACTTGGAGTGTTTCCTGTAGAACATTTACGAGGTCCGGCACTAATGTTGGACCAGGAGACCTGCTCAAACATTGAAGAACCCCTATGATAGTGAACCAGCACAGTCAGACTCAGATGACAGATTTTCTGTCTCGTAATAGTGACTCTTGAGTTCAGCACCTGGACTCTTCTTCTACATCTCTATTTACATTTTACACAGCGTCCAGACTTTCTCAGAGGCTGCTGTGTTGCTGTTGATTAACTTGAGGATACGAGACACTGAAATGAGATTCGTGAATCAGACTGACCCTGTGGCCAAGTCTAAGTCAACGTCCTACCTTTTTTAGTGGGTACAGGCACATCTGGAGGTTCTTTAAAGCTCAGCCTTTGGACCAGAGCCTCCTTGGAGATCTTGGTGCCGGCAAAGATCCTGGAAGGGAAGCTGCTCTGTTGGGCCTGTGAAGTTCCGATGGCAAAAGATTAGTATTCATTTATGAAAGAATAACCCATCATAATCACGTCAGAACTCAGCAGGAACCGGAAGTCAACTTGGTTCCACTCCTTTCTCGGTTTTATAGAGTGGCCTTTCAAAATAAAGCTCGTTTCTACGTTTAAATGTCTTCAGTTAAACCAGGTGGCAAAGTGAGTCTTGATAGTGAAGCATTAAAATAAAGTGATTTAAACAAATGCTTCATTTCAAATAAATAATAATAAGATACCAACATGCCGGAAAAAGGAGTGGGGAGAAGCCTATCCCTTCTTCACAAATTAACAGTCATGTTTTGCTTCTTACAAGTGTTTTATCATGATACATTGTTTACAAATTATCATAATACAAGTATGTACAATATATACACACATACTATATCTACACGACAATCTATTACTATAGAGAAAAATGAATTTACATCTATAAACATATGCACACGCCTATATACATACATACATACATACACATATAATCTTTTATAGAAACTGTTAGGACATTAAGTTTAACTTGGTAAAACTACTGAACAGTAAAGACTGTGTAGTGACAGCTGGTGCTCTACCTGGAGGAAAGCTTTCTCCGCACCGCTCCTGGTGGTCTCCACAGGCGGCGGCTCTCCTCCCCGCAGCTGCCCGGCCGGAGGCTCCTGTACTCGGGGACTCGGACCCGCTGCAGCCGGCAGTGTCCGGTTCTCCAGCTTCACCGCCTCCTGGTGGAGCTTCTGGCGGACCCGCTTGATCTTCCCGACCATGTTGACGTTTCCCCGAGAACTATGAAAACATCTAACGTGCTTTTTTTTTGTTGTTTTTTTTCACGCGCAAGCACGTGCACTAATTTCGCAGCACTAGCGGAAGTAAATGTGAACACCTTCAAATTAAAATGTGTTTTGTTTTTCATCCTCCAGAACCAGCGCCTAACCTTTTTCAGCGGTAATTTTAAAAACATAAAAAGCCATCTCGCATGTTATCGAGTATTTAGATATTCTGTCTCTTTTTCAACTCAAGTGTCTACGAACAACAAATAAGCGCAAAAATCGCACTTCAGCTCATCTGAACTGCATTATTTTGAAGGTAAATACCAGAATCAGAGAGCTTAGAGAGTCATGCTCTAAATGCGTCGATGCAAAACGAACAATGAGCAAAGTTCCGCCACGTGATTTGTCATTTTATTCACATTTTTAAGGGTCTGAACAGTGATATTTCTGATTATATATATAGATATATATATATATATATATATATATATATATATATATATATATATATATATATATATATATATATATATATATATATATATATATATATAGAGAGAGAGAGAGAGAGAGAGAGAGAGAGAGAGAGATTTTAGAGCAACACACCACACCACACACACACACACACACATATATATATATATATATATATATATATATATATATGTGTGTGTGTGTGTGTGTGTGTCGGTCTAAAATCTCTATGTACTTTTCAGCATTGCTGGAGTCTTTCCAGATGTGTGAGCTGCTGCCCACCAGAGACACTAATGTAGCTTGGTTTCCATGGCTTCCAAAAAGAAATTAAAATTTTGATTAATCTGACTACAGAGCAATTTTCCATTTTGCCTCAAACCACTTTAGACGAGCTTTGATTCAGAGATGATGCCTGTGTTTCCGGATCATGTTCATATGGCTTCTTGATACAGCTTTGACTTCTTTGATTGAACTTTGTTCACAGACAGTGATTTCTGGAAGATTCCATGCACTGATGTCCTGTAGAGAGTCATGACTGTTTCTAATGCAGTGCTGCACACGCATCCAGTTTTGACCTTTAGCCGTGTCCCCTTCCTCTCAGACACTCCTCCTGGATCTTTTGATGATATTATGTTTTGAAGCGACGACTCAGAAAGCGCAGATTTAGCACGAGGATAAGGACAAAATGGGGAAGAATGTCAAAGAAATTCCAGACGATGTTCTCATCAATTCAGCAAAGGAACCAAGGAAGTGGTGATGCTGTCTTCTACTAGAACAACCAGATGAAGCCATAGGAGAGAAAGACAGGTGTCTGCAAAGCCCTGGATGAGTGTGACTTCCGCCCTTACATGTGATATTCTACAGTAGTCAGGTTGACCCTGTCGAGGCTTCCCAAGTTCAATAGGGCATGTCAGGTCGCAAGACTCACTCTTTTTAGGCTTTTTGAATATGTGCTCTTCCGGTCTTCTATGTGCCAGTGGCTTCCTCTGGTTATTCCAGGCAAAGCAGACAGCATCACCAGTCATGGTCAGTGGTTCAAACTAACATAACCTTCTTACTATAAGAATCCAATTGATCGCAGATTGGAGAGTGTTCCCACAACTCATTAATAGAGATAACTCCACCACCATGGAGTATCACATGTAAGAACTCACAGCTTCCTTCCTTCACAGCTTTGTAGACAAGCACCTCTCTCCACTATAACTTCCTCCTAGCTATTCCAGTAAAAGTAGGCAGGATCAACATTCATTTCACAGTCAGTGCTGATCTGTTTCTTGCTGAATTGATGGGAACGTCGCCTGGAATTTCTCGTGAGGTTCAGCATGTCGATCTTTCAGCCACTTTACCCACGTCACATCAGCCATGAAGGGATAGATGTGTAGCTTCCTTTCTTTGGATCTATGTGATTTACACTCCACAGCATCTCAGTGAATTACGTAAAATTAATGAGCTGTACTTTGTTTTAATGAGCAAGTCCTCCTGCTGACAAAGGAACTCTGACCAGCTCCTTCTATATACAGAAACATATAAAAATGAATATAAATCAGTGTATTTCCCTTTTAAATGATGCCAGATGGGTGAGCAGCAGAGCTCAGTATGAGGGTTGCAGCTATGACAGATTTGCCAAATCTTCTCTGTCTTTTTGGTGTTTGTTTGGTAGATTAAATGATTGATGTTTGAAAGAAACATGACATATTGGCAACTTAACTAATTTAAATGTCCTTCATTTAACGAACAGAGACAGAGTAACATGTTTTGGTGGAGGCAGTGTGATGGTGTGGAAGAGGCTTGCATCATTGGGGGTAATCTCAGCCCAGAGAGATGGAGATGTTTGTTTAGTGAATACATTTCACTTGTTAAATTATCCATATTGTTTTCGTCAGACTTTAATCATTCAATCTACGAAATAAGAGTCAACAGCAAAAAAAAAAAAAAAAAAAAAAAAAAAAAAAAAAAAAAAAAAAGCTGAGTTTAGGTAGACTCCACAAATGACCACCAGGAGGAGCCAATGCCAGAAAAAAAACAGCTGACAGCCGCATCTTTAGTTAATATCATTTTATTTGCTACGAATGTGGTAAATTGATATGAGATTTGTCTACAGTTTAAAAAATGAACAAACAAATGGTCATCTAGATACCGCACTGTTGTACACTGAACAGTACATATGAACATATCTGTGTACAAAAATAGAAATATCAAAACACATTTACACAAATGGGTAACATGTACACACCACAGAGGTATATGAGACGACACAAGATGCCTGAGTGCTGAACTGGGACTTCTGGGAGCGCAGGCGTTGCAGCTGGAGGGTGAAATATGGTTTTGTGTCTGAAACGCTTGTAAATGGTTCAAAATGTGCCGGATTTACATCAGCATTTAATTAAAACATTTGCCTGGTCATTTGATATAAAGGGCCAATTCCACTTCCTCCCTTAAAGCCCTCAATCAGTTTAGCAAGCTGGATAAAGCCCTGTGCATTTAATAAGTCTCTACATGCAGATCTGCTCTGCTCTTCTACCCTCAGATTCACTGTTTCCTCATCCAGATGTGCTTCTCTCCAGAATGAGAACTTCTCTTTGACTCAACCTTCTGCTGTTGACTTGTGAAATTTAGACTGGACTTTAGCTTTTCCCTCTTGAATTGGGTTAGCGTTCGACAAACGTGAAGCTTCACTGAAACAACATAGTTTAAATAGATGACGTAGGGATTTAATAAGGTAATTATAGATGTTGGACTGATTCTGATGTCTGACAACATAAATCCAGCTGTGATGAAACTGAACTCTGTGGAAATTCTTCCAGATGTCTCCCTACTTCAGTTTTCCATGAAAGTAGTCACTGTGCATCTGCGCAAAAGCTTAGGAGTGCAGGCATGAAGTGCTGCTGGTTATAGAAAATACTGACATCTACTGTACATCCTGACTGAATCTTATGGTGGCACGTTCTCCTCTGCAACACAAAATTACAACGAAACAAATTATACAACGTACAGTTGAAACCAGACGTTCACTTACACTGTATAAAAGATACACCCCACCCCCACTATCTGACACTAAACCAGACTTAACCTTTCCTGATTTAGGTCGGTTAGGATTAACATAATTAATTCTATTTGCTAAATACAGAATAATGAAAGATAATTCTTTTATTACTTTCTTCAAAGTCCGAAGTTTACATACATTAACATTACTATACCTTCAGCCCAGATGATGATGTCATGGCTTTGGAAGCTTCTTATAGGTTAATTGAGAACATTTGAGTTCATTGGAGGAACACCTGTGGATGTATTTTAAGGCACACCTCAAACACGTGGCTTCCTAGTGTGACAGCATGGGAAAAATCTAAAGAAATCAGTCAAGATATCAGAATGAGAAATGCGGATCTCCTTTCCACCAGTCTGGTTCATCCATGGGTACAATTTCCAGATGTCTGGAGGTGCCACGTTCATCTGTTCAAACAATTATACACCAGTATACACAGCATGTTAATGTCCAGCCATCATAGCGCTCAGGAAGTAGACGGTTCTGTGTCCCAGAGATGAACGTGTGAAATGTGTGAATCCACCCCAGAACAAAACCTAAACATCTATGAAGACGCTGCTGAAGCTGATCAGAGAGTGTCATTATCAACAGAGAAACCAGTCCTAAACCAACAAGGACTGAAAGACCACTCAGCCAGGAAGAAGACATTACTGCAAAAGTAACATAAAGAAGTCAGATTACAGTTTGTAAATATACACAGGGACAAAGATCTTAATTTCTGGAGACATGTCATGATGTCTGATGAAACTAAAACTGAACTCTTTGGTCATAATAACCATTGATACATTTGGAGGAAAAAAGGGGGAAACTTGAAGTCTGAGAACACCATCCTAACTGTGAAGTACGGGGGTGGCAGCATCATGATGTGGAGGTGTTTAGCTGCAGGAGGAACTGGTGAACTTCACTACATAGATGTCGTCATGAGGAAAGAACATTATGTAGAAATATTAAAGCAAAATCTCGGTAGCTTAGTGGTGGTGTTGCTGTCTACTATAAGTTAGGTCCCAGGTGTGAATCCTTTTCTGCATCAGGAAGGGCGTCCGGCGTAAAATTTGTGCCAAACCTCTCATGTGGATCATATGTGGCGACCCTGAACAGGGAGCAGCCGAAATGTAAGTTTTACTGAAGCAACATCTCAAGACATCAGCCAGGAATATCAAGTTTGGGCATGAATGGGTCTTCAGATGGACAATGACCCTAAACACACCACCAAATTAGTTACAAAGTGGCTAAAGGTAATCAAAGTCAATGTGTTGGAGTGGTCATCACAAAGATCTGATCTCAGTCCTGTAGAACATTTATGAGCAGAGCTGAACAGGTGTGAGATCAAGGAGACCTTCAAACCTGACTCAGTTCCACCAGTTCTGTCAGGAGGAACAGACCAGAATACCAGAAAACTATTGAGAGAAGCTTCTGGAAGGAAACCAAAAACGTTTGACCCAAGTCAGACAGTTTAAATGTGATGATACCGAATACTAAGGAAATCTATGTAAACTTCTGACTTTAAAGAAAGTAATACAAATTTTCTTTCACTATTCTGACATTTAGTAAATAGAAATAATTTTGTTAATTCGAACTGACCTGAAACAAGAAAAGTTGAATCTGATTTAATTTCAGACAGTGAGAAAAAAAAAACGTGTTTTTTTATACAGTGTATGTGAACTTCTGGTTTCAACTGTAAGTTCAGGAACAAGTTACACACAACAAGAGAAGGCAAATATGCTGCAGTACACATCTCTGTAGAACCACTAAACATTTGGCGTAGTGTTTATCCACATCAAATAAGAATATTCTATTTTACATGAACGCTGGAAGTAGAAGGTGTTGAGGGCACTGCACCACCTAGTGGCTGGAGGCTGTAACTGCAAGACAGAACATCGTCTTAAAGATTATGTAAAAATTAGGTTTTCACAGTTTATCCTGTTTTCTGTCTGATGAGGAAACAGAGGTGCATTCTGGGTAAAAATGGTACTGTGCTGTTTTTATTTTGACATGATGCTATTGAGGTCTGCTGTCTATCGTGGTATAAAATTCTCAAAAAAGTGGTCCAATATTTGGTTCATTTAAATTTAAAAAACACTGAACTAATGTTATGCAGCATTTGATATCGTGTTGTCATATATATATTTTTTACCAGCGCCACCAACTCGGAGTGACTTCCAACATCCCTGATCGTTTACGAACTGAAGTCTGCTTCTGAAGGAAAGAAGGTTTCTACAGTAATCTCATTACTTCTAAAGAAGATACTCTACGCTGTTCATTCCAGTATATCTGTGGAGGTTTTTTCCAGGTCTGTGATCCTGACATGAACGAACAAGGACGAGGGAGGAATACTGGTTCCATCTCTGGATAAAAGGTGGATGTGACGGTAACCTGAGAACAGAAAACCAAACCACGGGCATTAGGGAACAGGAAAATGTCAACTGGAAAGAGTTGGAGAGAGTAAGACAGTCACAAATGCAAAGCATTATTCCATAACCTCTCCTCCTTGTTCCTCAGACCACCAGCTCTGGAAGTGTGCTGATGAGGGGTAACTCAGACTATGGGGCTACTGGTCTACCGGGGTTTGCCCAACTGAGCCACATGTGCTTTGTGGACTTTGTGGAAAAGGTATTTGATTGAGTTCCTTGGGATATTCTCTGGGAGGTACACCAAGAGTATGGACTATAGACTATTTATTCCCTATACAAACAGAGCAACAGTTTGGTTCACATATCCGGCAGTGGATTCACTCCAAGCAAGAGTTGGACCCCATCAGGGCTGGCCTTTGTCACGATTCTGTTCATAACCTCCAGAAAAAATATTCATGTGCATTCAAAGAGTGGGAGTGATCCAGTGATGGGGCCTCTGGATTCTACTTCTGCTGTTTGCAGATGATGCTGTCCTCTTTGGTGGCTCTGTGTTTACCGGTCCGTGTATGTTCCCACCCTCACCTATGGTCATAAACTGTGGATAGCGACCCTAAGAACAATATCACCTCCTAAATCCCTTCCTGGGGAGGTGTTTGGAGCATGTCCAGCTAGAAGGAGACCCCTGGGGAAGATCCAGGACACGCTGTCGAGGTATATCTCTTGGGTGGCCTGAGAACACCTCCGTATCCTCCCAGAGAGCTAAGAGGGTGTTGCCAGGGAGAGAGAGGTCTCAGCCTCTGTGTTTCCAGGTGTCTGGTACCAGGATGTAAATAGTAAATCCTTTGGACCCTGTGGGTTGTGGGTTCTCCATGGACTGCAGGGTCTCTATGGATCATGGGGTGGGGATTACTGTGTTTTGCGCTTGTTCCCACAGATGCTGTCATAGTGGTATCTGGGTGAACATTTCAAACTTGTCACAAAAAAAGTCTTTTGTGACTTACTAATTAACTTATTGGCAAGTCCTCTGAGTTACTGTTGCTATAGCTATAGGCATTGTTTACAGTTTTAAAATGAAAACTGCCCTGTGTGAAAACCTCATCCAAAGATGTTTTAGACAAATTTTGGACACAAACGGACAACTCTACAAGGAATGTAGAAAATTTAAAACTAGATTTGGTTGTTAATAAGGTTCAGTTGGAGGCAAAGGTTACAGACCATAGTACCAGGAAAGCCTAATCCAGGACTCTTCAAGTCCAGTCCTCAAGGGCTACTGCCCCGCATGTCCTAGATGTTTTCCTGCCACGACACACCTGATTCTAATGAATTGATCACCATCGGCTTGTCATTAAGATCTGGATTAAGATCTAATTTGAATCAGGTGCTCTGAAGCTGAAGCAGATGATCGCAGATGAAAACATCCAGGATCAAAACTATCTAAGTAAAATTAAAGTAAATTACATTTAATTAGTTTTATCTGGAAAGGCATTAGCTTAGCTCTACTGTGCTACATAACATCAGATCTGATGCTACATCTCTACCAGTAGATCTGAAGTTAGTCTGTATAACTTGACTTAAACAACGAGTTACCCAGCGTTAGATCTAAAATAATAACTTTGAGTCTGGAGCTCGGTAGGTCCCTCATCTGAGGTAAACTCGCAACGCTAGTGGTGATTAACTTTAGATAACATTAGCACTGGCTGGCTAACGTATTCAAGGCAAAGGCTGTTGCTACGTCACAAAAAAATTTAGATAATGCGAGCAGAGTTAAAATCATTGTTGCAAATGTAGACTTCCTTGTTGATCCTCGGGACGTTAAGGTGGCAACTTGATCAAAAGTAGACATTTCATTCTGTCTTGGAAAAAATAAATAAGAGGTCAGGATCTTTCAGTGTTTTTCTGAGGGACCGAGTTCTGGTCACTGTCCAACTGATGCTCAACAGCCATTGGTTCATCTGTGTTCGAGGGGCGGGTCTTACTGACGGGTCAATCGAACCGAACACAATGGTTTTTGGATCTGAGGTCCCCAAATCTCTTAAATTTAGGCGGTAGAGTAGTATGAAGTTAGCAGGAAGTATAAAACTTCAGTAGCCATATTAAGGTGTTGTATGCCCAGTTGTAATAAACAGTTATTATCCATTAACATACCAGTAAAGCTGTTAGAGACATGCTGAATAGCGTAGAACTGGAGCTCTCCAGTAAAATCGCCTTTACCTTGCTGCATGCAGACGAGGGGCAGCGTATACTGTCCCACAAAGTCATTCTTCGATGTCTTGTCATAGTCTTCCACCACAAAGCGCACCATGGCCAGGTCAGGCGAGTGGATGGTGAAGCGCAGCGAGTCATACCACACAGGGTTGAATCCTGGGAAAAGGACAAACTGGAGGTTGCAAATACTTAGACATGCAAGTATTTTCTTTTGAGTGTTCTTTTATCTGGTGTAATTGAAGAGACTGAAAACAAAGATCAATACAAGGTTTTAATAAGCCATGCAGAATATTTTATCGGCCGATGGTACACTGTCCTCAACACCACACAGGTGCTGCTGTGGACAATGCACACAAGACTCTCGGACTGTCTCTTTTTTATAACTTCAGTAGGCGGGTCTTCGCATTCTTTCCTTCGGTGTTTCTTCTTATCGTGTCCAGATGATCAGATAGAATTCCACTCTCACTTCACAAGTTTTAAACACGTGCTATTGATTGTCTTCTTTCAAGAGCTGAGGTGTCAATCAAATATGTTTGTCTGAGATGCCTCCCATCCTCCCCATCAGAGGGGTCAGAGGTGTTCAGAAAACAAGGATCCAAACACTAAATCTAAGGTTGTAAAAGTTCTAAGAGTGCCAGGGTGAGGACATCCTGAGGACCATAAAAGTTTAGCTTCCAAACAACTAATGTGCACTAAACTTTTGAGCTAATTCTGAAATCCTAACAGACAAATCCATGATTTTCTGTGGCTCTGAACCTTGTCTGGCACATAAAGGGTTATCAAGCTTCAGTTTAAAACTACTTTATAACCTCCAACTCTGTTTCCAAACATGATGAAAAAAAAACATCAGTCATGAAACAAGATTTTTAAAAAATACCCAGGAGTCAGTTTTTGGTGTATCCCTGCTGCAGAACATTTAACACATTTCTTTTTTATATTCTAGGTTTTCAAAAATATAAACTACTTTAGCCTCTCCCCTTCCCCGTTGATGTACGTGGAACAGCAAAAAAAATCACGTAGATCCAGATGAAGAGAAGCAGTTCTACTGCGAAAAAATTACAGTTTTGCTGGCTTCACGATTTTAGAAGAAACATTTGTGATTTTCACAAAAACAAACAAAAAAAAAAATCACAAAGTTCTACAAAAGATGAGACTGTACAACAAAAAGTTCTCAAAAAGTCACGATTTAGTAAAATTCGTGATTTGATGGGAAAAAGGTGTGATTTTGCAAATTTTTAAATTTTATGACAAAAATTTGTTTTTGCATCAAAAGGTTTTGCAAAGTCTTGCATAATTAAAAATGAGTGATTTTAGGACAGAAAGTCATAACGTAATGTCAAAAGGGGAGATTTTGCAAAAGTCGATATTTTACAACAAAACGTTGCAGTTACCTGACAAAAGCCTCGATTTTACATCAAAAAGTCGTATCTTGCAGGATTAACGATTTTATGACATAATGACAATTTTTTACAAAAAAATTTTTTATTTTAAATCTGATGAGTATCCTCATGATTGTAAAGTTGTAGAAATGAATGACTGTGTAATTACAACAGGACATTTACTTTATATATTAGGTTATACTATATATTATTATATTATTTATATTTATCCATTAACTATAACCCCTCAACCAATAAAAAGAGACTTATAGAAAATGAGAAATATTTTGTTTCTTTCCTGTTCTCTCTGTGTGAGTACAGAGTTTCTCACCGTTGTTCTCTATGTATCTGGTCTCCTGCTTGGCCTGGTCCAGTGGAACTCCATGGATCTCCACTCGGACTAGAGGATCCACTATAGATCCCTCCTTGATGTTGACTTTGGGCAGCTGCTGGCCGCTGATCACCTTCATCACATGCAGAAAACACACATTCATTCATTCATTCAGTGAGAAGACATGAAAATCTTCCTTCTCTCTCCGTGGTTTCTACCTGGATGGTGAGGACGACGGCCTGGTAGTCGTCCCGTGTTTGAGGCGTCTCGGGGTCAAACCTCTTCTCTGTGTTTGTCATGAAGTTGGGCTTCAGGACGTAGCCACAGCCGCCGTTCTGACTGAACAGCCCGTCGTTCAGATCCATGCCCTCACCTGCTGTCTGGAAGTTCAGCGCAACTAAGTGGAAAAGCAAAGAAAGAGCTGTTGACTTCTGTGGTTAAAAAAAAATAATAATGTCATCAAGTCCAGCATTAATTGTAAGAACAATAAAGACACTGATCCTATATGTAGGCCCCATATGGGTTAAAAGTGGGCTGTAACAGGGTCACAGGTGGGTTTGTCTGCAGGTTGGTCCCTCCTGAGTTTACCCAGAAAACCTCTGGATGGGATCTAGCTGGTTTTTAGGGTCCTGCTGAATAATTCTCCAGTGTGGAGATCTTGTTACTAAAACTACATGGGAGCATAGAATGTGTTAGAAGAACTGGACAAACGCCCTGTGATGTCATCTGCAGGTTTTCTACTCCGACTGCACAAATGAACAGAATGAGCCGGTCTGGTAGTTAGCTGAAACATGCACGCTTTATTTCAGTCACAGATAGCTTTTGTTTTTCTTTATTTTTTTATTGATTGACAGGCTTAGCTTAGGTTATCCCGTGGTGATAACATTAGCTAGTGGATACGAACTAGTGGAGCTCTGCTGGGACAAGCCATTAGTTTCTGGATGAGTGACCCAGCAAGTCCCAGCAGAATTAGCCCTGGAAGAGTCCTGAAATGGGCCGCGGAGCTGCCAGCGGGACCTCCAGTTTCAAATATAATTTTGCTGGTGACATCAGAAATGGCCACTGGGAGCTGCTTAGCGAAGCTACGTTCTCTGACCGTTACTGTCCAGCCCACATCCAGTTGTGCTGGTCTGTTTAATTAACAGCACGACCAGCCATACTATCGTCATTCATGAAATCTGCGTTAACATGTGAGTAGACTTGCACATTAATCACCTCCTCACGAAGAATCTGTTCTGGATTTGTGAACGCTGCATAAAACATGGATTCTTTCGTAACAATACACGTATGATTGTGAATCCCAGTTGATCACAGGTGGGGAACTCGCATATGAAGCTCACTAATTAGCATATGTTTATTTTGCTGTAAATTTAGACATTTTAACATGGGTATAAATGGAGATGATTGACTTACTTTTGTAGCCAGCCCCCAGTGGTCAGTAGAGGAACTGCAACTTTTCCTTCTGCATTTTATTCAACCTGAACGTTGGAATGTTGCTGCTTGCATGGGACCCACACAGTTTCCCCTCTAAATGGACCCATTTAGCCCAGTTGGGTCCCTTACTGCCCATTTATCCTTGATTTGGATTTAATATTATAATCTTAGTTAATGATATTTGCTCGGGGGTCATGCTCTGGGTCTCTGTAAAGCGCCTGGAGACAATTGACATTGTAACAGATGCTATACAAATAAAATTTAAAATTGAAATTGAAATATATTTGTCCAATATAGCCTTCCCATTTCTAACAACATGGAACCCATAACATTTACCCATTTCAAGTCAAAGCCCTTTCTGTACCCAAGTCAACCCACTTTGAACCCAGATGGGGCCTACATGGACAGAAGACTTCTGACTGATAAAGCTCTGGGATAAGTTGCAGCTCAAAACTGAATCACATCGATCTTTCAGTTGCAATCACCAATTTGGCACCCAGCATTCCACATTTCCTGAGGATTAAAATTGGAAGAGTCAGCTCGGAAGCCAGTTGGATAAACCCTCGTCAGCTGCCGCGAGTTATGGTGCACAAACTCCGCTCCTGAAATGGAGACGATACAACAGAAGTATAGAAAAAGAGACTGAAAAAAACCAAGCACCTGGTCCAAACAAATCCCAACTATCAACTGTAAATGTGCGACACCTGTATCAGTCAGAGACGGATGATGTAGCGTCACTCACCAGCTTCTCGTAGGTGCTTGCGGGCTTTAGACTCGGTGAAAGAAGCCACCTCGTAGAACTTAGAGTGGATGCGGGAATGCTTGAAGCTTCTGAAGTGGAAACTTTTGCAATAAACCACACAGTCGGACAACTCCTTGGATAGTCTCTGTTTTGACTTCTGTATAGGTGAGAAAACACAGGAGAAGAGAGTTAAAGGTATGGTAGGAGATCTTTTTTTGCAGCATTTTTTACAATATTGCCTGAGAACCTTTTCACATTCCCATTGCACCCACTGAAATAGAATGTTTGCAAAAAAAACAAAACGTTTTGGTCCGGTCTAGAGGGTGTAATCAGAGAAAAACTCTGACCAATCAATGTACTGATCATCTTTACATTTAATAAATGCCTAATACGTCCATCAAATATCAATGCACTCCCACACGCCCCTCAGTTTCTTTACTCGAGAACCTCCCTCAGCTCTGGCAATCAGGTGAGCAGACACAGCGTTGCTATTTGAAAGCTAGAAATCAAGTTAGCTCACACAGATCATTTCGTTGCAACAATGGCAGAGAAGAAGACGTCAACCGGCAGCAAAATCAAAGGGAAAACTGTTGTTGAAAAAAGCAACAGCCATGCAGAAGCTAACCGAAGAACGAAACAGAACAAGAGTGGTTATCGGTACGGCTTTCCAGCACTGGTGCCAGCTAACAAATTAAAAGGGGCTCCAGACCAGTTTCTACTGGATAGGTAAGATGATGCCGTTCTGATTATATAATATTTCAACATACTGATTGGTTACGGGTATTGTAGGCCTGTTCATCCAGTCAGTGAGAAAATGAAAGATGATGACAAAATTATTGTCCATTGAGTGACATGACGAACATATTCCAGCATGTTTCGCTAAGCTACCAACTCTGTCAACTAGGCTACAGTACTATGTGTGACACCGTTAGTTAGGCTGTTGTTATCCTTGACGGTAGCTTTCCCAATATCGTTAAATGCTATACCTTTTGTTAACTATAAGCTTCATGCACAAACCGATAAATGCTGCTTATTGATTTTGTTTTATGACGCTGGCATGGCACATAGTTCTACTCCTACGAAGCATGGTGTGACTAGACCGTGCTTCGGGTCTAGTCAGACCGGGTCTGACTAGTCCGCACTAGTCTGACCCGGTCGGACTAGTCAGACCGATGCGTTGAGAACTGATGAAGTCACTTGGATAAGAGGCGAAACGTCTTCTAGACAACTCTAAGTCCAGTTGCCTATGATTCAATTGTTGCGAGAATGGAATTTACCTGGATAAATGAGAATATCCACAGAGTTAACACATTGGGATGTGAACAAAGGTTCAAGCCAGCTTCGGTGGGTCACTTCTTCTGACTGTTAGGACGATCCGGCAATTTAACCTCACTGGATCACTTCCACGCCAAAGTCATGTGAGACTCATTGAGCTTGACCCGTGAACCGGCTCCGCATTAACACCAGCTGACTGTTAGTTCAGCTCTCATCACATGACAGGGCGAACCCTTATGATGAAAACAATCCTGTCATGGGCTGAAGAGCAGAGCACATCAGACCTTGAGACAACCCCCTCGTGAATTCTGCAAGTGATACTCAAACCGCGGTGCCAAGCAGGAGCATGTGCGCTGCCTCGGGTGATTCCACGCTGGTTCGGGGGGGAGGTGTGGTAGACCCAGAACCGTTGGGAGTGCTTCGTCCTGTATGAAAGCTGATCTACCCAGATCACAGAGGCTCGAGGGCGCCACTCCCCTCCAACACCACACATGCTGCCACCGTCTACCAGACAGTGACACAACCACCTGGACGGACACTTAAACCATCAGAGCAGAGCTCACATCACTGCCAAACTCGCCGCTGGCCTCACCTCTGATTACCGCGTTGACAGGAGTCCCAGTGTGGCATTTCATGCATCTCAAGTGCTTATCAATAAACATGAGGCTAAGTGCCCAGTGATTCCCTTAGTCACTTCGTTTTGCTGCGCTGGACACACGTTCGCCCACGCTCCAAAGATAAACGGCACTCTTAGACGCTCATAAAGTCATTGCAGCCAGGTGCTAGCTTCAGGCGTGCGTTCACACAATGCCAAGAGAGCAAGACATAAGCAACAATATCAGAGAAGCGACTGTTGCGGCACACCAATCTGGAAGGGGTTATGAAACCATTTCCAAAAAGATGGAGTTCAAGTTTTCTAATGGAACGTGAAGGTTTGTAAAAGCTTTTCCCTTTTAGAATGGGAGGTAAAAGCTTGTGAACATGTTAGCTGTGACTGTGACTCCCAAAGTGGATTATAAATAACTCATAATTTAACTTTAAACTCTGTAACAGTTATTCAGTTATGCTGGCTGCCAGCTTCAACTTTATGGAGGAGCACCAGCCAAAACATGACTCATACTCAAGGGCTGTGTATACTCTCGCGGCAATGTGTCGCCGTCAGCTTGTTGCAGAGATGCCGCAGACACTCGCGAACTAGCTAAACTTACTAAACTTATCTCTTGCGTTTTTCAACTTCTTCACCATCTCTGCTGTATCCAGACCCACAATCATCACTATCCCCCTCCATGAATTACAAGAATATGTGCTGTCTTTGTGGTGTGGAGAACCAGAATCGTACAGATGTGGGTACTTCCTCATCTCTTCAATGACGCGCTCTTTCCTATGGGGATGTAGAATTGACCAATCAGAGGCCTCCTTTCTCTCCTCTCTGCGACACTCTGCAAGACTGTCTGCGTCAATCCAGCCAGGCCAGCCGGCTCTCTGGTCGCAGGACCCACCAAGGCGACGAACCCAGGACACCCCAGAGCCGGCAAGAAAGCAGACCAGTCCAGAATCCAGGGAGGGCACCAGTCAGCACAACCAGAGCACACCAGTGGCACCAGGGGGGGCGGCATAAGGGCGCTCACTGTCCCTCACACCACCACCCCACAGAGGACACAGCGGGAGCGAGGAGGCACCGGACCTACAGGGAGGCCCCTGAAGCCACACCACACAGGCCCCGATACTGCGGGGTTAATAAACACTATGAAACAAGTACTTGCCCCCGTTAAAGATTTTTTGCTGTTTTGTCACACTTACGTGTTTCAGATCATCAAACAAATATTAATATCAGACAAAGATAATCTGAGGTAATCCAAAAATCCAGTTTTTAGAGGATGTTTTCATTTATTAAAGGAAAAAAGCTAAAAAGCTAAAACCTGGCCTAAAAAAGTGAAAGCAACCTGGCCCCCCCCCTGTGAAAACATTTGATGATTTGTTAAATCATGAACTAACTGTGATTAACCACATTTTTAGAAAGCTGAGCTCAGTTTCACCAGCTACACCCAGATGTGATTACTGCCAGAATTAAAGAAAAACCCTTATGAAGAATCTGTCTGACAACATGAAGTAAAAGATGGCAAAAAGCAAGACATCAAGATTAGGTGAGAAACAAAGTCATTGACGTCTATCAGTCTGGGAAAGGTTGCAAAGTCATTTCTGAAGCTTTGAGCCTTAATCCACACATGGAGCAGTGGTGAACCTTATCAGGAGTGGCCAGTCTACACAAATTACTCCAAGAACACATCGACAACTTATCCAAGAGGTCACAAAAGAACCCAGAACAACATCTGAAGAGCTGCAGGCCTCAGTTAAAGTCCATGTTCAAGACTCAACCATCAGACAGAGATGACATGGGTGACAGAGTTTCAACGTTTGCTGACCAAAAAGGAAATAAAGCGCCGTCTCACATTTGCCAAAAGTAAATATGATGATCCCCAAGACTTTTGGGAAAACAGTCTGTGGACTGATGAGACAAAAGTGGAACTTTTTGGGAGGAGTGCGTCCTGTCAAGAAGTCCCAGCAGTAGGAAGTAGCACTTAAACACACCGCTGCTGGGAACCTTCTACCGTTCCACCATCGGAGCCTGCTGACCTTCACCATGACAGTGTGGCGTCCCAGCTGCATGGAGGCCGACAGGAAAAGACTGCAGAGGGTGGCAAATACCGCACAAAAGATCATCCGGTGCCCTCTGACCTCCTGAACCAACATCTACAACTCCTGCTGTCTCAGCAGGACCAGAAACATCACCACCCACCCTGATTTAGTCTCTTTAACCTGCTGCCCTCTGGCAGATGCTTCAGGTCCATTCATGCCAGGACAAACAGGACAACTTTTTCCCCAAAGCTGTCACCATACTGAACTCAAATTTGCACTAATGTCAAACTGCAATAACATATTTGCACTGACGACTGCACCATCTGACAGAAGCTACCTCAGTCATTTTCTTATTGTGTATTTATTTTTATTTTTATTTTTATTATTATTGTGCTGACTGTATGTGCCCGTTTATGGGGCTGCTCTTTCAGTTTCATCATACTGTGTATAATGACAATAAAGGCTCTATTTCTGTTTCTGTTCCTGTTACCTCTGGTGTAAAACTAACACAGCATTTCAGAAAAAGAACGTGGTGCCAACAGTCAAACATGGTGGTGGTAGTGTGATGGTCTGGGGCGAGTCAAAGTCTGGATTTAAATCCAGCTGAAATGCTGTGGCATGACCTTGAATGCTTGAATACCAAAATGATTCAGATGATTTGAAACAAGAACAAGAAAAATCTGTAAGGGAGCAAATACTTTTTCACAGCAGGGCAGCTGTTACGGACATGTTCTGCTGAGACCACAGGCTGATTTTAAGTCCTTTTTTTGTCTTGGTGGCTAACGTTAACTTAGCTCCTTGTTTGGTGTCCAAATATAAAACAGTAGTTCTTTTTTATTCCCGCTGTCCCATAGCAAAGGAAACACACTGGCTTCTCTCCCTTAAACAGAAAACTCCTCATAAACTGTCCTCCCTCTTCATGAGTTTTTTAGTTTCTTGGAGATTTTCATTCTAAATCTGTCTCTCAACCACAGAACTGTTGGAATAAACAGCTTAGTTGGAGACCGTGTGACGCGTAAGTCTATGCTGCGTTTAGATTAAACGAGGCTGCAGGCCGTCCTCTAAAACTCTCAGTTCCTCTATTTCAGAATAAGGTCAGCACTTGGCTCGAAAAAAAAAAAAAGAAAAACAGTCTCTTACATCTATAATAATCCACTATCTTAAACCCATGTAGATTCTCCTGAACATAGAACCTGGGAAACAGATATACATCTAATAAGAGATACTATTAACTGGGATACTGTGTGGAAAAATGTCTTTAGATCATCGAAAAACCCGAATCATCAATTAATCCACTAAAAAATCTGTCATAGGACTAGAGCTGAGCGATTTTATCGATTCTGCGATATATATCGATATTTTATTTCCCCAGAGAGTATCAATTTTTCAGCCGCGGGTATCGGGTGAGTATTGGCAAGGACCTCGCAATACGATATGTATCATAATACTTGGGTCACAATACAATATTATCACAATATCACGATATATTGCGATATTCATCTCAGTTAATATCAAAATTAAAAGTAGAGATGAAAAATCAAGTTGCTGTATATGTTCATCAGATGATATTGATCATTCAGTGGACAAATTGAGTCAAAACTATTTGCTTTAAAACAACCTATTTATTGTTTATTGTTAGTGTTTTTGCACATTTTAGTCAGCATTGACAGCATTGTAACTACTATAAGTGAGAACATAAAGGATAAAGTACCTGAGTTACTGACAATGCTCAAAAATATGTAAAAAATAATTTTTCCTATTGTGTCAGTTTGAACACTGATCTGAACAGATCGTATGAAAAAAAAAATCTATATTAGGAGCTGAAAAATCGATATTATATTGGGCGGCCAAAAATCGCGATATATTGCCAAATCGATTTTTTTTCACACCCCTAGTTATATGTATGTAACTGTTTTCAGTGTCTAAAATTAATAAAAATCTGATTACAAAAAAACGAGGCGGCGGCAGTCTGATATCCTCCACTTTGTTCCTGCAGCCCAGCTCTCATCAGTATGTAGGAGCAGAGGCTGGATCATTTTTGCACAGTTATCCTGTTCTCTGAAACTGAACCCAAACTGGAGCTGCCAAAAAAACAAAAAAACAACAAAGAAGGCTACCAGACAAATGTGCCAAAGGCCGTTGGTGCATTTGAGCTATTTGACCTATTAGCAAACTAAAGCTTCTCACCAGATCACAGAGGATTTGATTACGTTTAAAATGAGAAATCCTGCTCCCAGAGTGCATCTGTCCTCAGTTAATTCATTAATGATGGCGGTAACACTTATGTAACTGCTATTTTCTTCAACATCCAGCTTTACATTTGTGCGGATACATACAGTATAGTCCATATCCAAACACCTCTATTAGAGGCTTCTAACAAGTCTATAAATACCAGTAAACAGCTTTAACTGGATAGGGAGAGGAGCACCACTTATGATGCCTTTAATCAAAAGAAGTGTCCCTTGTTCGTTGACCTTAATCTATGCAGAGTTTCATTCACATGGGACAGTCCACTTCCTGATTTACCTTCATGCTGTCATCGGCTTAAAACTGATTGAAAGAGAGAATCCTGAATCAGCATCAGGCCGGATCATCAGACTGTGTATAATGTGCTGTCTGGTTGATTAAAAAGGTCTGATCAGAGGGATCCTGCCAGCTTCCTGAGTCTGTTGAGAATCTGGGCCTGTTTCCAAACCAAATATTACAGCACCTGAGATGCACCGGTGACCTGTCCAGGATGTACCCCTGCGTTTCAGGGGTACATCCTGACCTAAACAGGTCTTGATAATGGATGGATGGATATTACAGCACTAGAGCGAACTAATCTAGCCTAAATGTAGCAACCAGTATGCAGGTTGTGAGCAACTACAAAATGCAATGGAGGACGCTTTAAATAAGAAACTTTTCTTTCACCTGCTCTGGAGCCCAGAGTTGTCACTCAATTACACGCCTCAATAATCCATCAAAATGAAAGTAACTGTCCTCGCTCACATAATGGAAATCTTTAACGCAACAGACAGATAAGAGAAGTCAACACAAAATCAGAGCAGGATGTCCAAATAAAAAAAAAAAACAACAAAAAACTGACTTTTATTCAACCTGCCCATACGTTGAGCATTTTGACTTTAGAAACACCAGTGTCACACTGATGTGTGCGGGAAAGCCTTGTGGCTCTGACGGCAGCAAAGAGGTTTCTTTTGGAGACATAGGCCCCGATCGTACACCTCCCGCTAGCTGCTAGCCGCTAGCTACCCACAAATTGCGGGTTTAGGAACCTCCGCTAACCGCTATGCAATCTTCCGCTTCCCTAAAGCCATTACCCGCTTTGCTGACTCCCTTATTCACATTGCAGGTGTGGCAATAGGCGTGTCTTTTGCGCTTTCTGCGGGTTTAGGGTAGCGGTTAGTTGGTAGTCCCAGATGAGCTGCACACTAGAGCTGCTCTGATCTGGATGAAATGACGCTCCATAGCGGTTTGCGGGTTGTGGGTAGCGGGTAGCACAACCTGTTCTTAAAGGTAATGGCTACTGACGCACTGATTGGTTTAACAGGTAGAACGCCCTAACCACTCCTATGCATAATGTAGCGGTTAGCCCAGGTAAGATCTTGGGTTTAGGAAGATGGAAGATTGAGTTCTTTGCAGGGGAACGCCCCTCCCGCTACCCGCTATCCCTTAATAGCAGCTTTAGGAGGTTTGGCGGAAGATCGGGCCCATAGTTTCTTTTTAAACAGCGACAGTTTGAGACAAAATTTAAGCGCATTTTCAGTCTGTGTTAGAATGTAGCACTTTATACCTCCATGGTAGCCATTAATTCCACTCAGAAATCCTCTAAACAGCTGCTTCTTTGTATTTTGGTCAGTCTGCTCTGACTTTTCTGGATTCATCTCAGACTTTCAGGCAGCATAAGTTGGTTCTGATTCAGTTATTTTTCGATTGAATAGAACAAACCTGCTGAAACTGCTTGTCTTTGATAATTTATATTGGACCTCATCTTTCAGAGGTTGTAACACTGTAGCAACATTTGCAACCAGACCCACCTTCCCCCTGCGACGCATGCTCTCCCGCCGCAGGTTATCTTCATCTATCTCCGCCACCTCCTCTTCGTCAGTCAGAGAGTCTTCCACCATCCCATTGAAACTGCCCTCCAGACCGCCAATTTTCTTTGCCTTCAGAAGTATCTTCCCCTTCAGATCCTAACGGAGAGGTTACACAGAATCATCCTCCACGTTTGCAGATAATTCGAAAGTGTCAAATCATTTTTGGTTAATATTCACAAAGTGACAATAAAACTCTTGTGGCTCAGAAGCTTCTGAGAAGCTTTGAAGTGAAAGTAAGGGGTGACGGGGAGGATGAGGGGAACTGGATCGGGTGGAACCGTCAGGAACAAAAACAGCTGAGCTAAGATCAGTTTCAGGAAAAAGAATCATTAGAACCGAAATCATTCAGGTTCCTGTAGAAACACAAGCTGTCTAAACTATCTCTTAGTTCTGCTGCTATAGGTTTAGGCTGCTGGGGAGACTCCTATGATGCACCACGCATCTTCATTAGATGCATGGTGTACCTCTGATCATTAGATCATTAGATCATTAGGATCAGCGGATGATCATTAGATCAGAGGTACATTAACCACGGTGTAATTTGGTTACAGGAATAATTAAAGGAACAATAGGATCAATTCAGAACAGCTAAAATTACTAGCTTGCGGTAACTGAACCAGCCTTGTTTGTTTCACCCATTTTCCCATTTTGTGGATTAACCGGGTTTGCCAGCTCCAGGATTCAACCAGAGCATCCACAAACCACCGTTCAGAGACCTGTAGGTGACGTCACAGAGGGTATGTCCAGTTATCTTTGTACAGTATATGACTCACATAAAATCCATGTCATGTCTGAGGTATGTGACAGAAGTGAACAAGTGGAAGTTCAGCATAGCAACAGCGCTGCAGTAAATAACCCACACCGCCATCTAGTGTTTGGTGGTGTAAATACAAAAGTGATGCAAACAAGAGTGCTGTACATGGGATACATATGTGTGTAGTTGCCGGGGATGGGGGAGGAGGTGGAGAGGGAGGAGTGTGGGGTCGATGGGCTGGGGGGTGATGACTGCACTGATTACCGCGGGGGATGGCAGCCGGACCGGAGCCGGGCCGTCCAGTGTGTTCTTTAACAGCTTGTCACCAAGGATGTCGCTGAGGTGTTGAGCCATGACTCTCTGCTGCGCAACACTGCAGTGGTTCTCCATGGACAGGATGACTGGATATTCCGATACCTGGGGGGGGTGGAGGGGGAGGGTGCAGAGAGCGAGTCGGTAACTCAACACCGGGGAACATTATCATAGAGGGAAACTAATACACCTGCTGCTACGCGCTCGCCAGTTGTACCGGCTGCCTGAAAGAGCAGCGGATGGATGGACATCGGGTCACGAGGCCAATATATTCTGTTGCAGACAGATGCTCATGCACAGCATGGGCTGGCACGCACGTGAGCCCGGCGGCTGTTCGCTTTGGCATGAAGCTTTGGCATGGGATACATATGTGTGTGGCGTCCTCTGACAGATCCCTGGCCTGCTCGCCTCATGAGTTAAGAATTCATGTTTCCCCAAAATATTACCTTTGAAATGAAGAATTACAGAGGCAAGAAGCCGTATGTAATTAACTGGATTTGTGTCTTAATTCCCAATAAAATGTGATGCGACGAAATAATCATAAAGTAGATATGCACGTAAATCAGCTTCGTGCTAAACACCAACTCCAGATTCATGAACAAGCGTAAAACTCGGATTTGCTCGTGTTGCTGAATTCCAACTCATCTCATGTTAGCAGCTCATTAGTTAGCATGAACCCGCCCACGGACCACCAAACAAGGAGGCGTAAAGATGCAGCATGGCGGGAAAACTCGCAATCTCGCGAATCCAGCCGAGGAGGCGGCGCTGGCAGGTGGTCAGGAGTTAAAGCAAAAATGGTTTGATATGATGTTGGACACAAAAAATCAAGAATGATAACATAAAATAAAAACCAATATTGGTACAGTGGCAGGTGTAGCATCCAGATAGAGACATTTGTTGCTCAGCAGCAAACCTGAAAGAAAGATTACATCAGAGTACCCATTTCACAAGAGTGAATAGGCATGGCCAGCCAGAATATGCAAATCTGAATAAGTCCAACAAAGAAGCCATCAGAGTTGACGTAGAAGAAAGCACCTTCGCCCGCTCTGATTAACTTGCAAGTTGAAGTTTTGCTGCAAAAATCCAACCCCTTCCTACTTGAACAGCAAGAAATAGAAAAGTATACAGAAAATCCTTTGACATTCTTGCACTGAAACATGTTTTTAATGCATCAGGCTCTACACAACATGTTTTCAATCGACCAAACAGTTTGACGGGTGATGCTAACCTTGAACGCATAGTTTGCCACTGCCGTGACCACATCCTTGAAGAGGATCTTAGAGGTGAATGTGTGTCCATGGTAGACGATGGGCTCTCCGTTAGGACCATCCCAGCAGTCCACTTCCACACATCGGCAGCCACGATTCAGAGCCCTGAACAGTGAGGATAAAGCCATATTTCTTCCTCTCATGGTTTTATTCAGGGTTACAGGAAGTTAGAGAACACTATACGCTCACGCTGGTTAATCCCTTCTGTTAATGTCAATCTGATCACCTAAAAATATTTGACATTAGCAAGTTATTTTTTAAGTGAATGGAGGAGGATAAATATGGGGCAAGGTCAAAGTAAATTAAATTATCCCTTATCGAAGGTGGATCTGGAGAATCTCTCTCTCATTGAAGTAAATCATGTAATCAATTAAATGCCTTGTTCAGTCTTTAAATTTCCATTTTTTACTAACAAGCAGATTAATGCAGAGTGTAATGATAATCAGACCCAACAGTATGAGCCTGCAGTTTTCCAGGAATTTTTGAAGTTGGAAACTTTCCATCCTAATTACCAGGAATATATATGGAAATGACTGGAATCCACTGAAAAATTGCAAAATTGTGAGTTATCTTCATAGAAACTGGGGTAACCAGTTAAAACAGTCAGATTTAAAGAAAATTTAGTTGAGTTTTACTCTGTGCACTCCTCTACACAGATCATTTCTAGACTCTTCCACGTGACACTAGAACGATCGCAGTACTGTTTGACCTGAAGTCACGTAGGTTTCGTTGATGTTACTAAGGTAAATATAATTGATATGGGGCTTTAAAGTTTGACCAGCAAATACATAATGTGTCTATTTATTGGCTACCTTGGCTTGCTACATATTGCTAGCTAGCTACCTTGTATGTAAGCTAGCTAACATCATCTCATTGACAATTTAAGAAGCTAGCTACCATGGTGCTAGCTAGGTCGTTGCTCTGATGTTGTTTCTTCTACCTTCTACAATCCAGTTTTCTTTTCTTTTGCAAATTTTCTTTTGTACATTATCAATTGCAGATTATGTTAATCATTCTAGAATATTCCAGTTGTTTAACTAACTGTTATCCGTGTTTGGCATTGATTCAGAGATTCTTAGAAGCTTTATTTTTAAACTTAATATATATTGCAAATTGAAATATTTCCAGAAATTTCCCATGAAAAGCTTCTGGAAATTTTCAGCCCCTTAACCACTGCTCTCTGAACTGGTACTTTGTTTTGAGGCTGGCTGTTGAAAAATGAAGAAACGGTACCAAGTTGGACACTGTCTCCTACCTAGCGGCCTGCTAGCTAGTGAATCTTCCCCAATGCAAGCGAGCTAATGCTAATTTAAGAGGCTTTTCTTGCTGTTTCTGACCTTCTGCTAGCCAGTTTTTCTGTGATCATTCAGAACGTAAGCTGTAGTTTGATTTAGCCTGCTGATATGAGGGCTCATTTATTCATCGAGTCTATTTCATTTATCCAGCACCAACTGTAAAATATTTCAACCAATCCAGAAAATTCCAGTTTTCGTTTTTTTTTTTTTTTTTTTTTTTTTTTACTATCAATGTGTATGGCAAAATCTCAGAAATCTTTTGAAGTACTGTATCAAGCAAAGCCTTTAGTTCTTTTTTTTTTGTATGACTGCTTATGACCTGACAAATTTTTGTATTTATCTTCACCCTAGCTAGAACTAAATGGGTAAGGACAATGGATGGATGGATGGATCTTTGTATATGATAAAGGCCCATCAATTTCCAAGCAATTCAATTCAATTTCATGTTATTTCCCACATATTTCTAAAATTCTCCATCTAAGTCTTCCCTGGAAAATTTCTTGTAACTTTTTCAACAGTTTCTCAAATTTTGAGTTTACTTCAACTCTAGCTGCAAAGTGTGAATTCATGTATGTAGTCAGCAACAGATGTGTGACTGTCAGTGGTTTGAGGTGAATACCAGCCACTACCTGATGTATCCCTCTACGCTGCTCTGTCCTCGGAGCTGGTCCTCCATCAGGTACGTGTTGTGGGAAGAGGAGATGAAGTAATGGCACAGTGGCTGACTCATGTCCTGGAAGATGCCCCTCCGTTTCGGGTTGAAGATGGAGCCCTCAGCAGAGCCGAGGTACATCAAGAATCCATCAAACGTCATGGCATTCAGCAGCTTGGCTGGAAATGCAGAAGGATGGTGTCAGAACCTTCAAACGTAGCACCAAATTAAAGCTTTGGTGGCTTATTGTCCAACATAAAGAGCAGAAAGATTTTCCACCGGCATCAGGACGCACCTGTGTCCGAGGGCTCGTAGTGCTCAATGAGCTGCTCGGCATGTTGTTGGATATCACCCTTCTCCAGCTGCTCCTCTCCCAGGAAGTCCTCCAGGTCGCTCTGGGATAGTTTCTGGCCGTCAGATGAATACTCCTGGAAAATTCTCAGGACATCTTCCCGCTGGGTCAGCATCTTGTAAAAGAGCACAAACTCATCGCCCTCCAGGGAGCCCGACTGGGACTTATCCGCCATCTGAGACAAAAGGAGAGATTCGAGTTTTACTGTGGTAGTTAGTTTTAGGTTGGATTTTCAGTTGAGATCAATGTCTCATTAATGCGCATGTATGTTGTCTAACTGTTAGCACATATCTCCACCTGTTCTTGTTTTCTTATGTGGTTTCATGGAGACTGCTCTCTGACTGACCTCATCTTTCAACCCATCCATCACCATGTCAACTGACATGGTGATGGATGGGTTGATCTTTGATGCAGTCCCAGTTCCACCTGAAAACCCTCTGCTACTCTTACTGCACTGCTGTCCTACTGTCCTGCGCTACTCGAACATACTTTCACAAGACACCAATACAACTAAACCCTATTTTCTGTTTAGGCTTGAAGTCACATGACTTATGAGAAGATACTGACACTGATCCCAAGTGATCTTCTGTTGAATGTCCAACCTACAACTGATGTCAGTAGCTCTCACTGTGAAAAGACGATGAGCGTGGTGTTCGTTCATGTCCACATTCATCATCTTCAGGAGGTCTTGCACTTCCTTGAAGTTCATCCTGCCATCATTGTTCTTGTCTGCCTTCTTGAACCAGTCGCTGATCCATCTGGGAAAAGCACTTAAAGAAAGCTTCGCTTCATAAAGAGTTCGGACTGCATCTCAATCACTAGTGACTACTTGCTAACACAAAGGTCGTATGTAGGGTCGGGGGACAAAATCCAGTGTTTTTTTTTTTTTCAACATTGAAGTGAAGTTCATTGAT
Source organism: Hirundichthys speculiger (assembly GCA_018398805.1). Classification (NCBI taxonomy): domain Eukaryota; kingdom Metazoa; phylum Chordata; class Actinopteri; order Beloniformes; family Exocoetidae; genus Hirundichthys; species Hirundichthys speculiger. The sequence goes on from JAGFBZ010001942.1 coordinate 175,281, forward strand.
CGAACTTGGGTTTTTTTTATGTTATTATTTTACATAAAATCTTATTTTATTTTGTCTTACATAAAATGTGTCAGAGGTTTTGCCTCGTCCTTACTCCACATCTGACCACAAGCCATTTCTCCGAACTAAGACATTTCACACAAGTTAACATTCAGACTCTGTTTACCCACAATGCCCTGCATTGTAGTCGGTTTCCTGCATTGAAGTGGACTGACAACTACGTTTTTAGGTGGACCAGAGTTTGCTTCTTTGGTCCACTCAAATTCCACCTAAAATGAACCGGTCTTTCCGAACAAATGAACCCTCATCTATTTAAAGTGAACAAAACTGGGCTGGAGTGAATGTATGTAATATGAAGTGATAAGCTTTTTTTGAGTGACAGCTGCATTGTGGTCTATGGTGTCAAATAGCTTGCTGTTGCTAGCTGTAGCACTTTCAGAGAACCTGAGTCCTGAGCTGTGAATAAAGACCTCATTCTTGTTTTAAAGTTAATATAGCTTGTTCTTCTGTTAATTGCACCATCAGACCACTGGTACTGGTTCTGGGTTGGCTGGAAGGCTTTAGGGGAGAAGTCAGCTTTGCTGGAGCATTAGCTAGAGCTTGCCTTAAGCTGAAGCGTGGAAGCATTTTCTCCACATATGTGGTGAAAATATCTTCTAAAACCCTCTGAGTTCTTTACACACAGCCTCCACCGGTTAACGTACTGTCAATATAAGAGTCAGAGCCTGTTGCTGGTGTTTTACTTTCAAACTCCACTGAATTATCTTTCTCGCGTTTTATTTCCTCCCAACCCGCTGTACTGTGTGTAAATTGACGTGGTCTAGCAGCGGCCAAGCAGCAACCTAAACTTAACACGTATCTCTGGTGGAGCAGCACAGATGGTCACTTCTGGGACCCACTTTTGTTGCAGCGACTCTCATTGACTCGAATGACCGTGATTCACTGGCGTGGTGCTGCTAAGCTGTTTCACGTCCTTTGAGACTTGGGGTTTAGCTCAGCTGAGGTCTATTGGTAGATCCTCCTTTCAGGTCCAGCAGTCCTCGTTTTAGATATTGTCTCAGTAGCAAAGTATATAATGATGGTGGATACTGATTTGATCAGAATGATAAAGGTCAGTTAGCATAACTCATTAACAAGAGTTAGGCTAAATTTGAAGTAGCTTGTTTGTTGGTTTGTTTGTTTGTCTGTTTGTTTTGCTCATTTCTCCATTTTTGGATTATTGAGGTTGGATGGAGTCAGCTCCTGCCAAGATGGTGACCTTATAGACCTTTTCGGGTCAGCCCCCCGGAAGTACCCCGTCCGCCATTGGCGGAGTGTGCCACAGAGCGACACTTTCACCGGCTCGCAGATTAACCAGTGTTTTTATATTTATATATTTTTATAATGTCGGTCGGTCGAGTGAGAATACATGTTCCATCATAAACTGTGCCAACAATGGTGTGAAAATTCAACAATGGAAGAAGAAAGTATGTGAAATACACAAGCCTTTACTGCACGAAGACTGCCTTGTTTGCAGCCATACAGTTTCCACCGATTTCCTGGGCGCACCGACAACCAAGAAGTTAGGAAGACGTGGGTGAAAAATATCAACAGAAAGGACTTTGTTCCAAATGAATACAGCCAGGTGAGTTTTCGTTAACATTTAATCTCGTACTACTTATAGTCTCGCTGGACAATTCTGGCCGAAAGAACAGCAGTATGAGGCTACTGTAGCCCTCAGCACTAGCACAAGCTTATAAATCAATGAATGAATGAATGAATTAGGAGAATGATAAAATAAATTAAATATAACATTAACACATAGCCTAATTTACAGCTAGCGTTAACGTTACAGTAGCATAATCTTTATGGCTTGTTGACGTTAGTTATAGCCAGCGTTGCATTTTTCACGTAATCCCACAGTTTTTAGTGTTTGGTTATGGGAATAGATCATGCTATTTCCATAACCAATCATTAAAAACAGCGATAAACTACCTTCATCTGTAACTGGAGGCCACTGTCTAATATCATCAATTCAAGACATGTCTGCGTTATCCGTAACAGATGCTCCACGCTGCTGTGTTTGGGTTAGTTGGTGGAGCACCGCACACTCCAGTTATGTCGTGGCCACTAGGGGGCGCATGTCCACAATTTTTAAGTCGAAAAGGTGTATAGGCTGTGAGTTAGTTAGCCTGGACCACAAACTCCTCCAAAGCACTAACGAGACAGAAAACACAAGCTACAAGTGAAGGATACTGGTCCAGTTTCTCCCTCTCCCCCATGTTCTCCAGGTTCTCAATCAGCTTCCTCATGCCCCTGATCCAAGACTGGGCCTCCTCAGCGGACTCTGCCACCAGGTCCAGGTTGCCCCGGCGACCACGAAACACCAGCGTGAAGCATCTGTCGGGCGGGAACTCATCTGCGATGCTGAGCAGCACTTCGCTCTGGTGGCCTTCTCGCACCGCCTCCACGTCGCTCACAGAGACTGGACACAAAACAACAACCAATGAAGACAGAACATGGTTTCATTGAGGTATCCGGGCAGTCGTTAAGTGTCTGTTGAACTCTGTTCGATCATGGCCCGCATCAGCATCATTGTTACCATCAGGGTTTGTTCTAACTGGCTTTCTCAACCATATGTTATCAGATTTCCTGGACTCGGACTGATCGTGGTTCTTGACAAACTGATGTTAAGAGCCTGTTTCTGGACAGGACAAACCCGCTCATCTATGATTTTTCTCGTAAAATTACCAAAAAATGAAACAAAAATGAACAAATCTTTGTTGTAAAATCATAACTTTTGAGGAATTGTGTATTTTCTTTCTAAAAATGACAAATTTTGTTGTGAAATCCTACGATGGACTGGAGACCTGTCCAGGATGTACCCATGCTTCTTGCCCAAGGAAAGCTGGGATAGACTCGTAGATAGGACTAAACAGGTCTGGATAATGAATGGATGGATGTTGTGAAATCATTAATTTTGCAAAATCATGACTTTTTGATGTAAAGTTGTTGCTTTTATTCCTAAAATAGCTGCTCAGCGGTCTCCTGCCTGCTCTCCTCACCTCAGTTATTCAGATTTTTGACATCAATACCAAATCAGATGGGCAGTTGCATTGACGCCCCTTCAACATTTCCTCAGAAATGTTCTAGTTATGACAATATGTCTTTGGCCTTGACTTGTGTGTCTATCGGGTCTGATCTTACATGTGGAGTGGGCGTTGCCGGCCTTCTTGGACTTGTACCAGATGGTCATGCAGTCGTCCTGCAGTCTGAAGTATCTCTGCTTCTTCCAGGTGCGAGATTTGATTTTCCTCATCACCGTCCCCACCAGCATGGACTGGAGGTTGTCGTCACCCTGAATACCTGACGAGAAAGAACTGAAATGACAGCTCTGCAGTGTCACAGTTGTTTAGTGTACATGTGTGAGGAGAGAAATGTTTACTCTACTGAGCTGTTGTAATGAGTCTTTAGTAGGGATGCACGATAACTGTTTTTTAAAACCGATACCGATAACCAATAACCGATAACACGCACATATACTTCAGATCATTACATCAATACTATGAACAAAACCAAAAACAGTTTTGACTCTTTAAATGAACAGATATTTATTTTTTCCAATGAAAAACTATTGGCAAGCCTCTCAGACATTTTCATAAACCTATCAAACAAACCTATTTGATATCTCACATCAACTTAAATAAGGTGCATTAATGACTGATATAAAAAATAAAGGCTCCTTGAACTGATGGAAATACATGCATCAGAATTACTACCTGAAAAAGATTTACATTTATATTTAAAGGATTTTGGCTTGTGATTCCATTTAAATTAATATCTTTAATTGAAGTAAATGAGGTTCAGTAGTTTTTTTTTTAAATCTCATGGAAGCTTTAGATGAGAGAGATGAGGGAGAGGAGAGGGGAGGGGACACCTGCCTCTGGCTTGCGCACATTAGCATTAGCTCACGTTAGCATTAGCTCACGTCAGCATGATTTCAAAACTCCATGGAAGTGATTGTTATGTTGTAGGTGGCTGATCCGGTTTTACGTATTAAAGCTTGTGCTTCCCTCCTCGGAGAATTCGCTCTGAGGATTCATCACAAATACCCACCAAACTATCTTCTTCTGAAACTTTAACGAAGTTCCATGCAATTGCCGCCATGTTTGTTGTGATCAGCATGCTGTGCTGTATGCTGCATTCAAGATGTAACGTAAATGTAACGTAAATGTAATGTAACGTTCCCTCGTTTGCTAGTCGTTCTTTCAGCCTTTTCAATTTTTCCTTTTTTTTATGTGTAACATGTGGGAGAATACTGCAAATATCAATTAAAGTCAGCAACTACAAAAATTATGACCAAGTTAACAAGTTGTTTTCTGGCATGAGGGGTTATTCTTGATTTTCCTGATTGAGAAATCATTTTTCTGATTATGCCGATGTTCAGGGGCGCCGCTAGGGATTTTGGGCCCCATGAAAATAATCTTTACCGGGCCCCCCAACACAGCGGCGAAATTTGTTGATGCTATTTTTGATCATCATTAGGGGCCTCTCTGGGCCCCCCTCAATCATGGGCCCCTATAATCCGTATCCTTTACCCCCCCTTTTCGGCGCCCCTGCCGATGTTACTTGAACATAACATTCACTGCCGGTCATTCAAGGCTCAGAGGGAGCGAGGCACTGCCATGTTGACAAAAATAAATATGTTATCGGGCTATTCGTCGTGATATCGGACTTATCGGGATGACGTCATCATTTCCCTGTTAGTTATTGTGCACCCCTAGTCTTTAGTATTTCATTTAAATGATCCCACCAAACACCAGACAGAATCTGAGCCGACTTACGGAGGGTGCTCCTTGTGGAAGCCATTCGTTGTCTTCTCACAATCACATCTACGGTGAGAAGAAAAGGGGATTTACATATTTGTCTTTCTACTGCAGAATATCTTTAAAGAATCTCATGTCAGTGTGTGAAGATGAAAGCTGGATGTCTAAGGTTCACACTGGATGATTTTGTTCATCTGAGACGAAAAGATGCGGAATTGTAGTTCAAACGTTGAGACAGGGACAAGGAAAGATTAGGATCAAAGACAGGCTGCGAGAGACATCAAGCAGTGTCATTAATCATCACCCCAGAGTGTATCTGCCTGTCTTTGCTACTATGACCTCTGTCAGCGGTAGATACACGGGAGAAACAGAGAACAATATATGTGTCATTCAAATAAAGCAGAGCACTTTTATTTGCATTAATCTTATAAGACTGTAAAGATGTCCAGTCTCAACTGGCAGACAGATCTCTGATCCCTCAGTTGGCACTGCAACGAGAATCGTCAGCCACCAAAAACCTTCACAAATGACAGGTAAAACTCAAAAAGAAGTGCTATGGTAACCTTTTCCAGTAGTGGTGTCGAGGTTTCTGGACTCTGACGTCTGAAATGGACTATCACATAGTAGAAGAACGTATTCGTTCTCAGATGAGATTTTAGAAGAAATGGGCACCATTATCATCCAGATGGTTATCAGTAAGTCCAAAGGCCAGGCTCTGTGATGGCATCAGTGCCGTCAGTGAAGCTCGCTTCCACTTCTGCGACGACAGTATTCAAGCAGAAAGATTTTACAGCAACATTTACAGTCATATAGTTCGTTCCACCTCTGTAGCACCTTTTATTTATTTTTTTCTTATTGTGTGAAACACGCAGAGACAGGACGGCTACATAGTTAATTCAGCCGCTGTTTGACCTCTGTTTCACTTTGGCAGGTAGTAACAGGGTGTACAGGTGAGCAATGACTGCTGTGTGAACTGGCAATGAGTAAAGGAGTAACAGTGTCATTAGAGACCAGACTGAGGAACAGAGGAAACGAACCATCGTCAGATTATGGAACCGTAATACTTTGTCAAAGCACACCGAGGAGGGAAGATTGTGCCTTCATGGGATCACTGTGAATGCTCACTTGGAGAGTGGAGGCGGAGTGAAGAGGGCATCTGCAGTACATCTTCATATTTCATTGCTCTCTGTGAAAATAGCTTGTGTTTACAGGACAAGGGCAAGTCTGTGCTGGACATCCATGACCTCCAATTCCTCCAATGACCCTGCATCAAGAATCATCATTTATGACATAACCACACGGACAAGGAATTACTGCGTGAAACGTTTGTCAAAGACTCGTCTCTTCCAGAACCATCCATGCATTTGTCATCAAGACTGCATGGCTGAGGAAGAGGAGGGTCCTGATTTGTTCCCATCAGAGGATTATTGGTCTATTTTGAAAACAAATATGGAACGACTTCATTGATGTACTGATGCACAGCTTCTTCTGATTCTATAAAACGAGTCTATGTGGAACATGTCAGCTTTCTGCCTGTATTGGCTTGATGTCAGGATCTCATCAGCCTTGTTTCTATCCCTTAAATGTTCTCAAATTAGCATATAAACCCCTATAGTTTGGGGAAAGCTTCCACTTGATAGTTTTTTATTTTAATTTAAATTAACGGAACAGAAAGTCTCAAACATCCAACGTAGGAACCCTCCCTCTGCAGCCATCACCACCCATCACTGCTCATCACGGTTGTTATTTTAGCTCTCTGCTCCACCGGCCAACAGCAGGCTCATCATCCAGCCCTCCGTCCACATCAGGGAGCTCCTAAAGCTTCTCCTTTGTGTTTTCACTGAATTCTGTCCTGTCCGGCACTTTCCGTTCAGTCACCGAGTCGAGCTCCCTGAGGCGTATAATCCTCCCAAATCCCTGCGGCCGACACTCATGAGCGCCGCTGGCTCGGTGCCGCTCCGTGTTGAGTTCAAAAACATCTGCTGCTCATCCTCAGAATTCCCCACAACGTCTCTGGCTGCACAAAAACCGTTGGGTTTAGCTCATCTACAACCAGATCACGAGTACGAGCAGGAAAAAGTACTTGACTGTGTTGAGATTCAAATGAGTCACATTCACAGACAAACACACAAACTACTATAATTTCTCGTGTCTTTATTGAACAAACCCATTGGATTCATAACATTGGAGGAAAAAGTAAGAGAACCCATAGACTAATTACTCAGAGTCAGTTTGGAGATGTGGTTTGGAGCTGCTTGGATGGTTAAAAGACACGGAAGTGATCCAAGCATTGCTACAAGGAGATCGTGGAAGACATAGGAGGAGTGGTTGATCTCCATTAGCCTGGGAAGAGTTTCAAAGTCAACTCAAAGTGTTTTGGCATCCATCAGTCCACAGTTTGACAAGCTGTCTAGAGAAGGAAACAGTTCAACACTGTGGTTAGACGTCCAGCATGGATCTCCACTAGGAAGTAGGACGTTGAGCCAAGATGACTCCAACCAAAGACACAACACAGAATCCTCAACGAACTGGAGAGTCTGTCAAACGGAAGTCACTGAACAGGTAGTTCACGATGGCAGGAAGACAACTGCTCTCTAGAACATCATAGCTGCACGCCTCAAATTTGCCAAAGAGCATCTTGACAATCCACAACACTACTGGGAAAATGATTCGTGGAAGCTGATGACATTTGGACAAGAACACTCTGCACTATGCATGGCCATCATTAAAACATAATCCTAACAGTAAAGCATGGCAGAGGGAGCATCATGATTTGTTCCACTGTCTTAGAGCCTGGACCACCTGCTATCATGGAGGGGACGATGCACGGCAGTCAGTTTGTTTTTAAAGGTCTCTGGGTACAGTAACCATCAGCTTGAAAGCATTTCCTGAAGTGTTTGGGACAGAGACACGTGTTTCTGTTTGTACTTTTGTTGTGGTTGTAAGATTAGTGATGCTTAAATTACTCAGTCAAAGGATTCATTTGGATTCTTTCACTGAAAGAGTCTATAAAAAACTCAGACTTGACTATGTCCGGACCTGAACTCAAAGAAGTTGGACGGCAGATATTCTTAGCCCTGGACTACACAGGCTGCAGGTACATTATTGATTAACCTGAGTTGCTACCTGCCGTGATGCAGAGCAGTTACACGTTTCTCTCTAGAAACAAGAGGAACGACATTGACTCATGGTCAGAAAACAAATCCTTGTCATTCATTAAAAAGAGGTCGTCCCAGTTGGGAACAGTAGCATCATCACCAAAAGAACAAAGGGATGGAGTTCAACCAAAAGGGTTTAAAAAAGTGTTTGGGACAAAACGAATCCTGACAAATAGTGGTGGGGACACATTCTCAGCAGCCCCAGCTAAACCTATGCCTATGGGAAACAAACTCCTAAGTTTACCAAAATCTGAAGCCCAGTAGAAGCTGAGCTCAGTCAGAGTCCAGACCTTAACCCCACAGAGATGCTCTAAAAGAGCCTTTTACAATGGAAATCCTACGAGTGTGTCTGAGCTGAAGCAGCTCTGTTGACGGGAACGGTCCAGAGTTCCTCCTGAACATCGTGCAGCTCTGATCCAGAGACACTGAAAGAGGTTGTTGAAGTCGCTGCTGCCAAAGGAGGTTCAACCAACTGTCAACAAGGATTCACTTCTATGTTTTAATGGGTTATCAGCTTAAGAACGTAGTTTTTGTCTGTTATTGTGACTCAGATAACGATCAGCCCAAGCAGGACTCCAGATCTTAAATAAACGACAGCAAATGTACCAACAATAAAGGTAAAGATGCGTAACTTCAACATCAGTAGACAGCCATCAGCTATCTAGCCGTATGTATGTTCCTCTGATGTTCTTGCTGTTAACACTCATGCAGGATATAAAAGCAGATAAATGGAAGTTAAAGTCTGCTATAACAGAGATAAAGGTAGAGGAGGCAGTATTCTGACCTGCTGCAGGATCATCCCTGAGTCGTGTGGCTGCTGCAGAGCTGGAACAGATCATGCGGATCTGCATACCACCCCACAGTGATAAAAGCCACCTGAGACAGGTCATGATGACGCTCTGCTACGCCCCACCCCCAACCCCACCCCCTCCCCTCCCTCTGTGGATCTTTTGTCCTGCTCTGGAAACCAACCAGAGAACTGTGGTCAGACCGGGAGAGCGTCGCCTGAGGGCGGACGCAGTCTCTGGTGGATGGAAATGTTCAGCGTTGACTCCTGTGAACGGTAAAGACGGTAAAGAGCTGTGGATCCCAGCAGCAAAGACTGCTGTTGATACCCATGATCAGTCTGATAAGGGACCTGGAGGACGGCTGAAGCAGGGTCTCACTTAATTTCCATATAAGGTAATAGTTGGGCCAGTTCAGACCAGTTTCTTTGTCCCACCCAGGTCCACCTGGCTGTAATGCTGGTGTCTGACCTCCCCACCAGCATGTCCTTGTGGGTCCCATCAGAGGTAAACTTCTGTGATGGACCAACTGGGGAAGCCTCTGTGGGCCAAATATATGGAGCCCTTGAGGGATACAAGTGGACTAAATGGACATGGGTTAAGAAAGGCACAAACTGTTACTGTTACCCATAAACCCTCAGTGATGCTGTATATGCAACACATTAGAGAATTAACCGTTTGGCTCCACCAGTGGGCTGCAGATATGGGTCCCAAGCAGGTTCTTCTCCTGGTTACACGGTGGTCCTGTTTGTGTCTGTCCATATGGACTTTCATTCCTCTGAGAGTCCATATGGACAAACACAAACAGGACCACCATGCAACCAGGAGACAAACCCACTTGGGACCCATATATAGGTCCTACATATAAATGCTGATGGGCAGATCTCAGTGCAAGTGAAGGAGGTCATCATTAGGCTGAACAAAATATAAATCTATAAGAGACCAAAACACAAGATCAACATAAGTCAAGAAAACTCTGGAGAAGGTAGGAAGATCTTTGTCAACATCTGCAATCAAGAGATGCCTTCATGGATGTAAATACAGAGAGTTTACGAGAAGGTACAAACCAACAGGAACATTCAAGAACAGGAAAGCCATTTAGAGTTTACTGGAAATATCTAAAAAAAAAAAAAAAAATCATCCCATGATCTGGAATTTGATTCTTGAGACAAGTGAAACCAAGATAAACTTGTATCAAAGTGAAGGGAACAGCTCATGATCCAAAGCAGACCACCTCATGTTTCAAACACGGTGGAGGCAGTGTCATGATCTGGGCTTGTGTGGCTGCTAATGGAAAAGGGCTCATTGGTGTTAACTGATGCTCACATTCAGACAAATGCTACAAAACCGACGGATAATGAGCCTGAACATACTGAGAAAGGAACTGGAGACATTTTGGAGCCAGAGAAGTAGAATATTCTTCAAAGGCCAAGTCAGCCACCTGATCTCAACACAACAAAGTATGATTTCCTGTTCCTCCAGGGATAAAACCCAGAACCCGGTGACGTCCAGCCTTTAAGACAGCCGTTGACAGCACAAGATTTTCATGCACTTTCATTAAAAAGTATTCTTATCTATAAATGTGTCACTTTACCCACATAAGTTTGAGTCTCTGAAAACAAAAATGGAGGCTTCTTGCATAAAATAGCTGTAATACCTAAACGTTTTAGTGAAACCTCTTAAATTAAAGTCTGCACTTTGACCACATCATGATTGTTTTATTTCAAACACACTGTTGTGGTGTATTAAGACAAAATCATTAAAAAAAAACCTGTAAATGCTGTTTCTCTCTTTGTACACATAATGGGGATCATTTGTGATTATTTAGGACCATCGTTGCATAACCATCTATTACTCCAGTTGTTGCATAACTCACATTTATCTGGAAGTATTTAATTCCTCTCCCATTAAATGAACCCATTAACCTGATTACAGAATCTCTTTCTGGGCCTCCTGATGCCCATTTTCCTCCATCAGTCATCATCAGCTGGAGTGAATCCAGGATGTGGCCCAGGACCACCTCTTCCCCCGTGATGGCAGGCTGGGCACCTGCAGAACTCGGCATGCTGGGAGCTGTCGTGCTCTCTGGCCCGTCTCGTCTTACTGAGACGGGTTCATCAAACTTTGATCGGGTCAGGGAAGCTGCAGGCCTGCGGGGACGGTGCACGAGGAAGGAAAAAAAAGCTCCCATTAAAGTGGACAAACCGCTCCCAGACTCACTTTGGAGTCATTACACATATGACTTATACAGCTGAGAGCTGTCACGCACTCAGACGTGCACGCTTGCGCACGTTTGTTCGGTTGGAATATGACTACTGTCTGTGGACTTCAGCGGTGCTCGCTGCTCAGGTTCAGAGCATCAATAATCCACTGCTTCAGCTCAGCTTCCAGCTTCAAATTACACCGACTGGGCCAAGACGAAGACGGAGGCCCGCCCCCGTCTCACCCCGACACGGAACTACATTACCCAGCAGCCACCTCCGCAACTGACGTCTACAGTCGCCGCTAAACGCTTTGACAGCAGGTCAAATCAATGGTTAGTGAAGAGCTCATGTACAACTGATATCCATGAGGTACATTTAAAGAGTTTATATTTATAGAGTCCACCTTCTTTCTTCAAAACTTCAAAAGACTCTTAGAGGGTTGAGTTCTTGGTTCTTTTGCTGCTTTTCTCGGTGGCGACGGTGAATTTACGGAGCTCCTACTCTGCTGATCAATATTAGATCAATATCAGAATAGAAACGTCATGTCCTTAAATCATAAATTATTGTTGTAAAATTGCCAATATTTTGTCTTTAAAAAAGTGAATAATGTTAATGGCTTTATCCTAAAAATTGACTTCCATCAATGAAATCAAATATTTTCTAAAGATTTTAAAATTCCCCCCAAAAAGTGACTTTTCATTTAAAAAGTCCATAAAAGTACAAATTTCATAAAATTGCAACTTTTTAACTTTAAAATTCATTTTGTTGTAAAATATGAACTTAGGAAAACTGGACCTTTTTGACATAATCATGACTTTGTTGTGTAGCCTATATAAAAAAGACCTGCAACTTTTGGACAAAATATTAGCAAATCATGTCTTTTGTGGAATCACATGTTTTTGCTGTGAAAATGAAAAACATTTTTTCAAAATAGCAGATTGTTAATTGTGACTTTTTGACATAAAATTGCTACTTTTTTTTTTTATCATAAAGCAGCTGCTCAACAGTCTCCTGACCTCAGTTTTTTCACACCTTAATTTCTTCAGAAATGTTCTAGTTAAGTGTATAAATGTCTTTAAGTGCTCTGATGGACCAGATGAAGTTAAACTGGTTTCGTCCTTTAGGGCCTGACTTTGACAGGTGTGGTCCATGGTCCCACGAACTCACACGAAGCTCGTTCATTTTTCTTGTTACGCATCAGCTTTAGGAACTCATTTCTGAAAATATTTAACTTTGGGAGGGACTTGAAATTTTTACATTTATGTATATGAAATGTTCCTATAATCTGTTTCTGTGTAATAATGTGCTGATGTCAGAGTCTGACACATGAACTCCTGTGATCTGCCGCCACCATGTGGTCAGAAGTGGTATTGTTGAATAGAGTGGCTTAAAGACCAAACAACTCCATGTTAGTCTCATCTGTCCGTAGGACATAGCTCCAGACTGAACCTCAGCTGTTCTTCCGGGCTCTTTTCAGACAGGTTTTCTCCTGGAAACCTTTCCAAATAAACCATACTTCAACATGTTCAGTGATGTTTCAGCTCCACAGGCTCTGAGGTGGAGCCTTCCAGTTTCATTGTGGAGGACATTTGCCCAGATGTTTGCTCCTAGGAAGACTGACAACTGTCTTGAATGTTTTCCACTTGCGAAAAATCTTTCTCACTGTACAACGCTGAACTCAAGATTGCTTGTACAGATGAAACCAAAAGGTTACATAAACTTTATAAAAAAAAGAACCTCCCCCCAAACTGTCTGACATTAAATTGCACCAAACCGTTCCAGGTTCAGGTCAGTTAGTATTAATAGAATTGTTTCTATTTACTAAATGCCTGAATAATGACAGAATTCTTTTTAATCACTTTCTTCAAAGTCATAAGTTTATCACTCCCTTTAAACTGTCTGACTTGGCTCAAACGTTTTTGGTTTCCTTCCAGAAGCTTCTCTCCATAGTTTTCTGGTATTTTGGTTTGTTCCTCCAGACAGAACTGGAGGAACTGAGTCGGGTCTGAAGGTCTCCTTGATCTCACACCTGTTCAGCTCTGCTCATAAATGCTCTACAGGACTGGGATCAGATCTTTGTGATGACCACTTCAAAACATTGACTTTAATGTCTTTAAACCACTTTGTAACTAATCTGGTGGTGTGTTTAGGGTCATTGTCCATCTGAAGACCCAGTTAGACCCAAGCTTTAACTTCCTGGCTGATGTCTGGAGATGTTGCTTCAATATTTCTAGACAATGTTGATTCCTCATGATATCATCTATGTAGTGAAGTTCACCAGTTCCTCCTGCAGCTTAACACCTCCACATCATGATGCTGCCACCCCCGTACTTCACAGTTAGGATGGTGTTCTTAGACTTCAAGTTTCCCTCTTCTTCCTCCAAATGTATCAATGGTCATTATGGTCAAACAGTTCAGTTCTAGTTTCAGGACTGGATCTGGACACCCCTGCATTAGATGAACGTGGCACCTTCAGACATCTGGAAACTGTCAACATGGATGAACCAGACTGGTGGAGGTTCACAGTTCTCTAACTGGTATCTTGGCTGATTTCTTTTGATTTTCCCATGATGCTCCACAAGGAAGCAGTGTGAGGTGTTCCTCCAATTAACTACGACTTCCTCAATTAACCCACCAGAAGCTTCCAAAGCTGTGACATCATCATTAAATTAAATAAATTAAATTTTGGGCTTTCCCAAATTGTTTAAAGTAACTTTAGACCAGGTAAACTTCTGACTTTAAAGAAAGTCATTAAAAAAAAAAAAGTCATTTAATCAGGCATTTCACAAATAGGATTGCAATAATTCTTTCTAACCGACCTAAAACAGTAAAAGTTTAGCCTGATTTAGTCAGACGATGACGCATCTCTTCATACAGTGTTTGTAAACTCCTGGTTTCAACAGTAAATGATTCTCTAAGACCATGGCTGATGTCTTTCCCCCTTTGCACTGTGTTAACACCTGAATGCTCCAGACTAGGAAACAAACTACTTTTTGAGGTCGTTACTCCTGCTGATATGTTCATCAAGGTCTGATCAGCTGCAGCTTCCCCTCTTAAATACAGTAGTAGTAGTAAGGGGGTACGTTTTACTTTTTTCTTTAATTATTCTTTAATAAATAATAGCTTGGTTGGAAAAAAAAAAAAAGCTCTCTTGCTGATCTGAGGTTGTATTTTTCTGTGTACCAACTTGTCCAGGACACTTGATTTGTTGCATTAATGTGAACTGAACGTTGAACTGCATGATTACGTTGTTCTTTTAAAACACACCTTAAATTAAACTGGAAATGTGGTTTATAACCTGTCTGCGGCGCCGTCAGCCGTCAGAGCGATGCTGCTGCTGCTTCCCTCTGGTTCTTCTGCACCTGCGACTGAAACGAAAAACACGGAAAACAAAAACAGACCGTCTGTTTGGATGAGCTGCATCGCTCTCATCCCTTTATTTCAACTGTTCACGTCGTCTCTGCTCGCACATCAGTGCAACAGCTCTGCAACAGTGACGTGTGAATGAGCCGCAGACCGCCGGTGGACGTCTGTGACGCCGTGCAGCCTCGTCTTTTAAAGTCTCATAACCGAAAAAAAAGAAGAGAAACGATGCCGTCTCCGGATCTGCGATCGAAGACTCGTCGTCTGTTTGGCAGTTCTTGCTGGTGATCATCAGAGTTCATGGGGAAATGGAGGGAGGGAGGGGGGGGTCACTGCTGGGGGAGCGGTATCCCCCGCGGGTCGGTCACCTGACCCTCCTGCAGGTTCTTCACCAGCTGGGCCAGCCAGCGTTTGGTGGTGGTGTCGTCCTTCAGGACCTGAGCGAAGGTGGTGTCTTTGAGCTGGTCGGGGAGGCACTGACGCAGAGCTTCTCTGGCTCTGAGGACACGGAGACACAGAGACACGGGGACACGGAGACACGGACATTAGTCACACACATAGTCATGACTTATTCATTCTGAGTGATAATCACAAAGACATGTCAACCTCCAAGAAAAATGGTGTAACTTAATGATAAAAGACATAATTCATAACATTAAGAGAATCAAGTCAAACCTTTTACCAGAACAATCATAATAGGAGAACAAAGACGTCATTTTACAAGAAAAAAACAGTTGCACCATCAAAGTCATACTTTTACAGAGCTGTCGTTTAAAGTTCTTTGATCTTTGATTGTTATAATAGAGAAACAACAACAACACCTGTGCGAGTCCACACAGAGGTCAGTGGACAGAAACTCACTCTTCCCCCTAGTGGTCAGTCAGGGAACTGCAAGTAAAGCAACTTCCCAGTTTGATTTAAACCAGACACAATTGGTACCACGCAAAAAAAAAAAAAAAAAAAAAAAAAAGCTATTTAAGTTTTATTTATTATATGAGTCGGAAGAGCTTTTATATAGCTTTTTTGTGTTTTGAAAAATAACAGGATTCTCTCAGTAATGGCTACATCTCGGTCACTTGAGTGTGAAAATTTCACCCAGCTAGCAAAATTAGTAAAACGAGTACAACAAAGCCCGCCCCCTTCCCAGTGGTAAAATTGTCAAGCGTTGACAGTTGCAAAAATGTTGAGGACCACTGGTCTAAGGGTACAAATACAATTATCAACCTACGGAATGAAAATAAAGTCAATTCAATAATTTTATATTAAACTACTGTAATTTTACATGAATAAAATCAGAGTGAGACTCAAGGAGAAGATCTACATTTAGAAATAGGCAATTTTTAGCAAGAAAAATTATAAATTTGCAAGAAAAATGTTATTTCATGAGAAAAAAAAAGGTCATCATACTACAGGACTCATGTCATCCTTTTATGAGAAAGTCATAATTTTACAAGATCAAAGTCGCAGCTTTAAAAGAATAAAGTCGTCATATCTGAAGAAAGAAAAGAACACATTAAGAACAAAAGAAAAACCTCAATTATGAGAAATAAAATCAGAAAGTTACTTGATCGAAGTCATGGCTTTACAAGAAAAAACATTTTATAGTGTTCAGAGAAAAAAAAGTCTCTGATTGTAATATAAATCAAAGATTTTGTGTATGAAAAATGTCAATATTACCAGAATAAAGGTTGTAATAAAAAATAGAAAATAGTCCTAAATTTACGACGCCAAGTTGTGATTTCACATAAACGTGTACATTTACAAGAACGAAATCATAATATGATGAAGCTGAAGTTTTACGAGAAAACCCGTGATATTACGAGAAAGGGGTCCGTTTTATTTTTTTTAAAAATAAGCAAAACAAAAAACACAGATTTAAGAAGTCCTGAGAAACAATTTTTATAGGAAAAGAATGTTAAAACTTATGAAAAATTAAAAAAAAAAATTTTAGAATACAAAAAATTAGTCTTAATGAATTACACAGTAGTTTACAAGAATATAAGTCACCATGATACAAGAAGTTGTCATTTTTGTTGTAAATGTCGTGAGAACAAAGGAGTAATTTTTCAAGAACTAAGTTGAAACTTAAAAAAAAACAAAAAAACATCTGAATTTTGTGAGAATAAAGACTTGGTATTATGAGGGATAATTAAGTCAAAGGTCAAAGTTTTACTTAAAATTCATAAAAGGAGAACAAAAACCATAATTTTATGAAAATAGGTAATATGATCTTCAAGTCAGTTTAAAAAAATAAAACTTCTAAAATTGTGTGAATTTTTTTAAAAGAAATAAATTCATCCTCATCATTCTCATCACAAGAATCACAGGTTTACTTGGAGAAAACAAAGTTAAATTGTCAGAAAAGTTGTAATTTTACATGGAAAAGGGCATCAATTAATGAGGAAAAGAAGTGTGAATATTACCTGTATTAATTCACTATTTTATGGAAAATAAGAGTAATAATGATGGACGCAGAGAAGCTCGTACTTCAATTCAGGATTCAGAAAAACTGTTTTTGGTGCATCAGCATCACACTGTAACTTTACAGATCTGATCCTCAGTGATGTTGCTTTGAATAACAACTTAAATCAGGTGAAATTACTAATTTATTTCTTTGATATAAGCGTTGTGTCCCCCTCAAACAGTTGTTGGACCCATCATTTTGACATAATAATTATTCTCAACAACTGATTTACTCGACTGATTTTGCTGAAACTAGACTGCTGTGACCACATGAAATCAATTTCTCTCTCATTCTTCTTCTATGGTAGTTTTGAATCATTTCCTGAATTCATGTCAATAGAGCAGTACTTCAATAGCAACAGATAAACTGCTGTCTGAGGTCTGTGATTGCTCTCCTCCATTTTTTTTTTCCTCAGGTGTGTTTTTAGTGATCCAAATACCTGGAGTTGTCAGAAAGTCGTAGGTAACATCTGACGACGTGCTTCAGCAGGCGGGCTGACGGCTCTTTGGAGAGCTGGAGGACCATCTTCCCCTGAAACACAGGAAAGCTCGCTGAGACCAGGAGGACACAAGAACGAGCAGGAAGTGATGTCAGAGAGGAAGCTGACTCACCAGAATCATGGCGACGTGAGAGAAGCGCTCGTACGTCTGGCAGATGTACGCCAGCCCCGTGTCGTCCAGCAGGATCTTCTGCAGGATGAAGGTAGCAACCTGGAAAACAAGAACTGGACTTGAAAAACAAGATCCGACACCGGGACGGTTGGAAGAACGTCTGGGCAGCGTACCGTTTTGGAGAGCTCGCTTCCAGACTCCATGATGCGCAGGCACAAAGGGATTATCTCTGTGGTCAGAAGGAAGTTGATCACTTCCTGCTCATCGGTTTTCACCAGAGCTCCTGCACAGATAAAACCCACGTTAGCCAGTCTGAAGCAGGACCCGAAGTTCTGATCCCTGGAACCAGGGTCACTCACCTATGACCCCCAGGCTGGTGAGGCGCAGGTACTCGAATGGCCGCGTTTTGCTCACCGTGTGTAGAAAAGGGTAGAGGAAGAGAGGGATGTGCGCAGAGAGGAAGGCTGACCTGTGGAGGACAAAAATCCAGACGTGAGCACCGCTGGTCCAGATTCTGTTCCAGATTCTGGTCCGGGAGTCAGCACAGACCTCAGACACTAGGGGTGTGGAAAAAAATCGATTTGGCAATATATCGCGATTTTCGGCCGCCCAATATAATATCGATTTTTCAGCTCCTAATATCAATTTAAGAAAATAGTTTAATTTTCACATTTAAATTGTTTAAAATTTCAATGTGCAAAACACTAATAATAAACAATAAATAGGTTGTTTTGAAGCAAATAGTTTTGACTCAATTTGTCCTCTGAATTATCAATATCTGATGAACATATACAGCAACTTGATTTTTCATCTCTACTTTTAATTTTGATATTAACTGGGTAGAATATCAATATATATCGCGATAATATCGTATCGTGAGCCAAGTATCATGATACATATCGTATTGCGAGGTCCTTGCCAATACTCACCCCTATCAGACACCTGGCCACTTCATTTAAAGTTTAAATGGTTTGGTTAACTTAGCTAGCGTTTGGACGTTGTTGTTTTGTTTTCAGGCAAAAAAAGAAGTTTGATCCAGCCTATTTTGCTTTTGATTGGATGTAAATCACAAACTCCGTGTCGTGATTGGCTACTTACACCTGTAATTTATATGAGCTGCCTCCTCCTGTCTCTTTATAAATCCGACTCTTCTTACTCAGAAAGTAGCATTTAAAATTTGATTGGTTTGTAAACTTTGTTTCTGTAAGTTAACTCAGAGGAAATGGGTATAGTACTATTATCCAGAGATATACACCAGAAGGCAGCTTGACAAGCTTAAGGAATACATTTATTAGGACAACGCATACAATCCTGCAGCAAAGGAGACCAGAGACAGATTTATCTGGTCTCCTCTTACTCTTTATGTATGGAGTTTGGGTCATAATTCAATGAATAAATGAGTCTATTATTATGAAATACAGGCTTTTATTATTATGAAATATGTATCCATTATTATGAAATGTTTCCCATTATTATATGAAAAAATGTAATTATTATGAAATATATTTTTATTATTATTTAATCTTAGTTTAATGCATAATAGTTTATTTCAGAATGGCTTTTTTATCTAAGAATGAGTTTTTACATAATGGCTTCATTTTTCATTAAGAATGAGCTTTTACATAATAATGACATTTTGCCACTGGGCGGGACCAGTGGTTGACCTGCACGCTCATTGGCTGATCTTTCTCCATTCTACGCTCTGACATCGACTAGTTGGTGGGGGACTCGCATCGAGCCTGTTGGCTACCTCTCGGAGTAAGTTAGAAAAGGATCCTTCTCCTGTTGCCATGCCGTCAAAATCAAGTTTTCCCTACATTTCGCGCTATGTTTCTTAGCCGATGTCAACTTTTAACCGTAAACTGAGGTGCATTCTGCCACCTACTGCCCTGGAGTATATACATTGCACCTCGCCCACTATCGATATTCACTGTTCTGTTGCTTATGCCTGAATGAAAGAGCAGCCAATCACATAAATGGCTCCGCCCTCTCTGCTGTGATTGACACACAGATCATTCTTATGAAAAACAAAACCATTATCATAATAATGGGAAATATTTCACAATAATAAACACTTGTATTTCATAATAATAGACTCATATATTAATTATGACCCAAACGGGGCTTCATATTTATGATCAAGGTTCAATTTTAGTGACTGTGAAACATAAGGGGCAGGGATAATTAAAATACAACAAAACACTGCTTATTACGAGCTTTCTTTGAACGCCGCTTTGTGCAGCGTTTAGGGACCACAGAGAACGGCGTTTACCGAAGCTTAAGCAAACGGCGCTTTTTACGCCGTTTTATTATTATTCACACGTCATTAATGAGCAAATTTTGACCCTTTTGGCTTGCCATACCAGACAGGCTCCTCCATCACACCACCTGTTGAGTTTCAATGTGCTGAAAGGCCACCTGGCCTGGTTACCTCGTCTCTGGGTGGGAGGCGACACACTGCAGCAGCGCGAGGGCGTTGCACACTCTGTTGGACTGGTGGGCTGTCAGGGTGGGGGGGTTGATTGACGGGTAGATGTTGACAATCTCCTGGAAACGACAGGGTGGTTAAAAAACCGGGTCAGTCGCAACACAAACCCGTCCAGCTGCTCAGACGCCGGTGCTCACCTGCAGCAGGGCAGCGATGGTCCCGCAGGAGTGCCACAGCATGGGGGCCAGGTCCGGCACGCTCTCCCGCTTCTTGCTGAGCTCCAGGAGGGCATTCTCCCGGGTTTCTGGGCTGGACAGCTCGTTGATCCACTGGTAGATCTTCTCCCTGTCCACCTGTGCAAGTGCCGTTGTCACAGCCTGAAAGCAAGACAGGAAACTGAGGACAGAAGAAAAAAAGAGTCTCCAAATAAATAAACGTCACCTGTCAAAGCTCGAGTTAGTTAGACCGCGGAAGGATACACGCGAATGACTACTGTTCATGCAGTTAGAGCAGAAACGGGACTAACTTACGAATAAGAAACGCAAAAAAACTTAAATTTATTATTTTGATATCTTAAATCAGTTGTAAGTCTGGTAGTGAACCTAAACTACACCTGTGTTCGTATTGTCCAGGTTTAGCTCACGCTAACCGCTTTCATAATCAACAGTCGTGAAAACTTACTGCTCCTGTGGCCAACATTGTGTGCAAAAGTGGGATTCAACCCTTTAAGGCCTTTCTAAAAAAAAAAATAAAAAATGTTATAAATGTTGAGCCTTTTAGCGGCTCACTCTGCAAAAATCCTGAAGAGGTTAGACATCACTGCCAGGAACGACCGGAACCTCTTTCTTCTTCTGTGGCTGTAAAAGGTCCAGATGTTTCTCTGCTGCCACCTTCTGGTCAACGTCGTTCACTGCAGTCTAAAAGATTTCAAGCGCCTCTAGTCTGGATGTGCGATGGCAGAGATTTCTGTTTGTTGTGTACACATGAACATGGGTTACTTGTAATTTTTAAACTGAAGTTCCATCACAAAAAATAAAACTTCAATATTGTGTTTTCGTTGAAATATATCTATAAAACTCAGTTTATTCTTCAATATTCAAACAACAATTCTGAACTGTTGATGGGCTAATGACCTCAGTCCCTAAAGAGCTGGAATGCTGCATAAAACATAAGTAAAAACAGAATGCAATGATTTCCAATTCTCATGAGCAAATACTTTATTCCAAATTGAACATAAAGAATATAACAGATGTTGAAACTGAGACATTTTACCAATTTTTTTGGAAATTATCAGCTCATTTTGACTTTGATGGCAGCAACGCATCTCAAAAAAGTTGCAACAGGGTGATGTTCACCACTGTGTAGTGTCCCGTCTTCTTCTAACAACTGTCTGTAAACATCTGGGAAGTGAGGAGACCAGTTGCTGGAGTTTTAGGAGAAGAATGTTGTTCAATTCATCTCATTTGTCACAGTAAAGTCACAAAAAATAACTACTGCTTTGTGGATTCTAGCTGCTCAACAGTCCTGGAGCTTCATTGATGGAGTCTTTCCAGATGTTTAAGCTGCCCACTATAGACACTGACCACATACCATCAGAGATGGAGGCTTTTGAACCGTAGCTGAATAGTTCCTCTGCTCTTTAGTCTGCAGGACACAGCCTCCATGGTTTCAAAAAGAATTTCAAATTTTGATTCATCTGACCACAGAACAGTTTTCCAGTTTGCCTCAGACCTTTTTAGATGCGCTTTGATCCAGAGAAGACAGCAGAGTTTCTGGACGGTGGTCACATATGGCTTCACACCAGGATTTCTTAATTTTGCTGCTTTGATCTCTTCATTCAGCTGTCACTCTTATTGGAAATCAGTTTTATTAACAGTTACACTGCAATTCAGCATTATGATGGTCATTTTATATGCAGTCTATTTAGCCTATAATTATGAAGGTGATGGACTTCAGGATGGGTGAAATGTTTCTGATCTCATACATCTGTCTACATATATTTCTCGTATAATTCAGTATCATTGCAGTTGCTGTAAATGATTGGAAATGACTGAGCTTGCAAAGGTGATTACACGAAAGTTGGTGACGAGGGTCACCCCGTATAAAGTCCCATTCATGTCATATCCATTTCTTTCACAATCTTGATCCCGTTTTTGAACAATGGTTTGGACAAAGGAGCCCTCCGTAGAAGGACTCTCTGAAGGAAGTGTCTGGGAGCAGGTCGGACCCACTGGCCTCTCTCCAGTGATGGCATTCATTACTCGATGTCATGGTCTGGGTCGGCCCTGACAGCCATTCTTGGGTTTTTCTTTTTTTCTGTATCAAGTTGGCGTTGCCTGTCTCTCGTCTACTCTGTTTCCTGTTTTACTTTGATGGTCTGTCTTGTCGTCGTTGTATTCTGCTTTTTCTTCCTTCCCCGTGTCATCCTGATTGTTTGCACCTGCCTCTTGTTTGTCCCTCTGTGTATATAAGTCTTGTCATTTCTTTTCTATTTACTGGTCCGTCTACTTGTTCTGCTGAGTGTTTCTCTGTTCAGACACCTGTTTGTTCTCCTGCCTGTCACCCCACTCGTTGTCCTGTTTCATCCTGCTGTTACCTTTTAGATTACCGTTATGAACTCTTAGTTAAGTTTAGACTTTGTTTTTGTCAATAAATCAATCTTCTTGTAATCCTGCATTTTGGTCCTCCATTCAACACACCTAAAATCCTGACACTCGAGGAGACGAGGCCCACTTTATGTAAATTACATTCAATTTAATTCATCAACATACAAGATGGTACAGCCTTTTTTTTTTTTGGACTGGAGACCTGTCCAGGGCCGACGTCTGCTGTTCACCCAGAGAGAGCTTGGATAGACCCCAGCAGACCCCCGTGACCCCGTACAGAAGTAAATAGGTGTGTTGGATGGAGCTATATAAAGGGAACCAATGGGGAAATTGAGTTGTTAAGAATATTAGAATGAAATTGTTCAAGAGTTTAAGGAACCTTTTCAATGCCAGATACTGTTTTGATAGTTAAATTGAAAAAGGTTTCAGGTTTTCTCTGGTGATATTAAAACAAAACAAAGCTAACAGTGCATTTAGGTTTTCTATTTGGAGTTGTAGTTATGGTCTTTCCCAAAGATTGTGAATAAAAGAATAATATGAATACACAACATTTCTGTATTTTGAGGTCACGTTTCTCCACCAAACAACATATCTTTAAGATTTTCAAACATCTACAATGAAAAAAGTTCATCATATTAGTTAAGATACACAAAATAAGAGTAAAGTTTCTTCATCACTGTGACGAGATGTACATTTAGAATCCAAATTCAATTTATTTTTTTTTAAGTTTTTTTTATCACCAGAAAACATTTATAAAGAAACTGGAGTTTGTAGCCATCCTCGCGGGGATCCAGGATTCATCCCCGTACATCTTTTGTATTCACACAGATCTTATTTCTCTCCTATATGTATAAACGAGGCTTTAGTTTGAAACTACCACTAGAGACTGTGTTCAGTTGGAAGCAACAAAGGCCACATTATTGATTTTTAACTGCCAGGTGGTGAAAAAAATGCCTATATTTGTTTTATGAAATGTCACTAAATGTCAGCATGTCAGTAAATTATCTTATTTTGACTTAATGGAAATGTATCTTTGTTCTGCATTTAAACCAGCGAGGAGCTCAAACACCGTAAGAGTTATATTACACTCTCTTTATTGAGTTTTTTTAAGAACATCAAATCTATAATGCACTCTAATGTCCATGCATATGGCACATGGTTTTAAATCAGTTATTATTTTTTATATAAAAATTGAGAGAGAAAGAAGAAAAAAAAATAGAAGCAAATGACACATGTAAAACCAAAAACTGCCGTATCTTCTATAATAAAGTGACATGTCCCCTGAGTGAGAATCTGAGGATCTCCAGCTGCAAATGGTTGGTGGGAATTTTTATTTCCAATAGTAACACAATTATTTTTCTTTATTTGATGGCTCCATAGTAGCTGCCTTTAATCCAAACAACGACAGATCAGGACGGAGCTGTTTCACAAAACCTCTGGCAGAGTTGGCTGACAAGGCTTTGGTCGAGGAATTGGAGATATTCAGGCTTGTCTACCTTATTTTCCAGTAGAATTAAACCTGTGCAGGTTTGTATTTTCCAGTAATAGAGGTATTTTTCCAGTAAGACAGGAGGTGATCAGTGCTGTATGTCTGTTAGTTGACAAGCTAAGACCATCAATAGGATGGTCCTTTATTCATCTTGGTGGAGCTCCACAGAGGGCAGAGGAAGAATTCATTAAGTGTTAGAGCAGGATCATTAGACCTGGCGCTGATCCGTGTCCTCTGTACACTGGTGTTGGGCTGGAGACCAACCGTCCTGGGACTCCACCTCCTCAGCAGTGAGGATGTTTCTAGCTGTGGAACCAGGACAAGGTCCTGCACAGTCATAGTCACACAACCACCATTTTTAGAGTTTAATTCTTAGTAAAAGCAGTTGATGTCCATTTAGGTTACAATTATACATTCTGGAACCTGATCTATGTTTCAGCGAGGAAGCAGAACCTGAAAAAAGGGTTCTTGAGGTCCAGTTTGTTTCCTGATCTGAAGCCCGACTGATCGACCGTGGCAGTGATTTGGATGTCATAGCTCTGCCTGCTGGGAAAAAGATTAATACAAAAAGAGAAACACATTTCCATGAGAAAAGTCAGCTGGAAAACACCTTCTTATCTTGGTGGCAGAGAAGACGTGATTATGGCATATGACATTTTTTATGGATTTTGAAAAAAAACATCAAAAATGAGAGACAAGAGAAAATTAAAGTCTTAATCATACGGTTTATAAATACAGTCTGTTGAGAACAGCAAGAGTCACAGTAAATAAGCTCAATTCAAAGCAGCAAAAAAGACTCTTTCCTGTTAAAATATTGATTTCAGTTTCATCTAAAGAAATATTAGATTACTTTTTGGATGTATCATCTAGGATGTTTCATCTTCCGTCGCTACTATTGGCTAAAACCAGACAAAGCAACTATAGACCCCCATCCTGCTCTCTCAGCTGTGTATCACTTTATGTTACTATGTTACACATCAACAATGATGAAACTAGCTCACAGAGCTACAGCGGACATCAGGGCAGAGATGACTAAGAGTTTTAAGTAAGTAATGATAGAAGAGACAACGAGGCGGTGAAGCACTGCTTCTGCTAGAAGCTGAGGAATTCATCTTTTTACATACTAGCATGAGCATCAGCCAAACCAAAGAGGACCACGACAGAGGACGAAGAAGAGAAATGCTTAGACTGCTTTTTACTTGTTGATAAAAGGTACAGGAAGAAACAGTGCGAGAATGACGCTGAACTCATTATTTCCCTGCAGGACTAGTAGGTAATGTCTCATTATTGGTAGCTAGCTTCCTGTGTTGTTGCTGTGGTTTCTTGTTTTGATGCTATGCTAATGTTGTCCACTGTGTAATTTTGTTTTTGTTGATCATTAGACATCTACCAATCAACTACATCAACATCTACAGTCATGGAAAAAATTATTAGACCACCCTTGTTTTCTTCAGTTTCTTGTTCATTTTAATGCCTGGTACAACTAAAGGTACATTTGTTTGGACAAACATAACAATAACCACAAAGATTGCTCATAAGAGTTTTATTTAAGAGCTGATATCTTACCATTTTCCATGGTTTTCTTGATTACAACCTAAATCACTTAAGTTTTTACATCAATAGCTATGGCATTGTACTGCCAAAAACACTGCTTTTATGCATTCAGTGTTTTCTTTTCTGTCTGTTTTAGTCACATGATGATGTTTAGTGGTACCAGGTATTAAAATGAACAAGAAAGTGAAGAAAAAATGGTGGTCTAATAATTTTTTCCATGACTGTACATCAACTTAAGTCTGGTTGAGCCGCCCAGTGGCGCAGTGGCTAGGGCGGCCCATATACAGAGCCTATAGTCCTCATGCAGCGGTTGCAGGTTCGACACCTGGCCTGTGCGACACTTTGCTGCGTGTCTTCCCTGTTCTTGCTGTCTTTCCTTAACTGTCAAATAAAGGCCACTAGTGCAAAAAAAAAAAAAACACTAATTAAAAAAAAAAAAAAAAATATATATATATTATATATATATATATATATCTGGACTGATGTCTAGCTGCCATGTTTTCAACTAAAACCAGCATTTCCTCCGTTCCTGTATAACTTTGTAGTTGATAGCGTACCAAGCAAGTTATAATTTCAATCAAGTGGTGTTGTGAAGTAAATTTAGGTATCTTTTGTCCATTACCATCATGGCCAATGGATGTTATTGGCTAAATTGTCTATTTACTGTTCATAATTTTCTGTTCTTTGGTCGTTAGCATCACAGCTGTAAAAGTGCCTGCGTGCTTATTCTTGTTGGCCAGATGTTTGCTTGTGTTTTGTATAGTTTTTGTATTTTAATGCTGTCGTGTTAAAGGTTTTACCCTGCCGGCCCAGTATTTTTGTGTAAAAATCAAAGAATAAATGTTAATTTGCAGAGATACAGCACGTAGGCTACATTATAGCCAACTATGTTGCTGCGCTGAAAGCTGGCATTATGTTGACGTTTTTCAATTCTCGTCAGTCTGTTGCTTCTGTAGATTTTCTTCTTTTACCAGATATATTAAACTACACCTGGTAACAAATGCACATATATTGCCATCTGTAGATAGGGTTCTGTTCCTTTCCTTGTATTTCCAACAGTGCTGGACCGTACCAGAACTATAGGGCACCCCCATTTACATTTTGCCCAGATAATATGAAGTTGAATCAGCATGTGGGGTTATGGGCAGTTGCCCACTTTCCAGCCTCAGTGAAAGCACAGATGTACCTGTTATTGGAGACCAGCAGAACAGTCCCAGACAAAGTTTGACCAAGCTTGGCGAACAGTGGTGTCTGAAGCAAACACCTGACCTGAGACCAGCGGGTCAGAGGCTCAGTGGGTGCAGTGGACAGCCAGACCGTGGATCTACAAACAAAGAATGAGAGAAATTATATCAGTTATTAATTCATTTAACTGGACTTCAGTGAGACCAAAGATGATGACAAGAATGATGGCCTTTGTTCAACCTACTGCCAAGACTTCATGTGAACAAAACCACGCTCCATGACCCTTAGAGGCCTACGAACCATGTAGATGTCACATAAGTTAATACCAAGATCTAAATATCATTCAGAAATACCCATCTTGAACAGAAGAGTCTATATTATTAGACTCTGGGCAACAAAGATCCCAATAGCTGTGGTCCCTTCAGGGTAGCCAGTGAAGTGGCTCTACTTCTGGTTGAGTAGACCAGTTCCAAGTGAAAACTAGACAGACAGGTCATCAGTACGCTCATGCAGGGCCAGGTGACTTTAGCACAAGAGCCAAGTTCTAGACGTGTCCACCTGGCCTTGAAATGAAAAACAGCAGAGCCGAGGATTGGCCTGATGATCACCCATTGGATCTAAACTACCTTCTTATCCTATTAGACGCTGAAATGGCTGAGATATAAACCTTAAAAGTTCTGGCTATCTCGCCTTGATCATACTGAGATTCCAGGAAATGGATGATAAGTGATAAATTGTACAAAGTATGCAAATGGACAAGCATTCATGTGCAAAAATCTGAGACGACCCTTCGCCTCACACCAATAATTACCTCTAGAAGATGGTGCTTATGGTGCTCGACAGCTAACTAATGTATCACAGCTTCTTCCAATCTGAAATGTATCACTTTTGCTGCTAACCCTAACCCTAAACCTAACCCTTTCTTCTTATTCTTAGCCGTCTTCTTTTTTTATTTATTGGCGGTTTTCAAACGGTAAACGTGATGCAACACTCCCACCAGGTGCTATGGAGTGGTAGTCACTGGATCACACCAGGTCCAACACTGTAATCACTGTACGTCTGAAAGGACCACAGTTTTACCCTGGACCTCGCTAATGGGAACCCTCAGAATGAGAAAAGACAAGTCAAACTTGACAGGGACATTAAAATGGCTAAACAATGTCATCTCCTACCGACATCATACCCAATCAGTACCAAATCAACACCAACCCCCAACCCAGGACTTTTTTAAGGACACCCTGAAGAACATAACTCAAGGCAGGGAGTTACTTAAATCCTGTAGAAGTTCCCAAAATGTCCTGTTATGGGGACATTCCTGGTAATGGAGATACAAGCCGTTACCAGGAGCAGTTAAGACCCATAAATCTATCCCAGAACCCTGCAAATGGAAACCTACCTGTAGCTTGACTCAACAGTGAAAGGAGATGTCTTGTTTGGGTAAGCTAATACTTGTTTGGGTCATTATAGAAACAATGCCTGTATCAGCGCTGCACAGTAGCATCAACTGAACTTTCGATTTATAGCAAAGTTGTTCTCAGGTCAGAAATGTTCTGAGTCTAAAGAACAGGCAGAACGTTGTCATTGTAATGAGACACTAGTGATGTAAAGAGAGGATGTAGACAATGAATTCAACTTCTATAAAAGAAAACATTTTCAATGTGCGTTTTAGTTGCTCTGTTCAAATTTGAAAGTAAATAACTAGTAAACATGAATTAATAGATGATTAAAAAGTAAAGGGAATGATCACTTACTTGGATCCCAGAAAAGCCACATCGAACCAGAAAGCGATACCATGAACCAGACCAGACTGGAGCAGCGTAAACACAAAGGGGATCTCCATTCTGAAAATGCAGGGGTTTCTCAGTTTTTCTGTGTTTCAAACAGATGCATTGCAAATTGGTTGCATTAAACTGGTTGCTGAATTTAATGCATTGGTTCCTTTAATGCATTAAAGGTCTTATTGTTATATTTTCAATTCTTTGTTTTCTTATCCTTGCAAAGTATCATTGGTTTGCAGCAGTATTTTAGTACAACTTTCCAAACTAGATGTCTAGTATTTTACAACCACAAAATCTGAAAATGTTGGGACAATATAGAAAATACACATAAAAACAGATTGTTACTTACTTTCACTTGCGGACTGCAAGACAGTATGAACACAGAATATTTACGTTTTCTTCTCACCAACTTCATCCCATTTGCTAATATAATCATCACTGAAGTAGAAATGAACTTTTCATCAAGCTCTGATGCAAGTCCATACTTCATCAGTTACAATTATATAAAACCACAGTTTATGTATAATTAAGGGTGTGGTTTTATGAACGACAGCTGAATTACCGTTTATGGTGTTAAAGGCTACCAAACACCAGTATCACTACCTAGCACTTTCTGCACTGCTTAGCATTGCGAATAGTTTTGGGGTGGCCTGGAAGGGTCCTGGCCATATCTTGATTATGCTGCATCTATTGTTAATTAAGGACTTTCTTTGGATACCTGTGTGGGTGTTTCATGGTACATTTCTATTAGTTGTTTAACTGACAGAGATCGCAGAGATAACCGCCGTTTTTGAGTGCCGATTTGTAATGTGATTGTGCATCTTTTGATCAAAACAGCCGATATTGCACAGTAGGAACCCGCCTTAGACCAAAAAACAGCCTCAAAAGCATTCTTCTGAAACTCTAAACTGTCAAATGGCCCGGAGAGATCGTTGGAATCAGCTCAGCTTCTAATCAATAATCACTATTAACTCTGTGTGTTAAAGGAGAGACGGATGTGAAAACAGAAAAAAAGTGGTAAATTGATGTGATTTGGAATCAATCTATAAGCCATGACATGGGTGATTCAATAATTCAATGATCAGAACCGATGATTGATCAGAAAGATGTATTCGGTATGATTTGGGTCGGGACTGTGAGTCTCTGCTTTCAGCGGCTGAGTGGAGGTCACTGTGTACTCAGGGGAATAAAAACAACCCATATGTTTATCAAAACAGGAGTAGGAGATAGCAGCCGCGGGTGAGGTAATGTAAGCACGAGCCGGTAACTAGTCTAAACAAGTGAAGTAACAGAAGGAGAGGTGATTTACGTGATTTGTAAGCAATTCCTAATCAATGACATGTATGAAATGTGTGTGTGATTAGTCAAGGATCAGAAACAAAATGTATTAGATTTTGGTAATAGATCTGTGTTAGTTAATGTATGTTACAAGGGAAAACTTATTTTTGTTGGGTCAAAAACGGACAGAGACAGAGCGGAGCGCATGTTCCTCTCTGGAATGTCAACAGGGCAGGAGAGAGGGCGTAAGTGTAAACATAAGTTACTTCGCCATACACAACACTTGGGCCAGGTGTCTGGGTCAAATGACGATGTCATCCGCTCAGCTCAGAAGTGGCCTTGGCGAGGTGGGGCTGTGTGTTTGATACAGAGCGGTACATGGGCTCCGGACTGCAGACGGAGGTTTGTTACCGAATCTGTTATTAAACACGGACCAATCAATCAATCAGTTAATGTAACGTTGGAACATACATTGATAAGTAGATCGTTAGAAAAAGGGTTAGCGTTAGCTGATAAGCTTTAGCTTAACGGGCTGTATAGCCACGTCAACAAGGTAACCTTGGATTGGTGGTGCCATGATGTCATGATGATTAATGTGAACGCCCCTGCAATTACTGTAAACATATGAAGTCATTGTGGGATGTGTGTTATGCATGATTATGTAAAATTATGCACGCCTCTGTATATGTGAATAACCAATCAGAAGTGTCATGTGAGTTTGAGGGAAATTATGTATGCATATGCAAAGGTGAGAGAACCAATCAGATGAAGGCTGGTGCAGGGCGAGCAAGGAGAGAGAGAGCACATAAAAAGGGAAGGCAGAAGGACTCGGTGTGGATTCCTGGAGCGATTTTCAGACGAAGAAGGACTAGCTGAAACCTGGACGAGCAACCCCCATCTGGAGGATTAACTGGAAGGAATTACTTCAAGAAAAGAAGACAGAAAGACGCTTGGAACAGGATCTACGAATTTTTCCCAATTCTTGAAGGAATAATTGGAGCCTTTTTGGTTAGCCTAGCTCACCGCTAGCAAGGAGGAGGGGCCGAATCAGCATACCTGCCGGCCTGATCGTTTGAGCTCTCTCTCTCTCCCTCCCTGCCAGCGGCCTTGAAAACACATGATGGCCACGTGTGTCTCTCAGCCTGTCCTTGACCAACCAGATGAACTGATCAGTAAGCCACAGCTTTAATTTGCCTTTTTAGAATTATAAATTGTATAACCAATCAATGCTGTTGCTTAACCTTGCTAATCTGCTTTAATAAATATAAAAAACTGTCATAAGACGTCGTTGTGGACATTACATCTGTATTCAGAATTTTTGAAGACTTGTTTATGCCTCTGCACTAACACACAGGTTCTTATGGGTTATTTTAGCCACATTTTTGTCAAATTGTCCCTGAGGCTCGCTGTCCGAGCCGCTAAAGTTTTCCTAGCCTGTAACAAGAGCCCAAATCGTGAGAGAAGAGCTGCCGTTAACAAACGTGACCGATAGCGGGACTTCGAGCCACCCGGCTATTCCTCTGAAGGACAGTTATTGGAGTGAGCGGGGCATACGTTTGGAAGTAGGCAGTGAGAGCTAGGCGTATCTTCTCGACACCAGCTTAAATAAGTTGAGGAAATCTAGTGAGGAACCTCTCCTAGACCGCAACTTCTTACCCGTAGGATGGAGAGCTGGTCCCGGTGACAGACTCTGCTAGTCAGAGACTGAACCAAAACTGGGGGATTTTACATTTGGCGCCCGAACAGGGACATGAAAAAGTGAGTTTCAGGTCCAACTAATCTAAAAAGTGTGCAGCAGGAGGGAGCCTGCGCAGGCACAGAAGATCGACTCCCCCGTGAGGAAAGTGAGGGGGGGCCGAGCAGCCCGCAGTAATTGCAGGGAGCAAGCGGGAGTGAAGAGGAGCGAAGGTCGTCGGAGAATTTCTAGAGGAAATCCCAAGACTGCGTAGAATAGCCAACCAGTCTGAACTTTATCCCTGACCCCGAATTTGGTACCTAGGGAGGCTTTAAGGAACAGACGACTCGATCAGACAAAGACAGAGAAGAATGAGAAGATGATGAGAAAAATGAAAAATGGCGACAGGACAGAAGAACCTTAGCCCAGAAGAGGATGACCCAGGGTTGGGACCAAGGACTGCAGAAACCAAGCCCCATGGGACGGCCTCGCCGTCTGGGAAAGCAGAGGAGCAGAAGAGACAAGCCCAGGAGGACCGAGATAGGTTAACTCAGGGCTTAGGGCAGAGCGAGTTCTTAGGTAGCGACCTTGAGGAAGTAGAAGAGGGATCTGAGGTGCAGAGCTACGCCTCTGAGCCCCCACCTAACCGGCTGAGGGAAGTCAGGATGGTGGATATAGGAGGGGCTGAAGACCCACAAGAAAGGACCCAGGATCGGCCAGAAATGGCCCAGAGTCAGACGAAGGAAAAGGAACCAACTGAACCAAGCCTCAGTATGGAGGAAGAATTGAATGAACAGCAGACCACGCCCACACCATTGATACGGAGTTGTGTAGAAGAGATGGACCTGGATTTTCGCCAGATACAGCTCGGGGATGGACCCAGCGGAGAAGATAAAGAAACCGCTGGAGTTCGCCAACGTGAAGATGGGAACCCTAAGAAGGCCCCAAGACCTGAGTTGGGGAACCATGAAGACCAGAGGCATCAGGAAAGGGTACACTCTTCATAACCGTATTGTGCTGGAGGACCTGAGAGATGAAGAATCGTTCCTGGCCCAGTGTGAGGCCGACCTGACCAAAGGGGCCCAGGCCGGGCACCAGATAAAGAGAACGGCGCCTAGTGAACGGTTTGTGAAGGCTCTGAGGGTGGTGATGACAATACGAGGAGAGGAGGCGAAATTTGCGACCAGGCCAAGGACAGGACACATGGTGGCCACCCTGGATCAGGCCATGAAGACATGGGATCTGGAAACCAAGTACTACGAGGAGAAGAGGAAAAAGGAGACCAGGCCCTCTGCCAAGGTTTCAGGGAAGGTAGTCGCTAAATTGACCACGCAATATCAGGAATCAAGACAGGACTATCAAGGCCGACCGCACCCCTCACATAGAACATCCACAGCTTATCAACCCAGGCAGCCACCGACCAGGAAATCAGATGGAAAGCCTAGAAAAGGTGAATATCTGCCAGCCAAGGAGTACAGCAAGTTGACACCAGAGCAAAAGGAGGCCCTCCGGGTTGCCCGTAAGGCAGCGGGGGGGCCCCGGAAATGAGGGGTTTGAAGGCGCGGGTCGCTCTGGGAGAATCCTACTGGAAGAGGGACGAAATCTACGCTAAGGTGGACGGAATCCCATATCTGGTGGACACTGGAGCTGAGGTGTCGATGACCCGCAGGAGCCTTGAGACAGTAGGACACCCGAAGATCCAAATTGTCACCGGAACCATCAAAGAGGTGCCAATTGAAGCGTGGAAAGGAATGGTGTGGGTACTAGGCCCGAAAAAAAAATCTGATTATAGTAAGAGAGTTGAAGAAACCCAGAAAGAATGGGGCTCTCTGTGAAGAAGCGGTGGGTGGAATCTGCTGCAGTCAAGGTCAGTTCGTATAGAACCAACCCGAGTAGTAGAAACAACAGCCAGTAAACGGATGGTAAGAGTGACCGGCCAACTAAGTGATTGTCCGCCAAGGACAGAGGAGACAACGACCCTCCTGGATCAGGCTGGAGACCGGTGATCAACGTTAAGGCCATCAACCGACACTCAACCACCAATCAGGCGGGCCTCATCCACCCACAGGGGTCTCTGGAGACTCTGCAGGTTAAGAAGTTCAAGTCTGAGAAGAAAGAAGAGTTTCGGCAGCTGAGCCTGGACGGCCGTCGACCAAAGGCCTCTGAAAGGCCTGAAGAGGGTCATTCATGCAGCTGAAAGACTGGAACCCGGGAGTCTCATGGCGAGGTTGCTAGTGGGGGTGAGGTTGCTAGCGGAGGTGAGGTTGCTGATGAAGGTGAGTGGTGAGGATGATGACGCTGTGCTGAAGGTGTGAAACGAAGGAGGGGGTATGGTGTGTCTCTGTATCGGTGAGATAATTGAAGTGAGACGGAAGATATCGCTATCTGTGAGGCAAATGGGTTCAAAGGAGCTAAAAGTAGAACATTAGCTCACCATGATTTAGGAGAGAAAAGGAAAAAAAACATAGATAGCTAAGTTATGGCTGAACATGGAATTGGATGTGCTGCGGCAAAGGGCACATGCCGAAGAAGGAACACACGGGCGGGGAAACAAGGAAGTGGACCGCTACGTACAAGAGAGAAGACTTGTCTTTGTCGTGATGGAGAAGTGGGACAGGACACCTAGAGGCCGGGTGGTCCCAACAGGAGATGTGAGGGAGGTGGTACTGGCCGCGCAGGGAGCGCTGGGTCATGTAGGCACGCTCCCCACATGGAGGGAATTGGAGAGGCAACAGCTCTGGATCGCCGGAAGCCAGATACGCCATGTTCTGCGAAACTGCGTTGTGTGAGGGCAATACAATGCAGGGAGAAGAGGAATGGGTTGAAGGCCGGACCATCAGAAGTACCGTGTTATGGAGATAACAGGGAAGAAAAGAGAGGAATACCTGTTGGTACTGTTGCGCTCTATGTTAGGTTATGGGGCAGGGAAAGCCCTGGAGAAGAAAACCAACATAGTTCAGCAGATATTAGACAGTAATAGGAAGTTACTGAAGAGGAGAGGGATCCAGAGAGTGGAGCAACTGCCGATTTCAAGCTAGAAGGAACCAGGAACCGAAGATGGCTAGTGGCAGAGGACCCCGCCATCCCATGTCAGGCTAGCCACTGATGAGGGGATGGTGATAAGAAGAACGACCTCGGCTCTCTGAGACGAGAGAGGGCTGAAGAAACAGCGTTATAAGAAGAACGACCTTGGCTCTCTGAGACGAGAGAGGGCTGAAGAAATTGAATTATAAGAAGAAATGACCTTGGCTCTCTGAGACGAGAGAGGGCTGAAGAACCTGCATTATAAGAGAACTAAGACCTCGGCTCTCTGAGAGGAGAGAGGGCTGAAGAAACTGCATTATGCAAAGAAAGGATTCTTATCAGATGAAAAGGAGACATTGGAATGGAGCAACGGTGCTGTAATGGTAAACGACCTCGGAACGAACAACGGATAAAGTGTATACGTCAAGCGATAGAGGTAGCCGCAGCGTTAGTTGGGGTGGCTGCGGTCCTCGGCATATTATATTATTACGGGGTGGAACCCTGGGCACTGACCCACACAAGGGTGCAGTACCGAACAACCAAGTCTTTCCGGCAGGCCTGCTGGACGGTGAAACGCACAAATGTGATCATCGGGCGTGACGACCTGGGTGACCGATCGAATTTGACCGGCTGGCAGCAGGCGGTGGTGGAAAAAGGCAGAAAAGTATGGGAAGCAGCCCTATATGCAATAGATGTGTGGGCACACATAGTTGAGGAGGAGGACCTCCAGGAGGGAAAGTGGATCTTAGAAGACCTGCTGGTGGATGAAAAAGCGGGGCTGATACTGAAGGTGTTGAAGTTGGATAAGAGAGAAATGAAGATTGGCCAGTGCAACTGGGTGCAGCCGTTGCAAAAAGACCCTGGATATTATTGTACCTGGGGGTGTAGAGGATTGCCAGGATCAGACCTAGAGGGGTTCTGGGAAAGAGAAGTGGTTTGTCCAGCTGGACCACGGGGCGGCGCGTGCCCTGGGATCTTCTCGGGGTGGGAATTTTGGGGAGGTCTTGGCCTGACCTGTGTGAACCAGGGGTCCCGGAAGACCAGAGGAGGGGGATCCAGGCTGTACAACTCCGCGTCTGTGTCGGGCGGAGCCGCTGGGGGGGGAGCCAGCAGGGGGATGGGGGTAATAGCATCCACGGCCACCCCGGCGGCCACCTGGAGGTTGCTGGGCGAGATTGCGCGATGCGGAGATGGGGAGGAGCGGGACGGAGCCCGGAACTGGTAGAGGAGTGTGTCCATGGCAGGTGGAGGCGCCTGGATCCCTGCTATTGGAACTGGTACGATGAAGAGCCTGTGTGAGGGCAAGGAGGTCTCAGGGATTGAGTGGTTGGGGCCCAATGGGTTGTATAACGCAGGGACCTGTCATTCCCCAGAAGAGCGTTGGATGACCTGTGGGGGAGGTTCCAGGAAGCATGTGTGTACTTGGAAGGAGACGACGAGAGCGGTGCTGGCCAATGGGTTGGCAGGTGTTAAGGAAGAAGCAATCGGGGCTATCGGGGAAGGCATTTCCATAGTTGGAGGGTGGTTGGGCCGCCTGTTCGCACAGCTGTGGCCCTATTTGTTAGCGGCCCTTGGGGTTGTTTATCTTGGTGGTGGTGGCTGCAGTGCTGCTGAAGGGGAGTGTCACGGCCGTCACGGGCCCCTGCAGATGGGGATGTTTCGATGTGAAGGAGGATCGAGAGGCCCTTCTGGAGGGGGGGCGAGCCCGCCCATGAAAGGCTAGAGGCCGGGCCAGTCCAGGCTTCAACTGAGACCAGCCAAGGTCTTGGACGGACCGCCAGCCTGTGGGTAGTGACGACAGAGGCCATGGCCGACTGCTCCCGTAGAATGAAGAAAGCCCAGTGAATGGTCTGGCTCGGTCATGGACTGAGGCTCTATAAGAATTTGAGCCGATTTTAATCTGCTTTGCTTGCTTGCTTACCTGCTCTACTAAACTCTGTATAGGGAGAATCACTACTGTGCCATCTGCACCTCCCATGCCTGACGGATTTCCCAACTCCTTGATGCAGCCCCTCCTCGGGGGGGACGGGAAAGGTCAGAGCGGAAGGGGGGTATCCCGACTGTGAAGATGCGAGACAAGATGTGGATTCTGAAAATGCAGGGAGATGCAGGAGATGTGATTGTTATTGCTTTATTTTCCTGTGATTTCTGGTAAATTGAGTGTGTGATGTTTTACCAGTAATCAAATTCTTAATCTACGCTATTCTTCACTAAACTTTTCTTGTGGTTATTATTGATCGATTTACCTGTGATTTCTGTAGAATTGAATAGGAGTTTTAGACAGTACTCAGGCATTTTACCCAGTAATTAAATTTTCAGTCAGTGACACAACTATGAACGTGATAGGAGGATGGCCCTGTGTGCAACGTGGCATGGGCGACCCGACGTGATCCAGCGGACCCGAAGATGTGCAGGCTTGGACGGCCAGCAAGGAGGCTGACGGTGGAGGAGGCTTGCTCGCCATGTCTGTGCCCACGACAGGGGGTGGGAAGCTGAGCGATTCCAAGGAGGGGGTGTCAAATGGCCCGGAGAGATCGTTGGAATCAGCTCAGCTTCTAATCAATAATCACTATTAACTCTGTGTGTTAAAGGAGAGACGGATGTGAAAACAGAAAAAGTGGTAATTGATGTGATTTGGAATCAATCTATAAGCCATGACATGGGTGATTCAATAATTCAATGATCAGAACCGATGATTGATCAGAAAGATGTATTCGGTATGATTTGGGTCGGGACTGTGAGTCTCTGCTTTCAGCGGCTGAGTGGAGGTCACTGTGTACTCAGGGGAATAAAAACAACCCATATGTTTATCAAAACAGGAGTAGGAGATAGCAGCCGCGGGTGAGGTAATGTAAGCACGAGCCGGTAACTAGTCTAAACAAGTGAAGTAACAGAAGGAGAGGTGATTTACGTGATTTGTAAGCAATTCCTAATCAATGACATGTATGAAATGTGTGTGTGATTAGTCAAGGATCAGAAACAAAATGTATTAGATTTTGGTAATAGATCTGTGTTAGTTAATGTATGTTACAAGGGAAAACTTATTTTTGTTGGGTCAAAAACGGACAGAGACAGAGCGGAGCGCATGTTCCTCTCTGGAATGTCAACAGGGCAGGAGAGAGGGCGTAAGTGTAAACATAAGTTACTTCGCCATACACAACACTTGGGCCAGGTGTCTGGGTCAAATGACGATGTCATCCGCTCAGCTCAGAAGTGGCCTTGGCGAGGTGGGGCTGTGTGTTTGATACAGAGCGGTACATGGGCTCCGGACTGCAGACGGAGGTTTGTTACCGAATCTGTTATTAAACACGGACCAATCAATCAATCAGTTAATGTAACGTTGGAACATACATTGATAAGTAGATCGTTAGAAAAAGGGTTAGCGTTAGCTGATAAGCTTTAGCTTAACGGGCTGTATAGCCACGTCAACAAGGTAACCTTGGATTGGTGGTGCCATGATGTCATGATGATTAATGTGAACGCCCCTGCAATTACTGTAAACATATGAAGTCATTGTGGGATGTGTGTTATGCATGATTATGTAAAATTATGCACGCCTCTGTATATGTGAATAACCAATCAGAAGTGTCATGTGAGTTTGAGGGAAATTATGTATGCATATGCAAAGGTGAGAGAACCAATCAGATGAAGGCTGGTGCAGGGCGAGCAAGGAGAGAGAGAGCACATAAAAAGGGAAGGCAGAAGGACTCGGTGTGGATTCCTGGAGCGATTTTCAGACGAAGAAGGACTAGCTGAAACCTGGACGAGCAACCCCCATCTGGAGGATTAACTGGAAGGAATTACTTCAAGAAAAGAAGACAGAAGAAAGACGCTTGGAACAGGATCTACGAATTTTTCCCAATTCTTGAAGGAATAATTGGAGCCTTTTTGGTTAGCCTAGCTCACCGCTAGCAAGGAGGAGGGGCCGAATCAGCATACCTGCCGGCCTGATCGTTTGAGCTCTCTCTCTCTCCCTCCCTGCCAGCGGCCTTGAAAACACACATGATGGCCACGTGTGTCTCTCAGCCTGTCCTTGACCAACCAGATGAACTGATCAGTAAGCCACAGCTTTAATTTGCCTTTTTAGAATTATAAATTGTATAACCAATCAATGCTGTTGCTTAACCTTGCTAATCTGCTTTAATAAATATAAAAACTGTCATAAGACGTCGTTGTGGACATTACATCTGTATTCAGAATTTTGAAGACTTGTTTATGCCTCTGCACTAACACACAGGTTCTTATGGGTTATTTTAGCCACATTTTTGTCAAATTGTCCCTGAGGCTCGCTGTCCGAGCCGCTAAAGTTTTCCTAGCCTGTAACAAGAGCCCAAATCGTGAGAGAAGAGCTGCCGTTAACAAACGTGACCGATAGCGGGACTTCGAGCCACCCGGCTATTCCTCTGAAGGACAGTTATTGGAGTGAGCGGGGCATACGTTTGGAAGTAGGCAGTGAGAGCTAGGCGTATCTTCTCGACACCAGCTTAAATAAGTTGAGGAAATCTAGTGAGGAACCTCTCCTAGACCGCAACTTCTTACCCGTAGGATGGAGAGCTGGTCCCGGTGACAGACTCTGCTAGTCAGAGACTGAACCAAAACTGGGGGATTTTACAAAACGCTCTATGTTACATCACAGGAGGTTTGTCCCACTATATAGTATATGGTTTCAACCAGAACTGCTACAGCCAGCAAACAGCAAAGTCAACTTGCGGGTCAGACGGTAAATGGGCAGCTCACAGCGGCAAACTCAACAGCTTCCCAAGGCCATAGACAAAGAACACCAAGTGATCACCTGGGTCCGTCTTTGAAAAATGGACCGTGGAGTCTCACACACGTGAACAACTGAGGGCTGATCAGATGTTGCTACTGAAAAGACATCTTAAAACAAGATGGAATGATTTGATCAGCATTATAGGTTAGCATGAGCTAAGCTAATTCAGATACCCTGTGGTAACTGAGGTTAAGTTAGTGTGTTCCAGGGGGCTTATTTCCCTGTTTTTGGATTAATCAGAGGGTTGGTTGGAGTCAACGTCTGACGATGACCAGAGGGCCCACAACTGTATTTGTAACTATGATCTCCAGGGGAAGCTCAGGTGTTTCTATAGTGGCTTCCCCATCGCTATCTTCCATGTCAGCTTCTTCTTCGTTATTATAAAGAACCCCGGATCATCTCAAGCTAATTTGAGGTCTTCGGAACAACCCGAGGTTCCGAGCCGACCTGACTCCGGGTTCAGGTCCACTCCTCGGTCCCCCGTCCCCCGTCCCCCATCCCCTTCCATCCAATAGGGTGTGAAATGTCAGGTGACAGGTCAAGCAAAAGTAAACAAACAAACAGTAGTTGGTTTAGCCAATGTCAGGACTCGGGGCAGTTAAATGATTATTAATTAAGGTGGTGTGTTTGTCATGAAACAATCGTGTTGCTGTAGCGTGTTATTAGCGGTTTGCCCGGCAGCTGTAAAGCACAACGGATCGCCAACATGACAACGCTGGATGAGAGAATTTGTTCACGACACGTCCTGACCGGTGTAGGCTATTAGCGTTAGCAGTTGCTACAAATATCATATGTATCCACAAAGAAAATAACAATGTGGATTAATTGTTTACATCACGTAGCCTATGTAACTGAACGGGGTAGAAGAAGACAACTTTAGGCAAGAAAATCAAGTTTTATTCAACGCTAGACAACTTTAACATGAGCAACTGTGGGCTGTATTGTTTCAGTTCTATTTGGGTATCTCGGTTTGGTTCGTGGTCGGAAACTAAAGACTCAGGTTGGGTCGAATTTTCACGGGTCCATTCGAGTTCAGGTCCATGAAAGTGAACCCGTGAAGACCTCTGAAGCTAACCTGTTTTTCAATTACTATTCGCAAAAATTGAAATCTGTAATTGATAACTTTAGCATTCAAGCTAATTCCCACCTGGTACAGACACCCATCGACGGATCCCATTTTTATTGCCAACAGTAAATTCAAAAATGAAAAATCAGGTCAGGAGAAAGCGTTGGATTGCTAGTCTATGGACTAAAGCACACAATGCACACGCACACACATACGTACGTGTGTGTGTGTGTAAAACAATGGTTGGTCTGACCACACATTTCCACTGTAATGATCAACATCACTTCTGGGCCAGTTAACATAAGGCCTCCATTTTTTTTATTTCCATTCGTGAATGTAATTTC
This sequence comes from Hirundichthys speculiger, assembly GCA_018398805.1. Taxonomy (NCBI): domain Eukaryota; kingdom Metazoa; phylum Chordata; class Actinopteri; order Beloniformes; family Exocoetidae; genus Hirundichthys; species Hirundichthys speculiger. The sequence continues at coordinate 215,869 of JAGFBZ010001942.1, forward strand.
ATAATGTGCTGCTCAACAAAGGTTGCCATGGTAATGCCTTGTCTGTATGGTTGTACTAGCGATAGATGAATGATGGCTCTTTGGCTTTGCATGGTACTGCAGAGCCATCTGCAGTACCATCTGAGGGATCTGAGAAATGGGTGTCCAAGATTTTGGGTTGTAAATAGTTCTAACATCTTATGAAGTCTCTATTTTATAGAATTTACACTGTATGATGAATAATTTCACCCTGACTCAAATATCTGTTTACATCTACACTATAATGCTTCCATGCAAATTCAATATAAAGAATTTTACCTGTGTATGTCCTCTTCTTTAACGTCCATGAAGTTGATGGAGTGCCTAACAGACCTGGCCATCAGGACGTGGGCATCAAATGTGTCCTGGAAATGACGTTTGATATGAATCTGTCCTAACAGCTGTGATCTTGAGCTAAGGTTGCCTTCTTGACTGGCGAATGAGGTTTTTGCTGCATCTCACCACTATCGGCTGCCTGAAGAACTCGTCCACCGCAGAGCTGTGAAGAGCACTCAGGTTCACGCCGTAGAAGCTCCTCTGCTGCCTGGAGACATGAAATCATCACATCTGGCTGTTATGAGGTCTGCTACTACCTTTCATACACTTGCTGCTGAACATCTGGAGGTTAATACTTGACAAAAGCTCACGTTACACAAAGCTGCTGTGTGAAGAACATATAATTATAAAACAAGAGGTGCTGAAAGAGTCATTGAAGCTGATATTATTGGCTGAAGCTGATGAGTCTCTCCCACAGCGCTGAAGCCGGTCTGGTGGAAAACATTAGCCTATAGTTTACTGTCATTCCTCGAGGCCAACTGAGCCTGACGTGCACGCTGCGCTGGAGCAGAGCATAGCAGCACTCACACCCGTCTGCAGTCTTGCATGAAGAAGCAAACTGCAAAAAAACAGAGGACGTATTGTTTACAGGAATTTTGCTGAATTTTAGGGATTCGTGTTTTTCTTCTGCCTTTTTCTCTTAGGGGTCGCCAGTCAGTCGTCGTTTTCCATCCTATCCTGCCTTCCTCTGTCACACCAGCCTTTTACCTTTTTCTGCGGCTCCATCTCCAGCATCTTTGCCTCAAAGTGTTCACTATCCCTCCTCTTCGTGTTTTCAAAGCATCTCTGTCATGTTTCTTAGTCTATCTCCAACACGTCCTTGGATGTTTCCCTAATGTGCTCATTCTTAATCCTTAATATCTTCATCATCATCCAGCTCTACTTCCTGTCGCCTGCTCAAAGCTGATGTCTCCAATCTATGGAGAACAGTTGGTCTCTTTGCTGTCGCTGCTACTCTTCTATCACAGATAACTCATGACACTCTTCTCCACCACCTCCACCCTGCCTGCACTTCTTCTCCACGTATGTTTGTGGATGTACGTATGTCAGATGGTTCCCTAGTCTTTCATCATGAAACAGGAAGTGAATCGTAATGCCAATCGTTATGTTTGTCCTCAGGAGAGGAGGTCCAAGGATCACATGGCAAACAAGTCATACACTGCAACATGTGGTCTATTCAGAAGTCCATCACTCTCATTCTTTGAAAATATGATGCAGTGCAATATATACAGTCATGGAAAAAATTATTAGACCACCATTTTTTCTTCACTTTCTTGTTCATTTTAATACCTGGTACCACTAAACGTCATCATGTGACTAAAACAGACAGAAAAGAAAACACTGAATGCATAAAAGCAGTGTTTTTGGCAGAACAAAGCCATAGCTATTGATGTAAAAACTTAATTGATTTAGGTTATAATCAAGAAAACCATGGAAAATGGTAAGATATCAGCTCTTAAATAAAACTCTTATGAGCAATCTTTGTGGTTATCTTTATGTTTGTCCAAACAAATGTACCTTTAGATGTACCAGGCATTAAAATGAACAAGAAACTGAAGAAAACAAGGGTGGTCTAATCATTTTTTCCATGACTGTATATGCAGATACCTTTAACCTGCTACAACATGAACCCATGAGGTCAGATCTCCAACTCTCACAGACTTTTACTAAAGTTTTTCAAGAGACATTTTTAAATCAGTCACCTGTTAACAATAGGAAGTTATGGACTCATTTCTTCCAGCAGGTTATCCAAGAATCAGCTTTGATTTTGTCATTACTAGGAAACGTTAATTACCCTTCATCCTTTGACCTTTAATCAACCTAAATCATTTGTAGAGCATCTGCAGGAGCTCTGGGGTGACGTCACTGGAGGTGCTTGGGTCTGTTATTATAGTATACATCTCTCATTTACCTTCACATCTTCACAACTTGTCACTGCACTGTTAGGAACCATTGTTTGTTGTCGAGGTTGGACAACTGGTAAGGTTGAATGTTAATTTGAAACACTGGCTGTACTTTTCGAGTGCTAATGTTTCAACTTCTGAGTTGAATCATTTGGGAAACAAGAAAAGTTCAGTTTCTCTACTGACCACTAGGGGCTGGCTCCGAAAGTGAGTCAATCTCCACTGACGTCAACATTTAAATACTCAAATTTGCAGCAGAAATAAACATATTTACAGCCTGGTATAAAGTACGGTTTTGGTCACCAGGGTTAGATTCGACCACCACAGGTATGTCTACATTGGTAGGCGCCCAGCGCAGAACTATACTGGCTCAAATATGGGACGATATTTTATTCTAGAAATCATATTCTCAAAAATGGGATCGTCTTATAATCAAGGTCTAGACTTTTCTATTGTTGTTTCACATCTGCGCCACTAGATGGCGTCGGGAGTGATGAGAGCGAGTGACAGTAAGTCCAGCAAGGCAGAAGACCTGTGTGAGAGATGGACTGTAGTCTATTCTGATACATATATAATGAGCTAAAAGGACACTTCGCATTACTGTTTTATTGCACTTTTGTATTGCAAGCCCCGCCCCTCCCAGTCATATGACTTACATATGAAGGCAGAGTCGGTTTGCAGTTTACAGCTCTTTTTTTTTTTTTTTTAAAAAAATAGCATTTGCAGTATAGCAAACTGTTTATTGCACTGATGCATTACACTACTGTTTTGTTGCAGTCTAGAATTTGTTTTCTACAGACTGAAGTGAAAACCGAATATAACTCGACTTTGATGGTTATGCTAGTTATTGACATCATTAATGCAGTTATTGAACTACATGGTTGTTGCTGATTCACTGAGTCATAGTCTCAGATTTTAAGAGAATAAAGTTTATTAAATAGTACTATACCTTGATCTTAAATAACATGGAAACCTGACAAGTACCTGTACCTTAAACATAGTACCATACCTCCTAAAAAAGATGAAATCATTAAAATGTTTAACAATACAGCAGAATGTTATCTCTGCGTGAGTTTTTTCTATAGTAATTGTACAATAAAAAGTTGTTTGATGAATAATATCAATTATTTTCAACATATTTTTATTTTCCCAAAAATTATATTTGATATCTTATATCTTATAATCAGAGTCTTCATATATTCAGCCCAATACGGTAAGTGAAATTCAGCCGTTGTGTCTTTACTTACGTGACAGTCAGCTGCACATCAACTACCATTCCCCACCACCTGGTGGCAGCAGTGCACCACTTTCACTGTTTGCTAACCGCCAAAAAATAGAAGATTAAGAGCCCGCTGTGGCCAGGAGCCGGGATAACAGCTGGATGCCAACCTGGTAGAAAATCAGAAATCTCAGAGGTGTGACTGTCTCCAGATGGCTGATCTGTGGTCAGTTGGGGAGCTTGGAGCCACTTCAGGCACCTTTGACCTGGACCTCTCCAGACTAACCTGAAGGGTCTGGACTCCAGCTGCAGTCCCACGCTGTCCCTCATTGGTCTGAAACATTAGCTTCAAAGGTAGAAACTTGTGTCTGTCTATGCTGAAAACTCAAAGTAATGTTTTCAGAGATTTTTCTTTTAATTTTTTAAACTTTCACACACTGATTTCAGTGTCTAAAATATTCTTTCAGATCATGGCATGGAATTAATCCTGAAGAAAAACTGTGGAAAGACTCAAAGCCTGAATCAAACCTGGCCTGTATCACGGCGGGAATGAAGCGTTTTACATCCAGCAGGAAACACGCCTGAAAGCTGAGACCACACACACGTGTGTGTGTGAGTTAGTGTGTGTGTGTGAGAGCTGGGCAGAAAGAGAGCCAGCGTGTTTGTGTCGTCATGCATGGATTTATGCCCGTGCACGACTCTGTGTATGTGTGTGTATGTGTGAGAGACAGACCAGAAACTGGCTCGTGCGTAGTGTTCAAAGTAGAGCTGCTCATCGCTGAAGGGAGCAAGATGGAGATCAGCTCGGGAGGGAAACATCAGGCCTGGAGAGAGACAACAACAGAGAGGCGCTGAGACATGAGTCCAGGGTTGAAAGTTCAAAAACTACAAAAATAATCCTTCCTACCGTTGGGTTTGAGCCACTTCCTGGCATACAGGAAGCTCTCTGTGAGCTTTTGATTGAATAGCAAGTAGCCCATTGGCTCAGACACGATGATGTCCACCATGTCAGGAAGGCTGACCTGCTCCACCTGCCCATCCAGGACCAGGATCTGGTCAGACAGCTGGTTAGCCTGGACCAGGAGCTGTGTGACAGACATAAACCATCGCCGCCATTAACATCTCAAAGACATCGTTGCATGACATCACGAGAATATCAGAAGAAATCACCAAAGACGTCGCAAAAGAATAATGGACGTTCACAGATCTTGGGTACCGTTTTTAGATCCCTGAAAGTCCCATGTTTTTCGTACCAGGCTGTAAATATGTTATAAAGTAAAGTAAATGGGGATTTGCCTTGTTTTGGAGTCGACACCTAGTGGTCAGTCGAGAAATTGCAATTTCTGTTGCTTCCTGGGTGGCTTCAACCCAGATGTTGGCTTTTGGGCGTAAGACACAACAAAGTGCATCTCAAGCGGGATAAAGTGATGTTACGGGACTGTTGTTACTCATTAGCACAGCAGCATCAGTATCTCTTTGTCAGCACAGCTTTATACGCCCCCATGTGGTCAGGAGTGATACTGTACTCTCCAGACTGAAAGGGCCTGTGGCTCCATTTAATCCCTTTTTGTTTCACATTGGTTTTGAACCGCCTCTTCTCTGGGACTTTGTACCACATTTTAGATGCTGTATTTGTGACGGAGGAGACAGACTGACCATTATCCATCAACATTTTTACAATAAAGAAGGTAACCCTCCAACATCATCCATCCATCATCCATCTACAATGTCTCCTGCCCATCTCTGTACGCTCTAATATCAAATCTCTGAAACAGTTTGACACAAAGGCCCCAATCGTACACTTCCTGCTAGCCGCTAGCCGGTACCCACTACCCGCTAGCCGCAAATTGCGGGTTTAGGAATCTCCGCTAACTGCTAATGCAATCTTCCGCTCCCTAAAGCCGCTACCCGTTATGTCGACTCCCTTACTCACATTGTAGGTGTGGCAATGGGCATGTCTTTTGCCCTTTCCGCAAACTCTGTATCTTGCGATCACAGGTTGCGTAGCTGGTGTAGTGGGTAGCGGGTGGTCTGACCACCATCAGAGGCATTGAGATTGTACACACACGGCATGAACTTTAAATGGCTTTTTAAATTTTTTTTTACATATTTTCTTTAGGAAGCCTGAAATCTAGTTGCTTTTAAAAACAACCCTCCCCCAAAAAATCCAACCTGTAAGTCAATTTTTTAATTGACCCCAGAAATAAGAAGCCCAAAGTTGCTTTTAAAATCACAACTATGGATTTAAGCACATGGACAAGCTGTGGGAAAGCATTGTCGGTGCGGATCTACTTTCATCAAAACCACCTGAAACTTCACAGTGAAATAAACAAAGCTTTGGTTGAACTTGATTGTCGTCCAGAGGCGACATCAAGCTAGCCACCTGGACTGGACCATCGCATGGTGGAAATGTGTTTTTCCACTATGTGATGGTCAAAAATTCACATTTACCGAACCTACAGGGGTCTGTTTCAGAAAGCAGGTGATGAGTGAACTCTGGGATGAAAGAAACTTAACCTCAAGAAAGGGGGTTGGGTCCAGAAAGTGAGGTAACTGATGCTTGGAGTCTGTTACCCTTAATAACTGAGTCTCTGAAAAAAACCTGCAGGAGCAGGTTTTGTTCCACATGCTGAGGGTTTCTCTCTCCTCCCCTTCATAAAGCTGAAAAGAGTTTAATTTCATCAGACACTTAATCTTATAATGGGCCTTTTGGAGATGTGTGATCAATGACGGGTCCTTTCATTGACTGAAGAGGCTGCACTGGTTAGAATAGAGCTGCATTTACCCATTATTGAAGACCTGAATAGATGGCTTGTCATATGCTTGTCACAGCATTTTTCTGTATTGTTACCTAACCTGTGTGACGTACATCACAAATAATACCTTTCATGTCCCTGTTTCAGGAAGGAGCTTCAACAAACTCTGAGTTAAGAAACTAACTTAGACTTGACGAACCTTGAGAAAAGAAAACAGGGTTTAGAGTTGGTTCTGTCGACTCTGAGTTACCATGACTATAAAAAAGACATCATCCAAGTAGCGACTTGACAGCAGGTAACATCAATGTTCTTTCCTGATACACATGCAACATACGTTGAAACGTCTTCAAAAGGCGCGTTATATGATTGATTGTCTGATGAAATTGAACCTGTTTCAGCTGAAGGGGAGGAGCTAGAGAGTCAGTTACTATGGTAACAGACTCCAAGTATGACTTACCTCTGCTTCTGAACCCGACTCAACCGAACCCTCTTGTTTGGAGTTAAGTAATCTCACTTTGTTAAAACCAAGTTTCCCTGAGTCCAAGTTTAACATATTCAGTTTTCACACAACATGCTTTCTGAAATAGACCCCTGTTTCTGAAGCCACACCCCCAAATAGTGTGACAGACAAGCCAATGGTCCAATGGCTTTGCTTCGTTCACACACAATGACGTGATCGTGTCTTTTGAGCCCTTTTGTTTCTACAAGTGATCAATATTTTTTTTTTGTTTGGACATGAGAACATTTCATGACTTATTTATTATTGTTGAGTAGAGAGAATTTCAGGAAATATACTTTATTTCTCTGAATAAATGCAATGCAAAACACAACCAGAAGGTGTCTATTTTGACCCCAAATTACTATTATTGTTCTTACATTGTCAACACAGACCACCATGACTGGTTGTGGTAGGTCTGAAAGGGTCTGAGGACGAACCTTAGCTTAGCCATGCTAACAGCTAGCCACAATAGATGCTACCTGACTGCTGTGGAATATGATGTATAAGAAGACGTGCACCTTTCTGGGCTAATGGGTTCCTCCAGTTACTCCAGACACAGTATAGAGGGTCACCACTTGTCTCGCCATCAATGCAGATCTTTTCCTTCTTGATGTGAAGGAAATGTCATCTGAAATTTCTAGTGAGGTTCAACACATCAACATTCTTCGCTGTTTAGTCCTTAACCTCCCACTAAATCAATGGGAATTTTGTATAGTTTTTTTCAAAACCAGAAGTTATCATGTCTTCCAAAAGCCCCAAATGCAGCAGTAACGATCACGTTTGACTGCCGCTGCCACCTAGTGGACACCATTTTCGCGGTACTCGAGTAGCCGCTATTCCGGTTGGAAGAGTCCTGAAATGAACTCCACGAGCAGCTCAGCTTGTTGAGCCGGCTGGGAGGGGGGGCGGTCAACGTTCGGCTGAGGACACGGAGCTCCAGCCTCAGCAGCCACAGACCCATGTGGTTCTAATGGAGTCATGTGACCCGATACTTGTCCAGTTATACATATATATATATATGCAGTCAATGGGTTAGCTTCATTTTGATTTTATCAAAGTCCTTGGAGCGGGGGGAGGGGGGGAGGGGGGGGGTTATTAGAGGGAATGTGGTAACTTTTATCCACCCTTTTACACTGATATGTTGTGTGTGTGAATTTGCTTCCAGAAACAATGTTGTTGCTGCTCTGGATCACCCACAGGACAGACTAACCGCAGCTTTTATAGACTGTTTCCTCTGAAAGAATTCCCAATGAAAACAGGTTTTTCTGTGACTGATCCAGAGATGTCTCCAAACCTGCACAAACACAATCCAAACTCAACAGAATTTTGGGATAAACTCTTAATTTCTTTAAAGTTATGGGAGTTTTGATTACGTCCTGAAACTTTGTACTTCTGACCCTTTTTTTTGCAGCTGTTCTGGCTTGTGTCTGGTCTGTACCTGCAGCACCTTCCTGCTGGAGGCCCGGCCAGATGTCGCCGCAACCCATTAACTCCCCAGAATGTCCTCGCTCTGCATCTGATGCATGTGCTCCGTGTGCGTGCGATATGTAGTACACACTTGTGGTTTTCCTCTCTGCACCGGCCCGGCCAAAGCTCACACGCTGTTCTCCAAACTCAGCGTGTGAGCTCATGCTCAGGACATTCAGGTCCTGCTCGTAGCTTTGCTGCAGAGTCAAACACTGTTTTCTTTTTTCTTTTAAGTTTCTTGACAGAAACTAAAGGATTGAAATGCACAGACCTGTGTATATTTGGCCATGGGACTGGAATCGACAGCATAGATCCTGGAAGCTCCGGCCTGGACTGCGAAGAAAGACAGAATACCAGAACCACAGCACACATCCAGAACCACCTGCAGGAACGAGAGAGAGTGGAAAGAGACCAGGTCAGACTGGTGTGTTTCCTTCCTGTGAAATCTGGGATGGAATTTGAAATTCTTCTCTTTACTGATGACTTATGAGTTCTGGCTCTGTTGAGACAAACAAAAAATTAACTGTACTGGAGCCAGGACCTCTGGAAACAAGTTCTGTAATGACATAATGGTACTAGCTGGAGACAAAATGAATAGTTACATAGAGAAAATAATTTATGCTTCTACACACATATTATGTATGAGGGACCTACATCATAGATGACGTTTATTTGAAGGTACAACACAGTAACAAGTTAATGCTACATATCAGACAGACTCCTTTATAAAGTTTTGGGCAGCATGTAGTTAGTTTGTTCTACATTTGAACCCAACCAGGAGTGTCATCAGGTCTGTCCTGCCTCAGCACATCTGATTCAAATGGATGGATCGCCATCAGCTCCTCGTCCAGGTCTGTCAATGATCCGTTCATTAGAACCAGATGTGCTGCAGCAGGGAAACATCTAAGACCTGCAGGACACCGGCCCTCGAGGACTGGAGTTGGACACCCCTGTGACCTATGTCTTATTTCCATTTCATTTCCAAAGATAATGGAAACATTTGCAAGTCAAGCGAATGACCATTTTAACAGAAAATATTAGTTTGAGGAGTTTCATTCAGGATTCAGGATCCTCATG
>JAGFBZ010001943.1:0-130204 GCA_018398805.1 Hirundichthys speculiger
AAACAAAGAAAATATTTAAAGTGCACAAAAAAAATAGTTGACATTAAAAAATTACTGTATAAAGCTTTTCTAGAATGTATTAAAAAAGTCTGTCGCATGCTTACTCCATTTATCATTAGATCTGTTACGTCTGTTCACTGTGACGTTCCATTCACCTACTGTTTACGTCGGTGCAGCGCCATCTAGTGGCGCAGATGTGTAATGACAGTAGAAAAGTTTTGACCTTGATTATCAGACAACCTACTTTTTGAAAATATTATTTGTGCCTTTGTGCACAACAACATCTTCTGTACCATGTGAAAGGCCAGAGAGGTTGTGTAAAAAAAAAAAAAAAGAGGAATCGCTGAAAACCTGTTGAGAGATTGTTACTTCTTAATAAAAATGACAAAAGTTTTCCCTGTCCTGTACATCATTGTTCAAGTTACACAAACATATTCAGTTCCATTTTCCTAGTTTGACCAGCACTTTCACTGTCCTCTGCATGTTCAGGCCCATGCTATTCTTTTAAAGTGACAAAAAAGAAAAAAAACATTACACAACCTGCCACATATGATACTTCCATACTGGGAAACTATACACACAGAGAATACATCCATGGCATATTTTATTATACACATATGTGATAATGTATGTAGAAAATTGATTTGGTCATGCATTCTTTGTAATTCATAGTCATTGATGTTCTTTGTAATTCAGAATCATTCCCAAGGGCCATGACAGACAAATATTCAATGCGCCACAAACAGCTATGATTGAGGTCCAGCTGCCTGTGATTATACACTCGACCAGTAGGTGGTGTCGTGGGCAGATGAAGCTTCTAGTAATGAACCTTTTCTGAAACCGATCGGCTCAAATGGTTCGGTGCCTCATGAGGCTTCATCTCACCATCACTACAGGAAACTCATCTGCTGCAACGAGCAGGAAATTTAAGCGTGTGTCAAACCGCTGCTGAATAAGTCCTTGATCAAACTAGTATTTGATTCTAGCGCCGCCATGCTACCGGAAATGCAGCACAAAACCACTTCCGGGTCACGTAAACTGGACCAGTTAAAATATTAAAAATAAATTCGGTCCCGTGGCCCATTTTTTTATTTCGTATTTTTGATCCTAGTCTAAAATTGAAATACGAAAAACCGGGCATTTTTTGTTTTTTTTATGTTGGATTCAAAAACGAAAAACGACATAAAACGCCCCTTTTTTTTCTTTTTCAATTTTTGATTGACAGTTGAAAATGGAAAGAACGAATCATACACGGATTTGTTTTATTTTATATTTAATTTTTGACTTGGATCAAAAATACAAAATTAAAAAATTGGCCACAGAACTGAATTTGTTTTATATTGGAGGACTGGACTTTCTGTTGTCATTACACATCTGTGCCACTAGATGGAGCCGCACTGCAGTAACCAGCTAGAGAACAGCAGGACAGTGAACACATGGAGCAGATCTGATGGAACATGGAGGAATGACCACAAAGTTTGGTTGATGTCCAGAATTATTATTTTTGTTTTTAGACAGAATTGTTAATATTGCTACCTGAGTTGCTACCTGAACTGTAAAGTTCACAGATTTTTACCGTTCTCCATGTCTGTTTTAGCTTTTCCTGTTTACTGTTTTCTGGCTCCGCAGCAGCCAGTAACAGACATTTCAAAACAAAAGCATGTGAGCAACATGCATTTACGCGATAATAACGCGTTAATTTGCCCAGTCCTAATATATATATATGAATAAATAAAACACACTTGACCAGATATAATTGTAGTATTTTAATAGTAAAGGGTAAAATAAAAAATAAAAAGATCCAACGCTCTCTTTCTCTCTCAGGTGTAATAACGCTCACCACCGACACCCAAATATATTTGGACATGTAAACACGTGCTACCAGTTAGAATTTACACGGTATAAAAATGTACACTAATAAAAGATACAGCAAATAGAATAAAAATATACAAACTATCTTACATGGACAGATAATCTCACAGTCTCATTAATGTGGTGGTTTCAGTCTACGGACTGCGATGTCGTTATCTCTGAGGCAGTTCAGGTTAGAATACCAATAAAATACACAGAAACGTACACTAATGGATATAAAAAGATAACACGTTGGACTGATACAGTGCATGAATACGTTAAAATAATAAAGGTTTCAGTGCGAACATGTTGTAACAGATGGCACTTAATCGCTCCAGACGGGGACGTCGTCGAGGATCCTCGTCCTTATCTGAACTTTGTTGGACTGACGACAGATTCAGGGTTTAAATCAGCGCCGTCAAACTATTCCAGAGGCTGTAAATCAAGACGTCACCTGGAAACTTGATCATTTATAAAATCAAAAGGTTCTCGGCTCTGATTTGAGCCTCTTCCTGCCTCTTGAATCAACGTCTCTTAAACGAGGAGACGGCGTCGTGTCGCCATGTTGGCGTTTCACGGTGACGCCTCCACATCAGATTCAGCTGACTGTTCGACTCGCCAAACTCCTTCAGCGGCGCTCGTTTCGGCGCCATTTTCAGTCCGTCGGTCGGCCTCAACGGAACGACGGTCGTCTCACGTAAACGTCCGTCGCCGTTGAAGCCCCGCCCCCGTGTTGAATCCCCAGTCAGGGCTGGTAGCCGTAAAAAGGATCATCTGGAGGAAGAAAGTGCAGAAAAGAAAAAGAAAAAAACAGCACTAAACGAATAATAATAATAAACAAAAACATGAAATTAAACTTTAAAAAGGTCCCATATTCTGTTTTTTTCTGACTTTCAAAGGTTTAAAACCGACTTAAACTCGTATTTTTAAAGGCCGTCACTTTAAGAGGCGCACAAGGAACTTCAACAAATGTTTGTTTTTTTTTTGTCCCAAAACCTCCAAACGCAGATCAACCAGCCCCTGCACCTGCACCTGCACCTGCACCTGCACCTGCACCTGCACCTGCACCTGCCCCTGCACCTGCACCTGCACCTGCACCTGCACCTGCACCTGCACCTGCACCTGTCCCCTCATGGGGTCACGGGGTCAAAGAAGGTCACCAATAACAGCAGAGTGAGCGGGGAGCAGCGGCAGACGGATCCCAACCGCGGTGACGGTGCTCACAGAGAACACAGGAAATAAAGGATTTACGTGATTCGACAGTTTGTGAGTCTGGATCAAAGTAAAATGACAACTTATAATATAAGTAGGGCTGGGCAATGATTCAAATTTTTAATCGCATTATTTCCCTGATTAATCATGATAATCGCATTGTATTTCCAAAATCAAATAATGAATTCAAAAGTAGTGTAAAGGTCACTTTTAAAACAGAATTTTCTTTTTCAGACAGAATTGTTAATATTTCTACCTGAGTTGATACCTGAACTGTAAAGTTCACGGATTTTTACCGTTCTCCATGTCTGTTTCAGCTTTTTTTTTTTCCGCATGTTTACCTGCCAATTGTCTTCCGGTTCCGCAGCAGCCAGTAACAGACTTTTCAAAATAAAAGCATGTGAGCAACATTCGTTAACGCGCGATAAAATAAACGTCAACGTTAATAAATTAACAAGTTTAATGCGTTATTATCGCGTTAACTTGCCCGGCCCTTAATATAAACACTGTTGAGGCCTTTGTTTTGATCTTTATGGTTCATAAAGGTGGAAAACAGACGTTACGAGTCGGTGAAGGAGGTCAAACGTCCAACAGTCGTCGCTGTCCGAGCAGAGAGACGACGTCATCTGAAACGGGACGACTTTAAAACGTAAAACCTCAGTTTTAAAGTTTTAAAGTTTTAAAGTTTTAAAGATTTGTGTTTTTCTGTCGGTAAAATCCTGGCAGAGAAAATCAAAATCATGAAATCTTCGCCGCCATCAGGGTCTTCAGACTCCAGCTCACCTGTGTGGGCGGGGCCTGGTCGGCAGCCCCCACTGCTGTCGCAGACACCCGGCGGTCCGATCTCGCCTTGCTGACCGGGAGGTCCGGGGATCCCCGGCGGTCCTGGTCTGCCGTCGTCCCCTTTGGAACCCGGGGCGCCCAGGACGGACTCACCTGGAGGACCTGCAGACGACACCAGGGCCTGACACCTGACACCTGTGCGTTTGGTAATCACCTGGATGAGTGGTGAGAGCGCACCTGAGAATCCCTTGATCCCCGGGGGCCCGTGGACGTTCCTCCCGGCGTCGCCCTTCTGTCCCGGGAAGCCCCGCCTACCTGCAGAGACGTGAACTTTGAGTCAGCACTCATACCTGCGTGGAGCCGCTACACCTTCGTCCCGTTACCCGTTACCAGCGTTACCCTGTTCTCCAGGATATCCAGGCCTCCCAGACGTCCCCCTGGACCCGCCGCTCCCCTGGCCCCCCCTGGTCCCCGGGGGGCCCCTCGAGCCCGGTATACCTGGTTCACCTGGGGGGCCCACAGGCTCCTCGATGGGAGCGGGCTTACGGCCGATCTCATTGATGTACATGTCGAGCTTCAAGACCTCCTCTGAGGAAGAAAGAAGGTCTTTGTGCCTTAATAATTAATTTCACGTTAACTTTAAATGGTTGTTAACGAGGAACTCACTGTGGATCAGCTGCTCGCAGGCCTGAAGACCAGCTGGTAGATGACGGCCACAGACTGAGTTTTTCCCCCTGGAACACCAGCAGTGGTCCTAGCTCAAAGACAGGATTCAAGACAAACTTTCATTAGCACCAGTGGTAAATAACAAAAACATTGAGTTGAAGGTGGAGCCACAGGTTCGATGCCCGTGGAACCTCCTCCACAGTGACACGTCCGTGGTTCATCCATCCATCCATCCATCCATCCATCCATCCATCCATCCATCCATCCATCCTTTATTCATCCATCCACCCAATTATTCATTCATTCATCTATCCATCCATCCATCCATCCACCCAATCATTCATGCATCCATCTATCCATCCATCCATCCTATCATTCATCCATCCATCCACCCAATCATTCATCCATCCATCCACCCATTCATTCATCCATCCATCCACCCAATCATTCATCCATCCATCCATCCATCCATCCATCCATCTATCTATCAATCATTCATCCATCCATCCATTTCCATTTATCCATCCATCTACCCAATCATTCATCCATCCGTCCATCCTATCATTCATCCATCCATCCACCCAATCATTCATCCATCCATCCACCCAATCATTCATCCATCCATCCATCCATCTATCCATCCATCATCCATCCATCCTTTATTCATCCATCTACCCAATCATCATCCATCCGTCCATCCATCCATCCAATCATTCATCCATCCATGCATCCATCCATTATTCATCCATCCATCCAATCATTCATTCATTCATCCATTCATTCATCCTATCATCCAATCATCCATCCATCCTTTATTCATCCATCCACCCAATCATTCATCCATCCATCCATCCATCCTTTATTCATCCATCCACCAAATCATTCATCCATCCATCCACCCATCCATCCATCCATCCATCATCCATCATTCATCCATCCATCCATCCACCTCATCATCCATCCATCCAGCCCCTCCATTCATCCATCATCCATTCATCCCATTCATCCATCCATCCATCCATCCATCCACCCATTCATTCATCCTATCATCCATTCATCCATTCATCCTATCATCCATTCATCCATCCATCCAATCATGCACCCATCCATCCTTTATTCATCCATCCACCCAATCATTCATCCATCCATCTAATCATTCATCCATTCATCATCCATCCAATTATTCATCCATCCATCCATCCATCCATCCACCCATTCATTCATCCATTCATCCTATCATCCATTCATCCATTCATCATCCATCCAATTATTCATCCATCCATCCATCCATCCATCCACCCATTCATTCATCCATTCATCCTATCATCCATTCATCCATTCATCCTATCCTCCATCCTATCATCCAATCATCCATCCATCCATCCATCCATCCATCCATCCATCCAATCATCCATCATCATCCATCCATCCATCCATCCATCCATCCATCCATCCATTCATCCAATCACATCCATCCATCCATCCATTCCAATCCATTCATTTCATTCCATCCATCCATCCATCCATCCATCCATCCATCCATCCATCATTCCATCCATCCATCCATCATCCATCCATCCATCCATCCATCATCCATTCATCCATCCATCCATCCATCATCCATCCATCCATCCAGCCATCCATCCATCCCATCCATCCCATCCATCCATCCATCCATCCATCCATCCATCATCCATCCATCCATCCATCCATCCATCCATCCATCCATCCATCATCATCATCCATCCCATCCATCCATCCATCCATCCATCCATCCATCCATCCATCCATCCATCTATCATTCATCATCCATCATCCATCCATCATTCATCCATCCATCATCCATCTTTCATCCATCCATCATCATCATCCATCCATCCAATCATCCATCCATCCATCATCCATCCATCCATCATCCATCCATCCATCCATCCATCATCCATCCATCCATCCATCATCCATCCATCCATCCATCCATCCATCCAATCCATCCATCCCATTCAGCCTCATCATCCATCCATCATCCATTCATCCATCATCATCATTCATCATCCATCCATCCATCCATCCAGCATCCATCCATCCATCATCCATCCATCCATCCATCATCATCCATCCATCCATCCAGCCATCCATCCACCATCCATCATCCATCAGCCATCCATCATCATTCCATTCCATCCATCCATCCATTCAGCCATCCCATCATCCATCCATCCATCCATCCATCCAGCCATCCCATCATTCCATCATCCATCCATCCATCCTCCATCCATCAGCATCATCCTCCATCCATCATTCATCCATCCATCATCCATCCCAGCCAGCCAGCCATCATCCATCCATCCATCCATCCATCCATCCAGCCAGCCAGCCAGCCATCATCCAGATCCATTCCATTCATCAGGCATCATCAGCCAGCCATCCAGCCATCCAGCTCCATCCATCAGCAGCCAGCCAGCCATCCAGCCATCCATCCATCATCCAATCCCAGCCCATCATCACCAGCCATCATCCATCCATCCATCCATCCATCCAATCATTCATCCATCCATCCATCCATCCACCCAATCATTCATCCATCCATCATCCATCCATCCATCCATCCATCCATCCATCCATCCATCCATCCATCCACCCATCATCATCCATCCATCCATCATCCATCCATCCATCCATCCATTCATCCATCCATCCATCCATCCATCATCCATCCATCCATCCATCCATCCATCCATCCATTCATCCATTCATCCATCCATCCATCCCATCCATCCATCCATCCATCCATCCATCATCCATCCATCCATCATCCATCCCATCCATCATCATCCATCATCATCCATCCATCCATCCATCCATTCATCCATTCATTCATCCCATCATCCATTCATTCATCCATCCATCCATCCATCCATCCATCCATCATCCATCCATCCTATCATCCATTCATTCATCCTATCATCCATTCATCCATCCCATCATCCATCCCATCATCCATTCATCCATTCATCCATCCATCCATCCATCCATCCATCCATTCTCTCAGGATGACGGTGGTCTGCTGGATCCAGTCCCGGTGGTCTCTTAACTCCAGGTGCACCTGTACAGGTTGGTTGACCCTGTGTGACCCTGAATCTGACCTGTTGGATTCTGGAACATGTTTCTACGTCCGAGTCTCAGCAAAACACACGATGCTACTTCCCTGATCTTCTACCTTCGTCCTCACCAGAACTGCACCGGAAAATTAAATGGACCGGCGGGATTCCTGATCCACCTGAAGATGATTCAGACTTCAGACGGCTCCGTTTGGCTGCAGCTCTCCATCCACAACCGGACTGGATCTGAGGTCTACCTGTGCTCTTATTATTGTTGCTACTGCTGAGGTGACTGAACTGACACCAAACATAAAACACTACCTGGACTTGGACAGAAGATAATGAAGATGTACTCCACCTTTTCCCCTCGTTCTCCTTTATTCCCCGGAAGACCCTGTGAAGTCAAACACATCTGAGCAGTGAGTCGGTGAGGACAGACCGGACAGCTGAGACTGTATTTGTCCCTCTGGTCTTACCGTAGGACCGACGGGCCCCGGCGGGCCCTTCTCCCCTGCAGGACCCGGGCGTCCCGGCATCCCCTGGAAACCCTGGAAACCCACAGAGACAGAGGAGTGAGAAGAGGCTGAACGTGGCTATTCAGGAAGACCTCGGTAGAGTCGTTAGTCCTCAACATCCACAGGAGCCACAACTGGACAAACCCGCTGAGACGTCACCCACAGGGATTTCTGAAGACGCGTTAAATACGATAACTATCGGGCCGATAACAGGAAATTATGACGTCATCATTATAACTCCGATATCACGACGAATAGCCCCGATAACATTTATATTTGTCAACACAGCAGTGTCTCGCTCCCTCTGAGCCTTGAATGACCAGCAGTGAATGTTATGTTCAAGTGACGTCAGCATAATCAGAAAAATGATTTCTCAATCAGGAAAATCAAGAATACCCCCTCATGCCAGAAAACAACTCGTTAACTCGGTCATAATTTTAGTAGTTGCTGACTTTAATTGATATTCGCATTATTTTCCCACATGTTACACATAAAAAAGAAAAAATAGAAAAGGCTGAAAGAACGACTAGCAAACGAGGGAACGTGGGAATTTACGTTACACCTTGAATGCAGCCTGCAGCACAGCGCTGATCACAACAAACATGGCGGCGTGGAACTTCGTTAAAGTTTCAGAAGAAGATAGTTTGGTGGTTATTTGTGACGAATCCTCCGAGTGAATTCTACGAGGAGGGAAGCACAAGCTTTAATACGTAAAACCTGATCAGCCACCTACAACATAACAATCGCTTCCATGGAGTTTTGAAATCACGCTAACGTGAGCTAACGGAAGCTAATGCTAACGTGCGCAAGCCAGCAGCAGTCTCTCCTCTCCCCTCATTCCTCTCATCTAAAGCTTCCATGAGATTAAAAAAACAAAAACTACTGAACCTCATTTACTTTAATTAAAGGTATTAATTTAAATAGGAACCAACAAGCCAAAATCCTTTAAATGTTAATCTTTTTCAGTTAGTAATTCTGATGCATGTATTTCCATCAGTTCAAGGAGCCTTTATTTTTTTATATCAGTCAGTAATGAACCTTATTTAAGTTAATGTGAGATATCAAATAGGTTTGTTTGATAGATTTATGAAAATGTTTGAGAGGCTTGACAATAGTTTTTCATTGGAAAAAATAAATATCTGTTCATTTAAAGAGTCAAAACTATTTTTGTTTCTCAATATCTCTGTTAATTATCGCCCAAAACTCATGAAATTTGACTCAGGGATTGACAACAGGAACCTCTATCAAATTTCAAATCGCTGTATGGAAGAACTGTTGCGCTTGGCGGAGGTCTGCGCTCTCCGAGTGTTTTTCTAGTTTAAAAAGTATCTACGATCATTTTCATACGTTTGTTCAAATGTCCGTCCAAATGTCCTCATTTCAAGTGTTGTTTACTTTTAAAAAAAGTCTTAAAAAAATACGAAAAGACACTAATCTGTTCCTTGTTTTCCTCATTTAGATTTGCAATTTATCTTTCAGAATGTCAAATGATTTCATGGCGCTACACAGACGGGTTATAATGTCACATTTTAAGCTTTTTTTTTATGACCTTTAATTAACAAAAGCTCCCTTTAACAGCTCGTCACACCTCTGACTATTTAAGGGACAAGAAGAAAAGTTAAAAGTAGGGTTTAGTCGGTTGAGAAGAACTTTTCAATCCCACTTTAGAAATGTTATTCCCAGGTTGGCCAGAAGGTGGAGCCAGAGGAGAGCGAGTCACTGCTCACCAGGATTCAACAGATGAAGGAAACATTTTCTTTTCTTTTTTTAAATCAAGAAGGAAAAACCAGGTGGACACGTCTGAACTCACCCTGGGTCCGGTGGTACCGGGGGAACCGATGCTTCCTTCAGAACCTCTGATGCCCTGTGAAGAAGAAGGCACACAGGTGAAGGCCGGCGCCGGTTTCGGCCGGGGGAGGAGCTAATATCGTTCCGACGGCTCACCTTGGCGCCTGGGATCCCCTCGTCCCCTTCCGGACCCGGAGGACCCGGCGAGCCCTGCAGGGAGGCAGAGCACGGAGGTTAGACAGAGAACAGCTGGACTCGTCCAGCGTTTCGGTTGGAACTCACCTGGACTCCGGGCCTCCCGGGGTCTCCCTTCTCCCCCCTCGCTCCAGGTGGACCCTGGTTGGAACAGTGTTGGACCAGAGCTGGTTTATTTTGTCATCAGGTACTGTAAACATGTGTAAATGTGAGGCCCGGGCCGCTACGCACCATCTTCCCCTGAACCGTCATGCCCCGGGGCCCGATGCTGCCCATAGATCCAACACCTCCTTCAAACCCAGAACTTCCTGGAGGCCCAGCCTCCCCCTGAAAGAGTCCAGGACAGCGGGAAGGTTTTCAGGAGGGGAGCTGAGAGAGTCCAAACACCAACACCGGCACATAGAACCCCAGAACCAGGCGGGTTATAAAACCCCAGAACCAGGCGGGTTATAAAACCCCAGAACCAGGAGGGTTATAAAACCCCAGAACCAGGTGGGTTATAAAACCCCAGAACCAGGCGGGTCATAAAACCCCAGAACCAGGCGGGTTGATGAAAATACGGATCAGGAAGGAAGAGTTTTAAATGATATTTTTCCTCAGTTTCCAGACTTCAGAGCCGCTCCACGCGGTTCTGGACTGTCGGACCGGATGAGATAGTTTGGAAGAACTGGCAGAAATGGAGGTCCTGTTTCACCTGTATTACCTGCTGTGATGTCATCAGCTCAAAACCCCAGTAGACGGGATACTTCTGCTTAGAGCTGAGCGATTTTATCGATTCTGCGATAAATATCGATATTTTATTTCCTCAGAGGGTATTGATTTTTCAGCCGCGGGTATCGATATTCTAAACTCCCTTCAAACCCCCCGTGTCCAATCATTCATCTATCCATCCATCCATCCTTTATTCAACCATCCATCCATTTATCCTATCATTCATCCATCCATCCATCCATCCTATCATTCATCCATCCTTTATTCAACCATCCATCTATTTATCCTATCATCCATCCATTCATTCTATCATCCATCCATTCATTCTATCATCCATCCATTCATCCTTTCATTTATTCATTCATCCATCCATCCATCCATCCATCCATCCATCCATCCATCCATCCTATCATTCATTCATCCATCGATCCAGTCTATTATTCGTCCATCCATCAATCCATCCATCCATCCATCCATCATATCATCCATCCATCCATTCATCCAGTCTATCATTCATCCATCCATCCATCCATCCATCCATCCATCCATTCATCCATCCATCCTATCATCCATTCATTCGTCCATCCATCCTATCATTTATCCATCCATCCCTCCTTTAATCATCCATCCATCTAATCATTCATCTATCCATTCATCCATCAGTCATCTATCCATCCATTCATCCATCCATCCATCATATCATCTATCCATCCATCATCCATCAGTCATCTATCCATCCATTTATCCAATATTCCATCCGTCCTATCATTTATCTATCCATCCATCCATCCATCCACTCCTGTCAGCCATATAATGTGTAATTGATGCTTTCAGTTCAATTAAATCAAACAAAGTCATTGGAACACTCACAAGTGTAGGTTTAGTTATGTGTCCGTCCACACAATCAACTGAACGTGGGGAAAGTTACAAAACACAACTACATTTACTCCAAGGTAAGTTTACTTTGTTTATTAGATGATTGGTTTAACCGCCGTTTAGTAAAAGTAATAATATGATTTAGCAGCAGGGAGGGTGATGAGTTCTCCGTTAGCATTAGCTCTGGTCCATAGTGTCGATGACTTCACTATGGACCAGAGCTCGTTAGCCACCTATTAGCCTGCCTCATTGTCTACAAATATATATTGCCCTGGATATTTATTTTGTTAGGTATAAGGTGAGGCTAGTGATGTTAATGTCACTTTATTAATTATATTAATACAATGCTGCGACAGTATTATCTTAACATAGCTCTGGTGTGGGACAGACCTGTGGACCAGAGCTAATGCTAACAGAGAACTCATCACCCTCCCTGCCGCTAAATCATATTATTACTTTTACTCAAGCGAGAACAGACTGGGACATGGACAGAAGTACGGAGAGACTGTTCTCCGTTCAGGACGACGTCAAAGAACAAACTGCTACATTATACCACCGTTATACCACAATCTTTTAAGCAAAGCGACTGCAGCCGCACGGCTGTTAACCGTCACGTCCATTCACGTACGCTCACTTTCCAGAGCGTTAACTTTTTACTAAATGCTTTAAGCCTGACGACGGGGTCGGACGTTAGCTTGAGAAAACCGCTGTGTTAATTACGGACCGAGGAGCAGTGACGGCGGTCTGATAAGAGGAGTCTCACAGTTGAGGCCTCAGATTAGTGACTTTATTCCTGGACTCGCTCGTCCTGGATCCAGTGGTTTCAGGGTTAATGTGCGCCCGACATCAGCGCCACCTCCAGACGTACCTGCACGTCAAGTGTCTAATTAATCAAATGTATTGAACACAGCGGTTCATTTTCACCAAGAGCTTTTTATTTCTCATCATGTTTCTATTTCTTAATAATTTTCCACTTTCTACATTCTCACAAGTAAATCTAGTAACATTCAGGAGCGCGCACAGACTTTTCTGGGGGCAGGTGCTCGAGCCCAGAGAAAAGGGCCCCCTGAGTTAAAGGACATTTATAACATAATATAATATGAAATAACAAATATCTACAGTACTACCATTTAATTATACCGTCATTTTTATTCTACAATCTTAGAAATACTTGAAAAATCGTCAAGATTTCTTATTTTTTGTAAGAAAGCAATATTGTGGCTTAAAATTGCAAATATTTGCGAGATTGCAACTTTGTCGTAAAATCGAGGCTTTTGTTGTGAAACCATGACATTTTGACGTAAAATCACTAGCTTTGCAAAATCATGACTTTTTCCTTCTTTTTTTTAACTTTACGCCATAAGATTGTGAATTTCACAATGTTGCAACTTTGTTATAAAAAGCAATAAAATCTCAAATTTCACAGAATTGACTTTTGACATAAAATTATGACTTTGCTACACAAAATTGCAAATTTCAAAGGAATGCATCTTTGGCAAATAATCGCAATATTTTGTCTTATAATCACAAATTTCACCTTTTTAACTTTACCAACTTAATGTAAAATAAATTTTTGCAACTTTTTCATAAAATTACAACTTTAGCTCTAAAATTACAAATTAGTCATGAAAACATTTTGAAATCAAATAACAATTTTTGTTTTAAAAACAAACTACCAAATGATACATCTGCGACTTTGACAAAAATTCTCAATTTTTGGTCATAAAATTTTAAGGAATTGCAAAAAAGTTTTAAAATTTCGACTCTTGCAAAATTTTGACTTTTTAAACTTCAGATAAAAGTTATAGTGCTAAAATATTATTTCTGTAAAACTGCAACTTTCTAACATAAAAAACAATTTCATGTCGCAAAAATTGTGAATTTGCAAAATTGAAACTTTGTCAAAATTTAGTTAAATTGTGACATTTTACTTTGAAATCAACAACTTCTTACTTTTTACAACTTTGTGATAAATTTGTAAATTTATACTTGTAACTAAATTATTATTTTTTGCTGTAAAACCATGAATTTTGTAATATCGCAACTTTTTGTTGCCATTTTTGTGACTTTTCTGAACATAAAGTTATGGCATCACAAAATTGGAAAATTCAAATAACTATAACTTTGTCGTTTAATCACAACTTTTATTTGTAAAATAATGGAGTTCAAACAATTTTGACTTTTTGACAAGAATTCACAACTTTTAGTCATTAAATTGTGACTCGTTGAATTGTCCATTTTTGTTGTTAGAATCGCAGCATTTTAAAATTAAGATTGCAACTTTTGTTGTCGAACATACTTTTGCAAAAACTAACATTTTAACATAAAA
The DNA here is from genome assembly GCA_018398805.1 of Hirundichthys speculiger. Taxonomy (NCBI): domain Eukaryota; kingdom Metazoa; phylum Chordata; class Actinopteri; order Beloniformes; family Exocoetidae; genus Hirundichthys; species Hirundichthys speculiger. The sequence continues at coordinate 14,025 of JAGFBZ010001943.1, forward strand.
TTATGACTTTAAGCTGTAAAGTTGTGAATTTTGTGTAACTGCAACTTTATGTCCTAAACTCAAAAACTTTGGAAAAATTTAACGTAAGTCGGCTGCTTCTGATGGTGAAACAGCTGCTCAGCAGTCGTTCTGCAGAAATGGCACCTGTCCAGTCAGAGGGTGAAGGGGGAGGAGCCTAAGCACCACCTGGATTTCACTTTTACATCTGCCTGGCGACTTTTAGTTTTATTAACTTTTATAAAAGTGAATTCCGTCCTCTGAGGTCTCACTGAAACGTCTCTGACGTGTTTTGGTCCAAGTCAAACAGACATACAGCACAAGAATCTTTGTCTTCAACCACGTCTTTACAGCTCAGAAGAGTCAGGTTTGAGGGGCGGAGTCAGACTATTGACTCCACCCCTCTCTTCTGTTGGAGTCAGTTTCACAGGTGTGTGATATTCCTCTCCCCAAGTCAACCCAACAATGGCTGCGGTTACATGATGTTTTTTAATTCGGAATTAAACTTAGGAATTAAATAATTCCGAATTAAACTATTTTCCTTCGAGTTTACATGAAAATAGTAATTCCGAATTAAGGTTTACATGGAAAACACGTTAGTTCGGCTTTATCCAACTCCGCTTTAGGTCTGGGGGTTGGGAAGGGTTCTGATTGGATGGGGGTGGCGGACGTCTTTACGTCTACCGGAAGAAAACAAACTTAGCTAACTGGTTAGCAACAACATTCCACTTATTTTTGACCTGGGTGGCGTCTCTATCCGCGAAACCTCCTTCATTTAACCTGGCCGCTTTGAAAAGCTCACAATTTTTATGTTTCCTGCCATCTGTTCTTTTAATTATTTCCAGTTCCTCCAAGCTATTTATTAAATAAATCGTCTCTGCTCTTGAACACCGTTTACTACCGGAATATAGCGTCATCGCGACAGACGGGCAAGAGAACGAGCATGCGCAGAAAGACGGGAATTAATTTAAAGAGGAATGAGTGTTTACATGACCGCGGAATTACTTAATGCGGAATTAAAATGGGAATAAACCAGCCACTTACTTCGGAATTAAGTTAATTCGGAATTGACATTTTCATATGGAATTAAGTGTTTACATGGTAACTTTTATTCGGCTTTAACTTTAATTCTGAATTAAAGAGGAATTAAACTTCCCATGTAAACGCAGCCAATGTGTGAAGTCGTGTGGTTAAAAAACAACTGCTGAAGCTGTGATAAAGTTACGCCGTCCTTTTTTAAATGTAAAGAATAATTTTTATCTCACCTTCTGGCCTTGTTCTCCCTTCTCACCTTTCTCACCTCGAGGACCTGGCTTCCCCTGGGACAGAAAATTAAAAAAATATATAAATGAACCGAATCACTGAAGATTCTGTCTGAACAGGAGGGTTTGAGGGTTTGTGGTGACTTACGACCGGACCGGGAGAACCAGGAGCTCCGGGAACGTCTGAGGAGCAGGTACAGGTGTACGCAGGGGCGGGGCAGCTCTCCTCATCCCTCTGAGGCACAAACACACACAGCAGCTCATTAGAGCCCAACACACCTCCCAGCGCTGCAGCCAGGTGCTGCTGATCGTCCGCAGGTGAGCAGACTTCTATGAAAGCGGGTTCTCTGGCAGTCTGGCCTCCGTTAACGCAATGCCAAGAGGGAAAGACATCGGCTACAGTCTCAGAGAAACAACGGTTGCGTGCAAATCGATCTGGAAAGGGTTGTGAAGGCCATCTTGAAAGTCAGCAGTCTTAGTAGGAGTGGACGTCCCAATCAACAGAATATCAAGACCCAATTGAAATGTGAAAAATCTCCACAGCCCATCGAAACCTTTAATCACAACTGTGATCAACATACAGGACCAGGAACCATGATCTGATATTAATGTGAGGGGTCAACAAATAAGGTGACACTTGTCATATTAAGTTAAGATGACAGTAGAATAACACTTAACTGGTTTGTTTTATTACTTCTTAATGTTTTTCTATCATGTCATGAATATTTTACAGTGATTAAAAACATTTAAAAAAGATCAAGGATTTAAAAGATATTTGTTTAATTTTAATGACCTCTCACGGCCCACCTGTAGTACCACGACGACCCACCAGGGGGCCGCGGTCCACACTTTGGGAATCGCTGCTCTACAGCAGCCTTTCTGAACCTTTTTTCAGTCACGACACATTTCAAAAGTGAATAAAATCTCACAACACCCCAGAGTAAAATATAATCCAAAGCCACGCTGCATCATACGTCCCGTTTATTTAGTTTAAATAACCCGAACAGGATAACTGCACCAGAGTAGGCCTCAGCAGGAAAGCTTCTTTTCTTCCATCCATCATCCTTGTATTGCCTCTTTTTAGCCTTATCGCTAGCAGCTAGCTTTGGTACCTATGGAGCAGATTCAGAGCTGGTGGATGAAGGCTTGATGAAGAAGTCGGCTCCTCTGTGATGTTCTGTTCCTGTGGGGCTTTTCTTTTTAGAAAACCATCCATGATGCTGCTAAAAAGTTCTCTTTGCTATCTGTGAAATAAAATTCCAGCGGTTAAATGATATTACGACGTAAGCTAACTGGGCAGTCACGTTGACCTTACGCTGACCCCGTACTGACGTTGTTAACGTTGGGAAATGGGCATGTGAGACATATTTTTATTATTCATTTCAGGTCCAATTATGTATCTTATTTATTTATTATTTATTTCATAGGCAAAAAGTATGTATTTATGTATACGTTCATATATTTATACAGCGGTTCCTCTACTTACGAGATTAATTGGTTCTGGAAGTAGTTTTGTCACCTGAAAATGTATTAAGTAGAGACGTGTTTTCCATGTAAATACTTTAATCTGTTCCAAGCCCCCAAAATTCAAACATTATTTTTGTTTTTATAAATTATAAATAATACATGAAATTACATAAAAACCTGTAAGAAATACATGTTAGAACCAGAAAAGCACTCAGAGAGCGCAGACCTCCACTAAACGCAACAATTATCAAAAATTTGAAAGTGATCCAGAATCCAGGATTTCTTCCGGATCAGAACCAAAATGAAATCAGTTCTTCCTTTTCACATTTCTGACAACTCCTGAAAATTTCATCAAAATCCATCCATAACTTTTAGAGTTATCTTGAACACAGACAGACAGATAAACGCTGACAAAAACATAACCTCCTTAGCGGAGGTAAAAATAGTTTGTTTATCTGGTTGCTGGGTTACGCTCATACAGACAAGGGGCCCTCCTAGCCAATGGGATGCCAGGAAGATGCTAAGCGATAGCCAATGGCAGAGCAGCTACAAGTATGTTTACGTTCATTAAACTCTGGGAACTACTGTATTTTAGTCTTTCGTATCCTGAAATTTCTTTCGTAACAAGAGGCAATATTTTCCCTTTGAGGCGTTTCGTAACCTGAAAATTTCGTATGTAGAAACGTTCGTAAGTAGAGGCACCACTGTATATGAAATGTCAGAATAGGTCATTTTTTTGACGACACCCCGGTTGAGAAAGACTGGTCTAAAACTAAGACCTGTGATGATCAGGTGATTTTCCTTTGATTCTAAGACAGGAAAAAGTCATAGAATTGAAAGAGAAAGAGCTAATTTTTGCACATCGCTGCATCAAAGTTATCCCAGACAGTGAACGAAGGTTAGCAGCACACTGACCACTCCAGGCAGGTCGCAGCAGGTGTCCTCTGACGCCCAGGTGGTGTTGCAGACGATCTCAAAGGACTGCAGCTGAAACTGGAAACAGTCGACAGCACTGAGGTTAAGGGCGAGCGGGTGGCGACCGCCGGGTTCGTCTCGGGTACTGATCTGAGTCTGGGTTGAAGTGAGAGCGTGGAAAGTACCGGGGCCGACCCGCTGTTGGGGCCTCGGGTCTTCACCAGTTTCCCCAGCATCTCAAACCCGTCCGTCGGCAGGTTGCCCAGCGGGCGCGCCGGCCTCTCACCCCCACGTGCTGGCAGTCCCACGGACAGGGACAACGCTCACCTGGCTGACGGACAGGTGAACCTGGAAGTGATTATGAACAGACTTAAGAATCAAACTTAGGAATTTCACTGTAGCAGACAGGAGCTGTTACAGTTTCCACCTCCTTCTGCTTTTTTATTTATTTAATTTAAATCTCACCTTGTGAAAACTGCCGTAGAACAGCTTGCGGACCTCCGGCTGATCGAAGGTGAGCTCCTGCACCTCCCCCCTGTAGTCCAGACTGAAGTACAGCAGGTGTTTGGTAGAAGCTGAGGAAAGCACACGCAGACCAATTTGATCCTGCAAAATACTTTGGCGCCAGTTTTGGAGGTGCGTCCCAGTCGGCTCCATCAACGAGACCACGCCCACAAACAGCAGAGAGGAAACCCTGTTCCACTGAGCCACTGAGCCTGACCCCCAATGCCCCCAACGTTGGGCGCCCCCCAACGCTGGGCACCCCCCAACGCCCCCAACGTTGGGCGCCCCCCAACGTTGGGCGCCCCCCAATGCCGGGCACCCCCCAAACGCTGGCCACCCCCCAACGCTGGCCACCCCCCAACGCTGGGCACCCCCCCAATGCTGGGCAACCCAATGCTGGGCTCCCCCCAATGCCCCCAACGTTGGGCCCCCCCAATGCCCCCCAACGCTGGGCGCCCCCCAACGCCGGGCACCCCCAAACGCCGGGCACACCCCCAACACTGGGCACCCCCCACCGCCCCCAACACTGGGCGCCCCCCAATGCCCCCAACGTTGGGTGCCCCCCAATGCTGGGCAACCAACGCTGTGCGCCCCCTAATGCCCGCAATGTTGGGTGCTCCCCAATGCTGGGCGCCCTCCAACACCCCCAACGTTGGGCGCCCCCTAACGCTGGGCGACCCAACACTAGGCGCCCCCCAATGCCCCCAACGTTGGGCGCCCCCCAACGCTGGGCACCCCCCAACGCTGGGCACCCCCGAACGCCCCCAACGTTGGGAGCCCCCCAACACTGGGCACCCAACGCTGGGCGCACCCCAATGCCCGCAATGCTGGGCGCCCCCACGCCTCCAAAGTTGGGTACTCCCAATGCTAGGCGCCCCCCAATGCCCCCAACACTGTGCACCCCCAACGCTGGGCGCCCCCCAATGCTGGGCGTCCCCCAATGCTGGGCAACCCAACGCTGGGCGCCCCCCAACGCCGGGCACCCCCCAACACTGGGTGCCCCCCAACACCCCCAACGCTGGGCACCCCCCAACGCCCCCAACACTGGGCGCCCCCCCAACGCTGGGCGCCCCCCCAACGCTGGGCGCCCCCCAATGCTGGGCTCCCCCCAATGCTGGGCGCCCCCCAACGCTGGGCGCCTCCCAACGCCCCCAACGTTGGGCGCCCCCTAGGTGAGCCTACCTAGAGCCCACAACGCTCTAGGTGGAACCCGGCTGCACCTAGAAGTCTGTCACCGGTTCTCCACCAACCTTCTTCAAGAATTAAAACTCAGTCCCGTAATAAAAAGAATTTCCCAGCGGCGGTTCTGCAGAGGAGCTACTACTCACGGTCGACCACCACTCCCATCTTCAGCTGGAAGTCGTTGTCGGTGAGCTGCCAGAGGGCGAACGGCTCCCTGGGCGTGTCCTGCAGCAGGCGGAAGGCGATGCTGATGGTGTGCTCCGGAGAGAAACCGGCGGGATGGATGAACCTGGGAGGAGAGGGGGACGCAGCTGATGTCAGGAACAGCGAGGCGCGTGACGGGGCTGGAGATTGAACCGACAACCCTCCGACTGGAGGGCAAATAACTCTACACACCCAGGCGCGGCCGACCCAAAACATAAGAAAGGATCATCACTCGTTTTAAATAAAGGGCTGGTGACCGATGCTGTTCGGCCCTCAAAGAGGTGAAGGGAGAGCGCAGAGTTCAGCTAAACAGCCAGAAACACCCGCTAGCTCTTCAGCTGCTACCTCCCTCCAGCACCTGGAGCATCAGGGTCCGCCGGTCCAACGACCTCCACCTCGGACCAGTTCAGGACCGTTTCAACCTAACTAACCGGACTGCAGTCCAACCGGTAGTCAATCATAACGTAATCATTAGAGCTGGGATACGATTAAAAATTTTAATCGCGATTAATCGCATGATTTTCCTGATTAATCACGATTAATCGCATTGTATACACAAAATAAAATAATGCATTTTAAATGTTCTGCTGCAATATGAACTAAAGTGCCATAAAATTAGTTTTATAATGGAGGACTGGACTTTCTGTTGTCATTACACATCTGTGCCACTAGATGGAGCCGCACTGCAGTAACCAGCTAGAGAACAGCAGGACAGTGAACACATGGTGCAGATCTGATGGAACATGGAGGAATGACCACAAAGCTTGGTTGCAGTTTTCTTTTTCAGACAGAATTGTTAATATTTCTACCTGAGTTGCTACCTGAACTGTAAAGTTCACTGATTTTTACCGTTCTACATGTCTGTTTTAGCTGTTCCATGTTTACCTGCCAATTATCTTCCGGTTCTGCAGCAGCCAGTAACAGACTTTTCAAAACAAAAGCATGTGAGCAACATGCGTTAACGTCGGCGTTAATAAATTAATGCGTTAACGCGATAATAACGCGTTAACTTGCCCAGCGCTAGTAATCATCAATGCATGTTATCAGTTTGCCTTTTGTGGTCTGTTTTTATTAAAGGAACATATCGGTTATCGTTTAACTGTCTAATGAAACCCAGGAGTAAAAACATTTTATGGAAATATTTCAGCTGTTAATTGTTATTTGATATGAATGGAAGCAAAACGTCAAATTATATCTTTGCGTTAGAGATGCGCGGATGAACCGCGCACCCGCAGGCGGAGCGGATAATCCGCATATTGGGCGGATGACTCGTCAAAAAATAATACTTTAATTAAATTCGGGCGGGTTGCGGTTGAAGCACTCAAATAATAATAATAAGAAAAAATATTTTACATATTATTAAAAAGGATGGTGGGTCGGTTCGGTTTTGAAAATTGGTGAAAAAACGTTCCTGCAAATGGATAGCGGGCGGAAAGAGATTTTAAGAAGCGGTTGCGGGTTAAAATATACGTCATCCGCGCATCTCTACTTTGCGTTAGAGGTCTTCGGAACAACCCGAAAACCAGAGGTTCCAACCCGACCCGAATCGGGTCTTGGTTCCATTTAAAAGACGTGACTCCGGGTTCGGGTCTGAACCGGTACAGTTAGTCTCGGGTCCGGTCGGTGCTCTCTGACAGGCTGGGTCCACGTTTACTCCAGAGAGGTAAAGATATTGGCGGTGGCAGCTAATGTCAGGACTCGGGGCAGTTTAATTAATTATTCATTAACGTGGCGTGTTTGTCATGAAACAATTGTGTTTCCGTAGCGTATTATTAGCGTGTTATTAGCGGTTTGCCCCGCAGCTGTAAAGCACAACGGATCACCAACATGACAACGCTGGATGAGAGAACATATTCACGACACGTCCTGACCGGTGTAGGCTATTAGCGTTAGCAGTTGCTACCAATAGCATCTGTATCCACAAAGAAAATAACGCTGTGGATTTATTGTTGTTTACATCACGTAGCCTATGTAGCAACTGAACCGGTAGAAGAAGACGACTTTAGGGAAGAAAATCAAGTTTTATTCAACGCTAGACAACTTTAACATGAGCAACTATGGGCTGGATTGTCTCGGTTCTATTCCGGTAACTCGGTTCGGTTCGTGGTCGGAAACTAAAGACTCGGGTCGGGTCGGTGCTCTCTAACAGGCTGGGTCCGTTTACTCCAGAGAGTTAAAGATATTGGCGGTGGCAGCTAATGTCAGGACTCGGGGCAGTTTAATTAATTATTCATTAACGTGGCGTGTTTGTCATGAAACAACCGTGTTGCCGTAGCGTGTTATTAGCGGTTTGTCCGGCAGCTGTAAAACACAACGGATCATCAACATGACAACGCTGGATGAGAGAACATATTCACCAATGTCCTGACCGGTGTAGGCTATTAGCGTTAGCAGTTGCTACCAATAGCATCTGTATCCACAAAGAAAATAACGACGTGGATTTATTGTTGTTTACATCACGTAGCCTATGTAGCAACTGAACCGGTAGAAGAAGACAACTTTAGGTAAGAAAATCAAGTTTTATTCAACGCTAGACAACTTTAACATGAGCAACTATGGGCTGGATTGTCTCGGTTCTATTCGGGTAACTCGGTTCGGTTCATGGTCGGAAACTAAAGACTCGGGTCGGGTCGGTTTCGGGTCGAATTTTCACGGGTCCATTTAGGTTAGGAAGACTTCTACTTTGCGTTGATGTTCTTTAGATCCCAAGAAGGATCTGGAGTGTACCTGTACTGCCCCCGTGTGTTCACACGAAGTAGAGCTACGTTGACCGGCTTTAAGACCATAACCAGAGGCGTGTTTGTAATTCCCTTCTCATCAGTCGAGCAAATGCCAGAGATGGTTAAAAATTGTTTCGTTAAGTTCATTCTTGTTTCTGAAAGACATCTGGCTCGGCAGCTCGCTGATTCAGGAGGTGGATGTAAAGAAAAAGAGCCTCGCCTGGTGCTCTGCGTCAGCTGGACGTCTCTGAACAGAGTGTAGGTGGGCAGCGCGTTGAAGACGAAGGGCTCGGCGGCCACGCCCTCCACCGACGAGTGGGCTCTCCGCGTCAGTCCAAACGCCTCCATCATGTCGAACCCTGACAAACAACACAGACGCCGTCCGCTGAGTCTTTTCAGGTGACGTTCCTTCTGGTTTTTTCTTTTTTTACGTGATCTCACGTCCTGGCGCGCCGCGGCGACCCGCCTCACCTTTGACGATGCTGTTTCTGATGGTCACCTCAGGACAGACTGGAACACAAGAGGGCAGCGTTGAGACGTCACACACCAGCTGCAAGAACTCACATCTGAAGAGGCTTGTTTTTCAAAGACAGACCTTTGGACACGTCTCAAGAGCATTACCGTCCAGACATGAGGACGAGAAAATTATGCAGCAAATCATGAGCGGGAGACTAATGGCAGCACGACCCTGTAACATTTAATCAACCGCTTCATCTCTGCTGGAGTCTAATGCTAAACCGCGACTGTACTTTTAACCCCTTAATGTCCGTCTGTGAGGTTGGAGTCGCCCGTTCAGACGCTGCTGTCACCTTCGTTGTGGATCGGGTACAGCCGGGGATGGATGGGAATCCTGGCCGGAGCTGTGGCTGCAAAAGAAACAAGACAAAAGACGTCTAAAATTTATTTTTCATATTTGATGCCTAAAGTATTCATTTACAGGGTAAATCTATGAAATCAGAAAATCTTTGCACCAAACTCAGTTATAACCTAAAATAACAGAAGAAGACACGATGACATCAGCGGGAAGTACAAAGAAGGAAGTCGTAGATAGTTCATGAACAAACAACATCTCACAGTTGGAACTTCTTATTCCAGCGTCTTATTCCACTCAAACTGGTTTTGCATCATACAACAGTCCAAGTCAGAGGCGGGTAAACATCTGGTCAATATTGGCTTTGTCAAAGGGTCAAAGGGTCAAAGGGTCAAAGGGTCACTCGTCAGCCAAATGAGCTGAAGCTCAGGTCAGTTTTTTCCAGCTTTTAGTTGACTTCCACTGCTAATTTGAGGACGACCTGCTGTTTTGTGAAAAAAAAGTACTGTATATGCCAGACTATAAGTCCACAGATGGATGAACGAGTCCACAGACGGAGGAACGAGTCCACAGACGGAGGAACGAGTCCACAGACGGAGGAACGAGTTCACAGATGGAGGAGGAACGAGTCCACAGATGGAGGAGGAACGAGTCCACAGCTGGAGGAACGAGTCCACAGCTGGAGGAGGAACGAGTCCACAGATGGAGGAACGAGTCCAGAGATGGAGGAGGAACGAGTCCACAGATGGAGGAACGAGTCCACAGCTGGAGGAGGAACGAGTCCACAGCTGGAGGAGGAACGAGTCCACAGCTGGAGGAACGAGTCCACAGCTGGAGGAGGAACGAGTCCACAGAGGAGGAACGAGTCCAGAGATGGAGGAGGAACGAGTCCACAGCTGGAGGAACGAGTCCACAGCTGGAGGAGGAACGAGTCCACAGATGGAGGAACGAGTCCACAGCTGGAGGAACGAGTCCACAGACGGAGGAACGAGTCCACAGATGGAGGGATGAGTCCACAGACGGAGGAACGAGTCCACAGATGGAGGAACGAGTCCACAGACGGAGGAACGAGTCCACAGACGGAGGAACGAGTCCACAGACGGAGGAACGAGTCCACAAATGGAGGAGGAACGAGTCCACAAATGGAGGAGGAACGAGTCCACAAATGGAGGAGGAACGAGTCCACAGACAGATGAACGAGTCCACAGAAGGAGGAGGAACGAGTCCACAGAAGGAGGAGGAACGAGTCCACAGGACTGGAGGAACGAGTCCACAGATGGAGGAGCGAGTCCACAGAAGGAGGAGGAACGAGTCCACAGCTGGAGGAACGAGTCCACAGATGGAGGAGGATTGAGTCCACAGCTGGAGGAATGAGTCCACAGATGGAGGAACGAGTCCACAGAGTCCACTGAGGAATGAGTCCACAGCTGGAGGAGGAACGAGTCCACAGATGGAGGAACGAGTCCACAGACGAGATGGAGGAACGAGTCCACAGATGGATGGAGGAACGAGTCCACAGCTGGAGGAACGAGTCCACAGCTGGAGGAGGAACGAGTCCACAGCTGGAGGAACGAGTCCACAGCTGGAGGAGGAACGAGTCCACAGATCCCACAGGGAGGAAAGTCGAGTCCACAGATGGAGGAACGAGTCCACAGCGAGTCCACAGCGAGATGGAGGAACGAGTCCACAGGTGGAGGAACGAGTCCACAGATGGAGGAACGAGTCCACAGCTGGAGGAAGAGTCCACAGCGAGGAATGGAGCCACAGCTGGAGGAACGAGTCCACAGCTGGAGGAGGAACGAGTCCACAGGTGGAGGAACGAGTCCACAGCTGGAGGAGGAACGAGTCCACAGCTGGAGGAACGAGTCCACACCTGGAGGAGGAACGAGTCCACAGCTGGAGGAACGAGTCCACAGATGGCTCCTTGAACAGCTGCTGCTGGAAGGGGCTCATCAACGGTGCTTTTATCACCTGCTCTTATTGATCGATGAGACTTGTATCAGTTTTTTCCTCTTCGTGATGCATTTTTTTGACCGATGCAACTAATACTTGGGTAAAAAAAAAAACGTATCGTCTGGAAAATACGGAACTGTACTCAGGTTGTTTCAGGGCTTTTCCTGCTCTTCACATCAGCGGCAGCTTCGTACCGTAGTCACTGAAAAGCTATCACCTGAAAATGGAACGCGTGTCATCGGTATTCCTAAGATCACACCTGTCGGGTGGAGGATGGACACGGCAGCGCCCTCCGCCGATCCGAGCAGCGAATGGACGCTGATACGATACAGCATCTCTGGTTCCAGGTCGCTGAAGCAGTGGCTGCTGCTGGACTCATCCACAGTTTCCCGCTTCGTCTGCTTGTCTGGGCACACACAAACACACACAGAGGACGAATGCAACAGGTAAATTACCTGTCGTCGAGTTCACAGGTGCGCCAGCTCCTGTCTGATTACCTTTAACAGACTGGATGACGATGCGATAACCATCGACGGCGGACACCGGCCTCCATGACACGCAGATACTGGAGTGGTCTGAGCGGACCACGCTGATGCTGCTCACCCGCATGCTAGCTGCAAGACAGGGGGGCGAACGGGAGGAAGATGAGCGTCGCAGTGATCCACAGCAGTCGGTCGCTCTTTCATTCGCCTCTCAGAAATGAAAGAAAGCCGGAAACCCAACCCCTCCCCTGCGACACAAACCGCCTCATCTCCTCCACAGCTGATCCACGAGGCCCGTTCGACTCACTGGTTTTCCCTTGAGCCGAGCCGCTCCCTCCTTCCCTGTTTCGGTACTCGGCGGTGACCAGGATGCTGTAGCGCGTGTCCGGCTGCAACGACTCGAGCACCACCTGCTTACGACCGCCTGGGACCAACACCTGGGGACGACAAGCCAGTTTTTGAAGGTTCTCGGCACAGGTGAGGTGTAGATGTTGGACTTGTCTGACTCACCGTGCTGTCCTGGGCGTCGGCTCCGGTCAGCGCCGTGTAGGAGACCCGGTACTGGAGGACATGAGCGTTGGGAGGCGCCCAGCTGACCACCAAGCTGACTGGAGTCTCCTCAGAGACCGTTACGCTGGACGGGCCTCCACCCGACACTGCAACACCAGAGTCACAACGATTGAGATATTATTAGTAAGTTACGCGTTATTATCGCGTTAACGCATTAATTTATTAACGTCGACATTTATTTTATCGCACGTTAACGCATGTTGCTCACATGCTTTTGTTGAAAAGTCTGTTACTGGCTGCTGTGGAACCGGAAAACAGTAAATATGCAAAAAAGCTAAAACAGACATGGAGAACGGTAAAAATCTGTGAACTTTACAGTTCAGGTAGCAACTCAGGTAGAAATATTAACAATTCTGTCTTAAAAAAAAATAAATTCTGGACTGCAACCAAACGTTTGTGGTCATTCCTCCATGTTCCATCAGATCTGCTCCATGTGTTCACTGTCCTGCTGTTCTCTAGCTGGTTACTGCAGTGCGGCTCCATCTAGTGGCACAGATGTGTAATGACAACAGAAAGTCCAGTCCTCCATTATAAAACAAATTCAGTTCTTTAATTTCATATTTTTGATCCAAGTCTAAAATTAAAATATTAAAAAAACAGGCAATTTTTTTTTCGTTTTTTTGTGTTAGATTAAAAAACAAAAAACATAATAAAATGTCAATTTTTTTTTACATTTTTGATTGACAATTGAAAGTAGAAAGAATGAATGATACACGGATTGATAAAGTTACTGAACTTTAACATGGACATTTTCATTTTAAAGTTCTCCCAGACGGAGGATTCAACAGAAACAAGGTTATTTGTAACAACTGACAAGTTGAACTCCCCGTTAAAAGTTTCTGCTGTTACCTCAGAAATTACCTGTTTTAATGTTCTGATTGTGCTGGGACACAATCATTTTGTTGGATTTTGTTTGTAGACTTTTTTAAAATTTTTTTTATAAAAACAGGATGACATTAATGCCCTGGCAGTGGCAATAAGCTTTATTTTATTTGACATTTTTTAAGATGAGATTTACACTAAATATGTGTTACTGACAAGTGCTGATGTTAAACATGTTTGAACAACAAATGTTATGACACTTTAGTTCATATGGCAGCAGAACATTTAAATAAAAGTGACCTTTACACTACTTTTGAATTCATTATTTGATTCCGCGTATACAATGCGATTAATCGCGATTAATCAGGGAAATAATGCGATTAATCGCGATTAAAATTTTAATCGCTGCCCAGCCCTAGTTATTAGACAGTTGAAGACCTTAAAGGTGGAGCAGGTGATATTTGGAAAACTCTACACCGTTATTAACCGTTATTAGCCCTCATTCTGCTTCTTATTCTTTTAACTTAACCACATTTGATGTGCGACGATGTGAAGCGATAAGTGTCTTCAGAGATGACCGGGACGGGAGTCTAAAGCTACATCGGGTGGTTTTTGAAGAAAACGGGGACAGAAGACCACGAAAGCTGGATGAAACTTCTCAAAAATGATCAGACATGACGTCGAATGAAACATCTCATTGGCGTTGCTTTGATATATTTGAAATCTTGACAGTACCGAGGTTTGACGTGAAACCAAGGACCGCGTGATGACCCATTTGGTACGAGTCAACAAACGCATCACAGAGAGCAAAAACAGAAAGAAAAGGAGCAAAGAAATGGCTCACAGGTGCTGTATCGGATGGCGACGGCTTCGCTCTGAGCTCCGTCCCCGTAGAGCGCCGACAGGGAGATCTGGTACTCCTCATCGTCCTCCACCCCCTCCAGAATCGCCCCTTCACCGTCGCCGCTCACCCTCAGCTGAAACACACACCGGGAGCCGTTTATGAAAAGTTCACGTGGATAGAAAGACGTCCGGTCACCTCCACCTGCCCACCTGTCTCAGGTCCCCCCCGCTCAGGGAGATCCACTTGATGAGGTAAAAGACGACATCGTCGGCCGCGGCCTCCCAGCGAACCGTGATGTCGCTGTCTGAGAAGTTGGTCACCCGGAGGTCCGACGGGGACGGCACCTTCACTGGGGGAGAGACCACCAGAGATGATTTCAGGTCTTTTTTATCGATGGACGGCGATGAGCCCTGGAGCTGCTGCGCGTCTTACGTGTGGTGACGTTACTGGTGATCGCCGCAGAAAAGCCTTGTGGGTAGTGAGACTGGACCGAAACCAGGTATCTGGACAGGGACGAGAGGTTCTGCACCAGCACGGAGTTCAGCCCGGTGACGTCCACCTGGACAGATATATGTGAAGGACAAGATCATGTTCAACCTGCTAAGAACCTGGAGACCTGGTCTTTTCAGTAGGACTGGGCCGATACGCTTCTGTGGCGATCCGATTCTCCTACGATTTTTGGGTCCTGATTCGATTTATATGGAGATTCTGTTTAATCAAGTATTGCATTTCGATTTTACCAAGTATTGCGATTTTTATATTTCAATTATTGAAATATAAAAATCATATAATAAATAATAATAATAATATTAAATATTATTATATTCATCGTATATAATTATTAATTATTATATATAATATTTTAATTATCAAATAATAATAATAAATATAAAAATATACAAATTAAATAAGTTTTAATATTCAAAAAAATGCACAATTGCTGTAGTTTAGAGGTCTTCACGGGTCCACTTTCATTGACCCGAACCCGAATGGACCCATGAAAATTCGACCAGAAACTAACCCGACCTGAGCTATTATCATAAGTTCGGGAGTCTGAACCCGAATGGACCCGGAATATTTGGACCCGGAACCGACCCGACCCGAGTCTTTTTTTTCCGACCACGAATAGAATAGAACCGAGACAATCCAGCCCATAGTTGCTCATGTTAAAGTTGTCTAGCGTTGAATAAAACTTGATTTTCTTACCTAAAGTTGTCTTCTTCTACCGGTTCAGTTGCTACATAGGCTACGTGATGTAAACAACAATAAATCCACGTCGTTATTTTCTTTGTGGATACAGATGCTATTGGTAGCAACTGCTAACGCTAATAGCCTACACCGGTCAGGACGTGTCGTAAATATGTTCTCTCATCCAGCGTTGTCATGTTGGCGATCCGTTGTGCTTTACAGCAAACCGCTAATAACACGCTACGGCAACACGATCTCTGGGTGGTGGCGAAGGATGTGCGCTGTCATGTTCGTGGTGTTACTACAGTAAGAGATTTGACTGCGACAAAGCTAAAACATATGGCTTTCCTCATATCGAGCTCTCCTGCCCCATGCTTTTTATAAAAACCAAATAAAGTCCATACATTTGATTTGAAGTGGGGCGGTGTGGGAAAGAGTTCAGACTCTGTGAAAGTACTCAGCTCGCTGCACTCCGCCATTTTGTCGCGTGAATTTGCCGGCATTCTGGTTACTATGGTGACACACGTGCTTCTATTTCCGGAAGTGTAGATGACAAAAGAGACTGGCGGAGCCCAGCGAGCGGAGTATTTCCACGGAGCCACCCGAACTCTTTACCCCACCATTAAATTAATAAAAATCGATTCTTGTACGAGAATCGATTTTTAAAAATCCCCAGAAAAAAAAATCGCGATTAATATAAAAATCAATTTTTTTTTTTGGCCCAGGCCTACTTTTCAGGTGTCTATTTAAAGCCTCTCTATGCAGCAACGCCACATCTGACCACATGGGGGCAGCAGATCACAAGAACGTTCATGTGTTGGCTCCTGTCACAAGAAACAGCGGCGTGCACCCCTGCTGGGAGAGCGTGGAGGCCTCAACGCCAGGATCTGACCGCTAAAGTTATAAATGCTCTAGAAGGTTTGTGTTTTCACTCCCAGGCTGAAATAAAGAGAACACTGAACTGCAGATGTGAAAGCAGCCACCGAAAACATGAACATTTTTGTGACTCTGGGCGTCTCGTTCGACCTCAGGGTGTTCTGGACCTGACCTGCTTGACGTCGCTGCCGTGGTTGGTGCTGTAGGTGACTCTGTGGCCGGGGACGTCGGCGGCGCCGGGCACCCAGCTGACCTTCATCACGCTGTGGGTGACCATCGGGAACTGAAGGCTCAGCGGTGCCTGGGAGAGGGACTGCAGGGACAGGAAGGGAGGAAGATGACCGACCTCTTCCTGAGTAGCGCCCCCAGGACGGGGTAGATGTCATTTAAAGCCATATTTCACCAAATGAACTGGAAAAAAAGCTCAGCTTTGAGCCTATAAGGATAATTTCCACCTGAACAAATCTCCATTTCAACAACCAACCGTTAAAGTGAACACATTTCATCACAAAACAACTCCACCTTCTTCAGCCCAACTCTGAATCTGGTCTTACCTTCGGTGTTTCACCGTCAGAAGTCATATTTCCAGAACAAAACTCCACTCCATTCCTGTAATCCACATGTGTCAAACAGAAGGCCCGCGGGCCAAATGTGGCCCGTCACGTCATTTCATGTGGCCCTCGAGAGCTTGGGCATTATTGGCTTAAATTTTAAACCAATATTTTAAGACTTAAATAATCTTACACTGCTTCAAAGCGCATTTTGGCAATAAACTACATCTCCCATCATGCATTTCGTTGTTACCCACAACAATAACAGTGGCTATGAGCAAGAACAATTTTTTCAGAACTGATGGACTAAGAAAAATCCTCTACAAATTAACTCCTGACATGTCCGAAAAAAGAAAAACTGATGCACAAGGAATGCAGTTTCATGAATGATGGGAAAACAATTACAAGTTTGTAATTCAATCTACGTAGGCATTTTGACAGCAAACATGGAGCTAAGTATGCTAAATTTAGCATACAAGAAAAACAAAAAACCGCTTCCGCTTCTGAAACCAAGGTAATGGATACTCTCAGCGATGTTTACCTCAAACCCTGAGTTTAATATAATAACGACTTAAATATTTGAAGCTTTAATACGTAATAAATACAGAAACCATTATTTAACAATATAATAAGGTTTAGTTTTAATTTATTTTTGGCCCTTCGAAGGGCAACCATGATGCTGATGTGGCCCTCAGTGAAAATGAGTCTGACACCCCTGCTGTAATCCCAACAGTCTGTGACTCATCAGGGTCTATTTAGCTGTCAGGGATCGTTTCTGTTAGCGGCGCAAGAATCCAGCACCAGGACTGCCGAGCGTTACATTCTTTCCTTCACTCTGATTGGACGATGCCTGAAGTGACATGGGTCTGTCAACTACCCATCAGTTCTATTGGCTGTGAAGATTCCACAGAGGTGTCAATCACCCATCAAGCCATCCCTGAATTATTCTTAATACTAAATTCTAAATTGCTGACTCATCCTAACTTTCCGTGTGCGTTTCATTTTCAAGTCGCATCTCATCAATAAATGAGAAAGATGTGCAGAAGTGTCTTATTTTTAAAAATTCCACCACAGCGGTTCGTTTCCAGGAAGGGTTAGGGTTATAACCTGGACCGAGCAGGTGATGTGACTTTGAATTAAAGGGGGGCAGAAAAACTGAAAGAGGCTGAAATATTTTGTGGAACCACGAAGAGAAGAAGGAGGGTTTTTAGGGGGTTTCTTACGTGTGGTGGCAACAGAGGTGACGGGATCGCTGGGATCCTCGTCGTAGAGCGCGTAGAGAGTGACGGAGTAATCCGTTTCTGGCAGCAAACCCGTCAGCTTCACCACGGTCTGATTGCCACCACCGAACTTCTCCTGAAAAACACAGCGAGAGAGTCAACTGCAGGTCCAGAGCCAGACCGAAGCCCGGAGGCGCATCGCTGCATGACAACTAGGGTTGGGCACCGAAAAACGATTCCAAGTAGGAATCGGTTCCTAAAATCCGATTCTGGAATCGTTTAGAAGATTTTTGAATTTCGATTCCTTTTTTTGGCTCCTAAATGTCCACGCTAATTTATTTATTTTTGTTTTTTTTTTGTTTTGATTTACTACACTAGTTTGTTGATGTTACTCAACTCCGCGCTGTTGGCGACGTCACGTCCGTCGCGGACGGGACTCGCCACAACATGGATCCCAAGAGACGCCGCTCTCAAGTTTGGCTGCATTTCAGTCCAGGAAATGACGGCTACCTGGCGCAGTGCAACACCTGCGGGAAGCGTGTTACCGCCAAAGGAGGGAGCACGACTAATATGGCAGAACACCTTCACCTGCATGACATCACAAAAATAAACGAGTGTACCGTATTTAATTCACTGCGTTGCTCCCGTCGCTTCTTGGACTGCAACAGAGTCCGTCTTCATCCAGAAACTCTTGCCTTCTCATATACAGTGGTACCTCTACTTACGAACGTTTCTACGTACGAAGTTTTCAGGTTACGAAACGCATCAACGAAAAATATTGCCTCTAGTTATGAAAGAAATTTCAGGATGCAAAAGGCAAAAATCCAGTAGCGCTGCTACTCGCAGCTCCCAGAGTTTACCGAACGTAAACATACTTGTAGCCGCTCTGCCATTGGCTATCGCTTAGCATCTTCCTGGCATCCCATTGGCTAGGAGGGCCCCTTGTCTGTATGAGCATAACCTAGCAACCCAGGTAAACGAACAATTTTTACCTCCGCCAAGGAGGTTATGTTTTTCTCGGCGTTTATCTGTCCGTTTCTGAAAGAGCAGATATGGTCATCTTCCTAAACAAAAACTGTTGATTTGGCTTTTTTTGTTGGGCAAAATGTATTTTGGAGGCCAACTGCCAACTGTAAGTTGTTTAACATTTAGGCTCTAAGTGAATTCTGTGTCTGCATATGTGCATGCTAGCATGTGTAAGAATAAAAATGGCCTGTCCCCTGTGTAAATGTGTCACAGTTTTTATTTATGAAAAAATTCTACTGTTAGATAAGTAGCGATCTGTTGACCTACACATCAAAGAATCGGAATGGAGAATCGTTTTGAACAGGAATCGAAACAGAGAATCGAATCAGAATCGTTAAACTCCAAACGATACCCAACCCTAATGACAACACGTCCAAACCCAGGGACGTCTGGACACTCGGCCATTCTGATGGTTGCTGGCTTGTGTTTGCTCGGGTCCTCACCTCCCTGGCGTCGTCGGGCTCTCCGTGGCTGAGCGCCGAGTACAGGATCATGTACTGGTTCGCACCGCCGGCGGCGCTCCAGCTCACTCGCAGCGCGCTGTAAGACAAGGGAACCACCTCCAGGTCGGCCGGCATGGCCAGCGGCACTGATGGGAGGGAGGGAAGACAGGATGAGGGGAGGAAAGAAGCATCAGAGGTGGTTTGGAGGACACATATTTGTTCTGGACAAGATTTATGAGCACCGAGCAGTAGACCTAGCTTCTTATACGCAACAGTAGAGTCCGTTCTCCTGTATGGCAGTGAATGCTGGAGCCTGAATTCAACCCCAGAGATGTTTCTGGACTGGTGCTACACAAGGATGTTGCATGCAGTGCTTAAATCAGCAAGAGTATGCAAGTAACCAACGAAATCCTGTACGAGGGAGTACTAAGGGTGAGCGACAAGCTTGCTGTAAGGAGAATGGGACTAGGAGGGCATTGCTGAAGGCATCCAGAGCTGCCAGCCAGCAAGATGCTGCCGTGGGAACCAACACATGTCCATCGATCCAGAGGGCGTCCCACACTGACATACGTGGACATACTCAAGAAGGATGCAGGAGCCCAGAGCACCAACGAACTGGCTAAATGTTTGGAGAACCGGGATGACTGGAAGCAACGATGGAAGGCTCGTCTGAGGACGACCTAGCAGAGCAGTGGGATGTTCGGCCCAGTCTTGACCCATATTTGACCCGAATTTAACTATCTGAGGTGAGCGAAGCTGCTTGAGCTCAGCTACACGACGACCACATGTGACCTTGTTTATTTAGTTTGGGCCTTTGGGCTACGCTAGGTCCTCAGAACATCTGCTGTGTCCACTGTTAAAACTGGGCCACATCTGGCTCATCAAATACACGCTGAAGCCCAAGTTTAGCCCGGTTCATGAACAGTGCTGCAACTGAGCCATCAGTCCCAACAACGGCCCCAACTAGACCCGAACGTGTCCGCTATCTTCGATGCTCGTGGCTTCTTAAGTTACGATGCCTCTCCACCCCACATACGTTACCCAGGATGGACCAAAGCTCCAGGTTCTCATCATGAACATATTTAGACTGGTCCGGTTCCTCCGGGGGATGCAGTTGGACGGACAGACAGATCGGTCAGAAGTGGGAGGAGAACCAGACCCACGCTCAAACCTGACCGGAGTCAATGATTTTGTTGGGCTACAGGCCATGAGTCACAGAGACCGCATGGTTTTTGGAGACAAAGGATCACTGAAATGACTGCAACCCCCAACATGCTTTGCAACGTTTTATTGTTTTATGGCAAGGTGTGAAGGGACACCATGCCTCTTACTGGCTGAGGACCCCCGACTACACAGCAGGGGTTCCTGGCAAAGGCGGATCACGTCCAGCCAACTTAAATACCGGCTCCCTCCTCCCACTCGCTCTCTCTGACCTCCGCCACCTGAAGCTGCACATCTTTCTGGCTGCTCCAGCAAGACAAATAGCCGAAGGCCTGTGTTTCCCTGGCGACCTGTCTGCAGGAGATCCCTCTGGTTGTCCGACGACAATCACACACCTTGTCCGATCGTGACTCGCCACACGGAGTGAGCCACGATGTACGGAGAAACGACGCGTAGGAATCACCCGCGGGCCTCAGACGAACCGGGAAGGAAGACAACCTGGCTGCCATGTTGTTGCGCAACGCCACATCTCCATTGACCACAAAGAGAGGAAGAGGAGGAGAGCCGCTCCTGGACCAGCGGAGCGTAACCCAACAGCGGTTCTGCCGTACCAAGATTAATCAATCCAGTTCCACGCACTCTACAATGCAATCGAACGCTTCCGGAACAATCCACGTAAGAGGCTTTTGTGTCTGGCCAGAGCTATTTAGCTTAGTTAATGTTTTTGTGATCCCGTGTTTCTTCACCACTGGCTGATCGCGCCCTGGTTTTCGAACAACGATCAGGACGAGAGTGCAGACATCTGCTTCACACTCTCCCTCCTGTGCGGAAATCCTCGGAGCGATCACAGCATCGGCGGTTAGGGATCACCTTAGTTTTGTTGCATATCTTTAGTACTGTTGTCAGTCCAGTGCACGTGCTGCTTCACTGCACGAACACCGGAAGATGACGACGTCCAACCCGTCTACCTTCACTCCCTCAGCGCAAACGGACCGACGCACGGACGCTTCCAGGTATCTGAAGAGACAGAATCTCCAACAACAAACACGCCGCCTCCATCAAACACGGCGTTCCTGCGCGACGCCTTACGTGTCGTGACGGTTCCTCTGAGCGCCAGGCCGACGTTGTCTTGGTACACGGGGAAGATGGACACGTGGTAGAGCGTCTGAGACGAGAGGCCCTCCAGCAGCACCGAGGATTCGGACCCAGGCAGCACCACCTGCAGACAAAAACGCAGCCGACAGTCAGACATCCAAAAACGGCACCGTGTCGCTTAATACGATCACATAAGATAAAAGCACATTTTAATTCTTGTATAAAACATGGAAAACACAAAAATAAGGCACTTTTGTTTCAGCCTTGATCCCTGAATGAGGGGAACTGCTGTCTCCATCAGACACGGTCAAACTCCGTCTGAAACCCGTGGCGCCTCTGGAGCATTCAGGTATGTGCTATCACAATGCCAAAAGGGAAAGAAACTGGCAGAGTTTTAGAGAGACAAGTGTTTCAACCTGGAAAGGGTTCATGAAACCATTTCCAAACCATCAAGTTCCACCGCGAGAGAGATTATTGATGAGTGGAAAAGACTCAGGACAGCTGTGGACCTTCTCAGTCCTTACAGGCCTCAACGGCCATGGCGACCAGCAGACTGAACCGGTACGGGTGTCTGGGAGGGTTAGGGTTAGGGTTAGGGTTAGGTGTGAATGCGTCTCTGACCTCTTGTGGACTCTGACCCTCGGCGCTGTGGTACACCACCCTGTACTGCTGGACCGGCTTGGCAGGACTGGACCAGTGCAGCTTCACCTCTCTGGAGCCCAGCTGCGAGAACCGGAGATCGGAGGGACTGGGGTAGGAGACGGCCGGGTCCGCGGTGGGCGCAGGCTCCATCCCTGGAAACACCAAGAGTCGTTAGCCGTTAGCAGCCGAGGCCTCTGCGATGGCGGTCGGTGCGTTAAAGGCGGGGAGGAGTTACGTTTGGTGACGCCGCGGTCCTCGATCCTCCCACACAGGATGTGAACCAGCCGCGCTACCAGCCTGCTGAGCAGAGGGAAGTCGTTGACGTTGTAGACGTTCAGATCCACCGGCTCCGACGCCACCTGCCTCAGCTCGGCTTCGTCCGCGTTCTTCACACCTGACCGGCACAAAGGACGCAAAAACAGATCAGCCCGCCTTTCTGACCTCAATAGGATCTCAAACGGCTGCAGACAAACTGTTGATTTTATCTGAGCCAAATAAAGCCAGAAGACGACCACAGA
This sequence comes from Hirundichthys speculiger, assembly GCA_018398805.1. Taxonomy (NCBI): domain Eukaryota; kingdom Metazoa; phylum Chordata; class Actinopteri; order Beloniformes; family Exocoetidae; genus Hirundichthys; species Hirundichthys speculiger. The sequence continues at coordinate 36,478 of JAGFBZ010001943.1, forward strand.
ACCAGATAGGCATTTGCCGATTGTGCTAGTAAAAGTGGCATATTATGCTAGTGGCAGTGCTCGTTGTTGCCCAAATTATGCTCAAATTATGCTCGCTTTTCAAAATTATGCTACCTTTTTAAAAAATTATTCTGTGCACAAACTTCACAACTCACAAGACAAGTTTGAAAATGTATTTTATTAACCCTGGCCTGACGTTCTGGGCCCGGTTGTTCAAAACCTGGGTAACTTTATCCGGTGGTTAGGCCTACACGGCAGATAAATCTGCTATCCAGCGGATAGTTATCCAGCTAACAAAAATAGGTTGCACAAAGCCTGGATAGTGTGGAGGATAACTCACCGCGGATAGCTTGCTAACCATCGCGTGTAGCAGAGCGTGACACAGTTTGCGCAAGGTTTTGCACTCAAATGGCCTCCAGTTACTATGGTAAAGTATGCAAATTTCAAATAAACAACAAACTGTGCGCGCTAGCAGCGCACAGTTTGTTGTCAAACAAATAAAAACAAATAGAGTGAAAACTAAACCATGCAGTTTCTGACAAAGCGCTGGATAACAAATTTAACATTGAATAATCTCGCTCGTTTCTGAACCACGCAGTCCGGCTTGACTTCTCTAATTCGTTCTCTAACAGTTAATTAGCGCTTGTTATATTGAAGCATCACACTTGCTTGCAAGTAATGGAACCAACTGTTAATAGTAATCTATCGTTTTTAGTAGCTGAGATCTTCGTTTTCTTGAATTATTCTAAAATTGTGCTATTAAGACAAGAAAATATACGGATTATGCTAGCAGTGCTACTTTTGGAAAAAGGGCAAAAATTATGGTCAATTCCTCAGATTATGCCAAAAATTGTGCTAGCACAATCGGCAAGAGCCTAGAACCAGAACCGGCCTCACCCACGGCGATGATTTCCACGCCTGCGTTCTTCAGACGGTTTGCCGCAGCGATGGCGTCATCCTGAGATTTCCCGTCGGTCAACAGGACCAGGAAGGACGGCGTTCCCGGTCTCGCGCCTCCTTCGGCCCTCAGGTTCTCCTCCATGACGTGGAGCAGTGCCTGTCCTGGGAGACGCCGGCCGTTAAACACAAGGGGCTACATCCGGCGTTGAAAACTGACGCTTAAAGTCCTCGACTGACCACTGGGGGCCGGCTCTGAACGTGAGTCAGTCTGCACTGGAATATGTCGGGCGGTCAACCACTCAGACTGAAACGCTTTGCGAGCTAAACCACAAACTGGATGCGATTCTTGAACAGAATCGCAGGTTCTGGACCTCACTGGCAAGAACTTGGAGAAGTTTTCAAGCTCGGCTTGGCGGCAATCGACCAATTTGGTTGTTTGGAATTGCCATTGAGAAGAACCAGAGACTTTAAAGGCAGACGAGTCGGCCTGACCCATAACAGCTGTTGTTATCTGTAGTGGCTCGCCTGTGGCGGCCTTGGAAGACTGGTTATCTCAATTTCTCCTGAATGTGATGCCAACTGATGCTCCAGCCCCCACTACCCCTCCCCGTCCCCCATGACACCTGTGGACCAGGTATAAGGACACTACCGATGCCGAATAACATCTCATCGCAAGATCTGTGCGAACTATGGGCCTGATCTTCTGCCAAACCTCCTAAAGCCGCTATTAAGGGATAGCGGCTAGCAGCTAGCGGGGGGTGTACGATCGGGCCCTATGTCTGGGACCAACTGGGGCAGATTTCACAGGTTAACTTACATTACAGCAGCCTGACTTGGAAGCAATGAGCTCAGGTCGGTCATTTTAAACGAGGATGTTTGGACAGATTTGGTCAGAATGAATGTTAAAATTATGTTAATCAGCGTCACAGGTTGGTAAAAGCTAAACCAGCCAAACTGTGACTGGAATAAGGTTCCAGCCAGCTTCTAGACGCCCGTCCTCCCACCGTTTTGCAACACAGCGATTCTTTAAAGCCGCTTTACAGAAGCCTATGGATGACGTCACAGAGGGTTTGTCCAGTTCTTCTCATACAGCCTGTGGTTTCAACTAAGTGCCAGGCTTGTTTGCTCGCCCCATTTGACCATTTTCGGATTAATCAGGTGGTCAGAGTCAACACCTGCCAAAACGGCGTCAACGACAACAAAAACAAATGAAATAACGAAAACTAGAATTGAAAAAAATTTTCGTTAACTGAAATAAAATAAAAACGAGAGTTTTTTAAAAAACGATAACTAACCTTAAACTGTATTATGTGTTTATAAAACGAACTAAAATTAACTATAATAATATCAAGAACGTCCTTCATTTTCATGTTTGTAATTTTATTTCTCATAAATGATTTGAAATCTATTAACTTCGCTCCGCCGTACAACAACAACTGCAAAAAAAAAAAAAAGAAAAAAAAAAGTGATCAGCAGTGATGGCTGCGGCTAAAGTTGGTAGAAAGCGTCTCAGTCCTATTTGGGATTTCTTTGACTATGACTGTGTTACGATAAAAATAAGTGTCTTGTTGTAGAAGCAGGTGATACAATGTGTGGAATACTTCTGAAGGAGAAAAAAACCCACGAATCTGAAAGTCCATTTGAAAAGCTCACACAAGAAGGCTAACCAAGACTAGCTGGATAAGCTAGCCTAAGCTAGCCCCCTGGAAAGAAGGCTAACCAAGACTAGCTGGATAAGCTAGCCTAAGCTAGCCCCCTGGAAAGAGAAGATATCCAAGACTACCTGGTTAAACTAGCCTAAGCTAGCCCCCTGGAAAGAAGGCTAACCAAGACTAGCTGGATAAGCTAGCCTAAGCTAGCCCCCTGGAAAGAGAAGATATCCAAGACTACCTGGTTAAACTAGCTTAAGCTAGCCCCCTGGAAAGAAGGCTAACCAAGACTAGCTGGATAAGCTAGCCTAAGCTAGCCCCCTGGAAAGAAGGCTAACCAAGACTAGCTGGATAAGATAGCCTAAGCTAGCCCCCGGAAAGAGAAGATATCCAAGACTAGCTGGATAAGCTACCCCCCTGGAAAGAAGGCTAACCAAGACTAGCTGGATAAGCTAGCCTAAGCTAGCCCCCTGGAAAGAGAAGATATCCAAGACTAGCTGGATAAACTAGCCTAAGCTAGCCCCCTGGAAAGAAGGCTAACCAAGACTACCTGGATAAGGTAGCCTAAGCTAGCCCCCTGGAAAGAGAAGATAACCAAGACTAGCTGGATAAGATAGCCTAAGCTAGCCCCCTGGAAAGAAGGCTAACCAAGACTAGCTGGATAAGCTAGCCTAAGCTAGCCCCCTGGAAAGAGAAGATAACCAAGACTAGCTGGATAAGATAGCCTAAGCTAGCCCCCTGGAAAGAAGGCTAACCAAGACTAGCTGGATAAGCTAGCCTAAGCTAGCCCCCTGGAAAGAAGATAACCAAGACTAGCTGGATAAGCTAGTCCTAAGCTAGCCCCCTGGAAAGAAGCTACAGCTGCAGGCCAGTCAGCGTTGGGAAGGAACGGGAGAAAACATCAACTATAATGGACTGTTTCCATGGAGACCAGATAGCTGCTGGTCAGTAAATACGCAGGAACACCACAAGAGGGAAGACGCATTGATAAATATGTTTATTGAGACCAGAATGTAAACACGACTATGTGACTTGATACCCTTCCAAAAGTTCAGTGCTTCACTCCAACTAAAATTACAACCCTAATTTACAAAATAAAACTAAAACTAACACTGAAACTAATAAAAACTAAACTAAAACTAAGTATTTCAAAACAAAAACGAATAAAAACTAGCAAAACTGCTCTAAAAACGAATTTGAAAAACTAAATAAAAACTAAAACTAATGGAAAATCCCAAACTATTGTTGCGTTGCTACCTGTGAATGTGTTTCCTCCTTTGTATCTGAAGTTCCTCACGGCCTCCAACAGCTGCTCTTTGGTGGCGAAGTCGTTGAGGTGCCACTCTGTTCGGGGTCTCCGCTGTACTGGGTCAGACCTGGGACCAGAACACAGATCCACTTTCAGATAGAGACTGCAGCAGCTGTGGACTCTACTCTCAGAGGAAAAGGAAAGGTGAGTCCGCCGCGTGGCGCCGTTCTCCCGCCACCCTGGTCCTCACCGATCTGAATGTGACCCGGCCCGATGCGGAAAGGAGTCATCAGGCCCTCCAGGAAGTCTCTGACCCGCCTGAAGTTTGTGCGTCCAATGCTCCAGGAGCCGTCCACCAGCAGCACGACGTCCGCCGCCGCGTCGCTGCCGCACTCGTACGGCCTCCTGGGAGACGTCCCTGGACAAACACGGGTGAAAAACACGACCGTTATACGGGAAAGTTCCAACGAGATCCCAACACACGAGCGCGTAAATACACGTACACATGGCGACCCCGCTAGCTGCCTCAGATCACAGAGGAGACGACACCTGAGCCCTGCAGGTGAGCGGGGCCGGCCTGTGATTATCCCTCACCTGTCCCTCAGGTACACATCTGTCATTGCCTCCAACCAGCACTTACCGCTCCGCTCAGGAGAGGAACCGGGGGGGCAAAAAAAAAAAAAAAACTGACAATAAAACTGCTTCACGACGTTTTTGACCCTAAAATTAACCGTTTTTATATCTATTTCTGCAGCAGGAGGCACAGACGGAGGAGCTGGAGGAGCTGGAGGAGCTGGAGGAGCTGGAGGAGCTGGAGGAGCTGGGGGGAGCTGGGGGAGCTGGAGGAGCTGGGGGAGCTGGAGGAGCTGGAGGAGCTGGAGGAGCTGGAGGAGCTGGGGAGCTGGGGGCTGGAGGAGCTGGGGAGCTGGAGGAGCTGGAGGAGCTGGAGGAGCTGGAGGAGCTGGAGGAGGAGCTGGAGGGAGCTGGAGGAGCTGGAGGAGCTGGGGGAGCTGGAGGAGCTGGGGAGCTGGGGAGCTGGAGCTGGAGGAGCTGGAGCTGGAGGAGCTGGAGGAGCTGGGGAGCTGGGGGAGCTGGAGGAGCTGGAGCTGGAGCTGGAGGAGCTGGAGGAGCTGGAGGAGCTGGAGCTGGAGCTGGGGAGCTGGAGCTGGAGCTGGGGGGCTGGAGCTGAGGAGCTGGAGGAGCTGGAGGAGCTGGAGGAGCTGGGGGAGCTGGAGGAGCTGGAGGAGCTGGAGGAGCTGGAGGAGCTGGGGGAGCTGGAGGCTGGGGGAGCTGGAGGAGCTGGAGGCTGGAGCTGGAGGAGCTGGAGGAGCTGGAGCTGGAGCTGGAGGAGCTGGAGCTGGAGGAGCTGGAGGAGCTGGAGCTGGAGGAGGGAGCTGGAGGAGCTGGAGGAGCTGGCTGGGGAGCTGGGGGAGCTGGAGGAGCTGGAGCTGGAGCTGGAGGAGCTGGGGGAGCTGGGGGAGCTGGAGGAGCTGGAGGGAGGAGCTGGAGGAGCTGGGGAGCTGGAGCTGGAGGAGCTGGAGGAGCTGGAGGCTGGAGCTGGAGGAGCTGGAGCTGGAGCTGGAGGAGCTGGAGGAGCTGGAGGAGCTGGAGGAGCTGGAGGAGCTGAGGAGCTGGAGGAGCTGGAGGAGCTGGAGGAGCTGGAGCTGGAGGAGCTGGGAGCTGGAGCTGGAGCTGGAGCTGGAGCTGGAGGAGCTGGGGGAGCTGGGGGAGCTGAGGAGCTGGGGAGCTGGGGGAGCTGGAGGAGCTGGGGAGCTGGAGGAGCTGGGGAGCTGGAGGGAGCTGGAGGAGCTGGAGGAGCTGGAGGAGCTGGAGGCTGGGGGAGCTGGGGGAGCTGGAGGGAGCTGGGGGAGCTGGGGGAGCTGGAGGGAGCTGGAGGAGCTGGAGGAGCTGGAGGAGCTGGAGCTGGAGCTGGAGGAGCTGGAGAGCTGGAGGAGCTGGAGGGCTGGAGGAGCTGGAGGAGCTGGAGGAGCTGGAGGAGCTGGAGCTGGAGCTGGAGGAGCTGGAGGAGCTGGAGAGCTGGAGGGAGGAGCTGGAGGAGCTGGAGGAGCTGGAGCTGGAGCTGGAGCTGGAGGAGCTGGGGGAGCTGGAGGAGCTGGGGAGCTGAGGAGCTGGAGCTGGAGGAGCTGGAGAGGAGCTGGAGGAGAGCTGGAGGAGCTGAGGAGCTGGAGGAGCTGGAGTGGAGCTGGAGGAGCTGGGGGAGCTGGGGGAGCTGAGCTGGAGGAGCTGGGGGAGCTGGGGAGCTGGAGCTGGAGGAGCTGGAGGAGCTGGAGGAGCTGGAGGAGCTGGAGGAGCTGGAGGAGCTGGAGGAGCTGGAGGAGCTGGAGGAGCTGGAGCTGGAGGAGCTGGAGGAGCTGGAGGAGCTGGAGGAGCTGGAGGAGCTGGAGCTGGAGCTGTTTGGGGGAGCTGAGCTGGGGAGCTGGAGGAGCTGGGGGCTTGGAGGAGTGGAGGAGCTGGAGGAGCTGGGAGGAGCTGGACTGGAGGAGCTGGAGCTGATGGAGGAGCTGGAGGAGCTGGAGGGAGCTTGGAGGAGCTGGGGGAGCTGGGGGAGCTGGAGGAGCTGGAGGAGCTGGGGGAGCTGGAGCTGAGCTGGAGGAGCTGGAGGAGCTGGGAGCTTGGAGTGGAGGAGCTGGAGGAGCAGGAGCTGGGGGAGCTGGAGGAGCTGGAGGAGCTTGGAGAGCTGGAGAGCTGGAGGAGAGCTGGAGCTGGAGCTGGAGCTGGAGAGCTGAGGAGCTGGAAGCTGGAGGAGCTGGGGGAGCTGGAGGAGGAGCTGGAGGAGCTGGAGGAGCTGGAGGAGCTGGGGGAGCTGGAGGAGCTGGAGGGAGGAGAGGAGCTGGAGGGAGCTGGAGGAGCTGGAGGAGCTGGAGCTGAGGAGCTGGAGGAGCTGGAGGAGCTGGAGGAGCTGGAGGAGCTGGAGGAGCTGGAGGAGCTGGAGGAGCTGGAGGAGCTGGAGGAGCTGGAGGAGCTGGAGGAGCTGGAGGAGCTGGGGGAGCTGGAGGAGAGGAGCTGGAGGAGCTGGAGGAGAGCTGGAGGAGCTGGAGGAGCTGGAGGAGGAGTTGGAGGAGGAGCTGGAGTGAGGAGCTGGGGGAGCTGGGGGAGCTGGGAGGAGCTGGGGGGAGCTGGGGGAGCTGGGGAGCTGGGGAGGGGGAGCTGGGAGCTGGAGGAGCTGGAGGAGCTGGAGCTGGAGGAGCTGGAGGAGCTGGAGGAGCTGGAGGAGCTGGAGGAGCTGGAGCTGGAGGAGCTGGAGGAGCTGGGGAGCTGGGGGAGCTGGGGGAGCTGGAGCTGGAGGAGCTGGGGAGCTGGGTCCAGGTCTCTCCTTTCTCTTTTTATCCCAGAAGTCACTCAGGAATGTCTCCACTCGCTGATGTTGGGTTTTTATTTTTGTTGTTTGTTTTTTTAGGGATTTTACAGGAGCGTAGCTGCTCATTTGGGCTGCATCCAAATAAGCATTTTGCCAGTCGAAACAAGCATAAATTGCATAGTTTGACTTCCTGCACCAGGATCTGCCCCCCCCCCCCCTTCCCCCACAGAGGTGACAGTCAAAAGGACGAAGTTTGACCCGGACGACAAGCTGATGGTCGTCGGTTCTTCTGAACCAGGTGCTTTGTGGCAGCGAAGGCTGCTGGAGTCCAAGACACCTGGTCTGGACCAGCCTTTCTCAACCGGGGTGTCGTCAAAAAAATGACCTATTCTGACATTTCATATACAGTGGTGCCTCTACTAACGAACGTTTCTACATACGAAATTTTCAGGTTACGAAACGCCTCGAAGGGAAAATATTGCCTCTAGTTACGAAAGAAATTTCAGGATACGAAAGGCTAAAATCCAGTAGCGCTGCTACTCGCAGCTCCCAGAGTTTACCGAACGTAAACATACTTGTAGCTGCTCTGCCATTGGCTATCGCTTAGCATCTTCCTGGCATCCCATTGGCTAGGAAGGCCCCTTGTCTGTATGAGCGTAACCCAGCAACCAGGTAAACAAACAATTTTTACCTCCGCCAAGGAGGTTATGTTTTTGCCGGCGTTTATCTGTCTGTCTGTGTTCAAGATAACTCAAAAAGTTCTGGATGGATGTTACCTAAGAATTTGGATATCTTCTTAGTCGTAAAAATTATTATTATTGTGCACTGGTGATGTAATGTATTCAGGTTGTTAAACAAGGCACTGACAAACGATGGAGATGCAAAACGGAGTTTATTCTCCAAGTCTGCATTCAAAATTCAGAGAGGTCGGTGGCCTCAAATGAGGCAGGATTTGAGGCGAAGAGTCATGGCCTTAATTTATGCCACAGCATGACACAGCAATTTAGCAAGTTTAGGCCTCAGAATGAACACAGAATGAAGTTTTTAACATCACAATTTTTGATTAAATTTTCAGGAGTTGTCAGAAATGTGAAAAGGAAGAACTGATTTCATTTTGGTTCTGATCCAGAAAAAATCCTGGATTCTGGATCACTTTCAAATTTTCGATAATTGTTGCGTTTAGTGGAGGTCTGCGCTCTCTGAGTGCTTTTCTAGTTCTAACATGTATTTCTGACAGGTTTTTATGTCATTTCATGTATTATTTATAATTTATTAAAAAAAATGTTAAAATTTTGGGGGCTTGGAACAGATTAGGGTATTTACATGGAAAACACGTCTATACTTAATAAATTTTCAGGTTACGAAACTACTTCCAGAACCAATTAATTTCGTAAGTGGAGGTAGCGGTGTATAAATATATGAATGTATACATAAATACATACTTTTTGCCTATGAATGAACGAATAAATAAATAAATAAGATACATTGATGGACATGGACATGAAATGAATAATAAAAAAATGTCTCACATGCTCATTTCCCAACGTTAACGTCAGTACGGGGTCAGCGTAAGGTCAACGTGACTGCCCAGTTAACTTACATCGTAATATCATTTAACCGCTCTCGGTGGAGGCAGTCGCATTTCTGTGAGCTCCCATCTATCTGTCCCTGCTGCTTCTCTTTTGTCTTGTCTGAGCTTTTTTTGGAGCCTCACTCGGCATAATATTCAAATCTCTAACTATGGATCTGATCAGCTGGTTTCTCAATGCAATTAATCAATTTTTCTCGAAGAGAAAACAGGACACAGGAGAGTCCTCCGGTCCCGATGGAATATTGGCTGGATACATCAAGGATTTTGGATGGAATCTGGGATGTCTGCCCCCCTTGTTCATTGTGGACACCAAAGTGTACCTATTGGGATTTATGATCACAGGATTTCTGCTGTTTGGAGTTGGCGGATACCTGCTGTATCGGAAAATTTACACGGCAGCTGCTATCCTGGACACCGCCAACCTGCCTGCTGTGTGTGTTGGAATAAGTTGCACTGTGAACACTCAGACTGCTGCTCTTGGTGAGCTGAACCGGAAACTGGAAGTGATTCTAGTGACGGTTTTGAACTCTGGCGAAATGGATTCGATCCTGGAGAAGTTCAAGCGCCGCTCAGGGAGAATTGATCTGTAATTCAGACAATTGGAGTTATTCCCGCCGAGATGGACCAGCAAAAAACTTTGAAGGCAGACAGAATTCATGTCAGCCTGACTGGAAACATTCTTCTCTTATCTGAATCTGGCTCCCCTGAAACGAAGCTCGCCTTCAAGGCCGGCCTTCGACCTAATCTCTCCTGAATATTATGACTTTTTGACGCTCCTTCCCGACCCCTCCCCTTTCCAAACAACACCTGTGCTCCAGACCAGGGGTCACTGGCTTATGCACCACATACACAGCACACACACACACACACTTCCCTCCCCCTGCCCAACTGCCTCCGCTGGCTCCTGGATGTTTTACCCCCCCACGCTGGACGGACTGGGCACTTCGCGCAGCGAGCGCACAGACTGTTTAGTTTGGACACTCCCCCTCCCCCACCTCTTTCCTGACCCATATGATGTCTTCGTAATAAGTTTGTTATGCTTGTGCTGAGGTTTTTTTTTTGTGAATCCCACAACATGTGCCTCTGATCAAGGACATGTGGTGGGAGACACCTCTTTTTTATCCTCTCCCCCTCCATCCCCTATGTGATCATATTTTCTTCTGCTAAAAGTGCCCTGGCCAGAGGGTGGTGTACTTGGGCATGTGCTTAAGTGTACTACTCTCTGACACGGTAGAAGCGCTCTTATAGCGCTGACCCAAGCACCGTTGACTCCTGTCCATATGTTGTTGTTGTTGTTTCTGTATGTTTCTCTTGGACGGTGTACTGGGAAGACAAATTTCACTGTGTTGGGACGCTGGCTCAGTGACAATAATAAATCTGATTCTGATTCTGATTCTAACCGCTGGAATTTTATTTCACAGATAGCAAAGAGAACTTTTTAGCAGCATCATGGATGGTTTTCTAAAAAGAAAAGCCCCACAGGAATGGAACATCACAGAGGAGCCGACTTCTTAATCAAGCCTTCATCCACCAGCTCTGAATCTGCTCCATAGCTACCAAAGCTAGCTGCTAGCGATAAGGCTAAAAAGAGGCAATACAAGGATGATGGATGGAAGCAAGCACATCACGGATGAAGAGAAGCTTTCCTGCTGAGGCCTACTCTGGTGCAGTTATCCTGTTCAGGTTTTTTAAACTAAATAAACGGGATGTATGCATTTACAGCTCCGCGACCTCAGGGTTACATCACTGCGGGATAAGATAGTTTGGAATCGTAGCTACGTCATGTTTGGGTTTAGTATACGATAGTTTGGGCTAAGATAGTTTGGAATCGTAGCTACGTCATGTTTGGGTTTAGTATACGATAGTTTGGGCTAAGATAGTTTGGAATCGTAGCTACGTCATGTTTGGGTTTAGTATACGATAGTTTGGGCTAAGATAGTTTGGAATCGTAGCTACGTCATGTTTGGGTTTAGTATACGATAGTTTGGGCTAAGATAGTTTGGAATCGTAGCTACGTCATGTTTGGGTTTAGTATACGATAGTTTGGGCTAAGATAGTTTGGAATCGTAGCTACGTCATGTTTGGGTTTAGTATACGATAGTTTGGGCTAAGATAGTTTGGAATCGTAGCTACGTCATGTTTGGGTTTAGTATACGATAGTTTGGGCTAAGATAGTTTGGAATCGTAGCTACGTCATGTTTGGGTTTAGTATACGATAGTTTGGGCTAAGATAGTTTGGAATCGTAGCTACGTCATGTTTGGGTTTAGTATACGATAGTTTGGGCTAAGATAGTTTGGAATCGTAGCTACGTCATGTTTGGGTTTAGTATACGATAGTTTTGGGCTAAGATAGTTTGGAATCGTAGCTACGTCATGTTTGGGTTTAGTATACAACAGTTTGGGCTAAGATAGTTTGGAATCATAGCTACGTCATGTTTGGGTTTAGTATACGATAGTTTGGGCTAAGATAGTTTGGAATCGTAGCTACGTCACGTTTGGGTTTAGGATACGATAGTTTGGGCTAAGATAGTTTGGAAACCCAAACATTACGTCATGTTTGAGTTTGGGTTTAGTATACGATAGTTTGGGCTAAGATATTTTGGAATCGTAGCTACGTCATGTTTGGGTTCAGTATACGATAGTTTGGGCTAAGATAGTTTGGAATCGTAGCTACGTCATGTTTGGGTTTAGTATACGATAGTTTGGGCTAAGATAGTTTGGAATCGTAGCTACGTCATGTTTGGGTTTAGTATACGATAGTTTGGGCTAAGATAGTTTGGAATCATAGCTACGTCATGTTTGGGTTTAGTATACGATAGTTTGGGCTAAGATAGTTTGGAATCGTAGCTACGTCACGTTTGGGTTTAGTATACGATAGTTTGGGCTAAGATAGTTTGGAATCGTAGCTACGTCACGTTTGGGTTTAGTATACGATAGTTTGGGCTAAGATAGTTTGGAATCGTAGCTACGTCATGTTTGGGTTTAGTATACGATAATTTGGGCTAAGATAATTTGGAATCGTAGCTACGTCACGTTTGGGTTTAGTATACAATAGTTTGGGCTAAGATAGTTTGGAATCGTAGCTACGTCATGTTTGGGTTTAGTATACGATAGTTTGGGCTAAGATACGATAATTTTGGGGTCTCTGTACGATAATTTCATTTTCAACATCTGGCAACACTGATGATTCGGGATGAGGGCGCTGCCTCGAGTGGAGCTCAAAGCCCGAGACCCACAGAACGTTCTGGGCTCAAACATGCACTTCACGCCCCGTAGCCGGGTCGGCCCAAGTTCGTGGAGCTTTCACGCGCCGCAGGCCGACCACTCCGGAGTCTGTGGGCGGCCGTTCTGGTGCGCACCAGGGTGCGGTAGCTGTGTCCACCAGTCGTGGTGTGGTGACGTGCGTCTCCTAAACCTAAACTCTTACCACCGACCGGCTGGCTCGGGAACGGCTGTCTTTCGGGGTTTGTCCTCGGCCAGTTTCCCCCGCTCCTCCGTGGAGCGCTCCCGCTCCCTGTCCTTCTTCCTCTTCCTCTTCTCTCGGGGGTCTCTTTCATCAGGAGGCTCGGCGGGTGCGTCCGTAGCCGAGGGCTCTGAGGGGGACAGATTTAACGACAGCACACGGGTGGAGTTAGCGCCAGATAAGCAAAGACTGTTTAAGGGACCAACTGTGGCCGAACAACACAGGAGAGTATAAACGGGACTTTGAAAGGAAACCTTTACTCTGTGAACAAATAAACAATGATTATCAGATGTGGTCGGCTCACGGCCGACAGACATGGCATCAACAGTTTCTTTACTTCCTGCTGCGTTTCCCACCATCCAGCTTGTTCCTGCCTTTTATCTCTGATATCTTCTCTGGGCTCATTATTAAGGCTTGAAAACCTACCAGTGTTCATTTATCTTTATAACTAGGGCTGGGCAATGATTAAAATTTTTAATCGCAATTAATCGCATTATTTCCCCTGATTAAACACGATTAATCGCATTGTATACGCTAAATCACATAACGAATTCAAAAGTAGTGTAAAGGTCACTTTTATTTAAATGTTCTGCTGCCATATGAACTAAAGTGCCATAACATTTGTTGTTCAAATACTTTTAACATCAGCACTTGTCAGTAACATATATTTAATGTAAATCTCATCTTAAAAAATGTAAAATAAAATAAAGCTTATTGCCACTGCCAGGACATTAATGTCATCCTGTTTTTTATGAAAAAAAAAAAAGGGTGTCTCAGCATAATCAGAACATTAAAAACTTGTTAACAGTTGTTACAAATAACCTTGTTTCTGTTGAATCCTCCGTCTGGGAGAACTTTAAAATGAAAATGTCCACGTTAAAGTTCAGTAACTTTATCAATCCGTGTATCAATCATTCTTTCCATTTTCAATTGTCAATCAAAAAAAAAAACAAAAAAAACTAAAGTGACATTTTATTACGTTTTTCATGTTTTAATCTAACACAAAAAAAAAATGCCTGTTTTATTTTATATTTCAATTTTACACTTGGATCAAAACTACGAAACTAAAAAACGGGCCACAGAACTGAATTAGTTTTATAATGGAGGACTGGACTTTCTGTTGTCATTACACATCTGTGCCACTAGATGGAGCCGCACTGCAGTAACCAGCTAGAGAACAGCAGGACAGTGAACACATGGAGCAGATCTGATGGAACATGGAGGAATGACCACAAAGTTTGGTTGCAGTCCAGAATTTTATTTTCCAGACAGAATTGTTAATATTGCTACCGTTCTCCATGTCTGTTTTAGCTTTTCCTGTTTAGCTGCCAATTATTTTCCAGTTCCCGCAGCAACCAGTAACAGAGTTTTCAAAACAAAAGCATGTGAGCAACATGCGTTAACGTGCGATAAAATAAATGACAGCGTTAATAAATGTCGGCGTTAACGCGATAATAACACGTTAACTTGCCCAGCCCTACTTTATACACACATTCCAGTGGAGTTTCTATATATTCACACACGTATGAACTCTAAACTCACTGCTGGATCGTTGAACCACCGACACAAAGTGTTTCCTTCCACCTGAAGGTGTCGCCGTTCAGCATCAGTAAGTTTTTGACTCCCATCCCTCTTCCAACTGTCTTCTTTCGTCTCTCGGACACATTTGTTTCAGATTCATCAGTCGAGCACCGAAACGGCCCAATGGGAGGTCGTGGGTCGACGCTGTCAACAGGCATCGCAGAGACGTGTGTTTATGGTCAGAACTGTCTTTGCTCTCAGGGACCTGATGTCATGAGGTGGTGGGCTGGATTTGACCCACCGGCCTCCAGTTTGACGCATCCGTCTCAGACCACTGGTGTTTACAAGACCGGCTTCCTCGATGCCAGACTTCCTCGATCACATCTTCTTCGGAACAGGTGTTTGGACTATTTTTGCCTGATTCTGACTGTTGATTGGCCAGTAGGGGCTACCCGATTACCAAAGACGATGACGCGTAACCGGGGGCGACCTTCGGGGCTTTGTGGAGCTGTGCCGTTCTGCGCTGCGGTCCCCTCCAGTCATTCCAGTTTAGCATCGCCGCTTGTGGAGCCGTCAGCGCTGGACTTGAAATGACAGGGAACGTGGCCTGGAGAAGTCTTGTGAGGTCTTGTCGTCCTTCCCTGTTTGGTCCTTACCTTTGCGCTAAATTGGTGCCTTCCTAATCAGTGGGGAGTTTTGAATTGTCAAATTCGAATCCAGGAAGCTTTCGTATCTTCCGAAACCCCCAAATACAGCGATAACGACTGGTTTCCCCTGGTGCTGCCACCTAGTGGCTCCCATGTTCACGGTGCCCCTACTGGGCATCAATAAATCCAGTTCTCTGGGGACTAGATGGATGTAAGAGAGAAATTAAGTGTTTTAGGTTTTTTACTAAGAGATATATGTTTTTTTTTTTACTCAATAAGTGCATCATAATGATGCCGTCACTTCATCTATTCAGCCTCAGTTCACCAGAAAATCATCTCGAGGAACTTTACCCAGGAAGCAGACAAGTTCAGTCCAGTTCAATACAGTCCGGCTGTCGCCCCATTAATTCCAACCGAGTCTAGATTCAAATAAACCCTGTTCAGGACAAAAGCACCCTGCTAGTGAACCCAACATGACTGCATCAGGTCTTCACTTCATTGTACCTGTGGCGGCGGCGGCGGCGGTGGTGGGGTCGGGGTACAGAACCGTCGGCTGACCCTGCAGAGCCTCCGTCGTATCATCCAGGCCCCCGGACCCCGACCCGCCCGGCAGGAACTTCTTGCGCTGTTCGCGGCTGCCGCTGCGGATCATCTCCTCCTCCTGCAGAACCTCCACTGGAACAAAGCAAACTCACGTTAACGACGCCCGCAGGCTAACCACAATCACGCTGACACCGGAGAACTACGAGCTACCAAGACTGTTCCTGAAGATAATAGGGTTAGGGTGAGGGAATCTATCTAAATACACATTAACAAGTGTTCCCATATAAGTGCTTAATGTTGCAACAATCATTTTCCTTTTTGAATCAAACATCTGGTTTCTCTGGAACTGACTTTGATTTCCAGAGGGAGCAGAAACTGCCTCCGGGCATCACTGGATAGATACAAAGCATCTCGGTCGCTCCCGTGTGAGTCATCACGTGAAGCCTGGCCGCGAAATGTTCAGTACCGGAGGGGACGGCTGTGAAGAGGCGCGCTACCAGACCCGTTCCATGCAAGGTTATTATCGTTAACAAAAACAGACGAAATGACAAAAACTGGAATTGAAAAAACATTTTCGTTAACTGAAAAAAAATAAAAACAATTAAAAAAAAAAAATTATAACTAACTGAAACTGTATTATGTGTTTATAAAACGAGCTAAAATTAACTATAATAATATCAAGAAGGTCGTTCGTTTTCGTGTTTGTAAATTTTTTTTCCTCATAAACGTTTGAAATCTATTAACTTCACTCCGCTGTACAACAACATCCACGAAAAAAAAAAGTGATCAGCAGTGATGGCTGCGGTAAGAGTTGGGAGAAAGCGTCTCAGTCCTATTTGGGATTTCTTTGACTATGACTGTGTTAACGATAAAAATAAGTGTCTTGTTGTAGAAGCAGGTGATACAATGTGTGGAATACTAACCAAGACTAGCTGGATAAGCTAGCCTAAGCTAGCCCCCTGGAAAGAGAAGCTAACCAAGACTACCTGGATAAGCTGGCCTAAGATAGCCCCCTGGAAAGAAGGCTAACCACAAGAGGGAAGACGCATTGATAAATATGTTTATTGAGACCGGAATGTAAACACGACTATGTGATTCGATAGCCTTCAAAAAGTTCAACGCTTCACTCCAACCAAAATTACAACCCTAATTTACAAAATAAAATTAAAACTAACACTGAAACTAATAAAAACTAAACTAAAACTAAGCATTTCAAACAAAATAAAAACTAGCATAACTGCTCTAAAAACGAATTAAAACTAACTGAATTTAGAAAAACTAAACTAAAAACTAAAACTAACGAAAACTCCAAAACTATTATAACCCTGGTTCCATGAGGCCGGGGGCCAGGTCACATGACACTCACGGTTGAAACATCTGAGATCTGCGGAGGCCGGGGCGCGGTTAAAAAAAATAAAAAAAAAGACACGCCCAGCTGTTTTAGCCAACCAGGCTTTCTGCTCGTTTTACGAGGCAAGCAGGAGGAGGAGCTGCCTTCAGGTGTAGGCGGCGCTGCTGGGCTGCAGCCAGGTTGTAGCTCTGGTGAAGGGAATGAGTTTGGTGGATGGGAGAAAACCAAGAACTGGTGTGGGCCAACTTCCTCCCCCAAAAGAAAAAAAAAAACCAAAAAAAAACCTGGAAGCTTCAAGAAGTAAAATGAGAGTTAGTGTGGAACTTGATCCACATCTGCAGTTTTCTTTGGCCAACATTCGACTGATAAACCATGAACTCTGGGAGTATAACCCTAAACCTAACCCTAACCTCCTAGCCCTAACCCTAACCCTAACCCTAATCCTAGCCCCAGTCCTAACCCTAACCCTAACCTCCTAACCCTAACCTCCTAGCCCTAATCCTAACCCTAACCTCCTAGCCCTAATCCTAACCCTAACTTCCAAGCCCTAACCCTAACCCTAATCCTAACCCTAACCTCCTAGCCCTAATCCTAACCCTAACCTTCTAGCCCTAACCTCCTAGCCCTAACCCTAATCCTAGCCCTAATCCTAACCCTAACCTCCTAGCCCTAATCCCCCTATAACCCTAACCTCCTAACCCTAACCTCCTAACCCTAATCCTAACCCTAACCTCCTAGCCCTAACACTAACCCTAACCTCCTAACCCTAACCTCCTAGCCTTAACCCTAACCCTAATCCTAGCCCTAACCCTAACCTCCTAGCCCTAACCCTAACCCTAATCCTAGCCCTAACCTCCTAGCCCTAACACTAACCCTAATCCTAACCCTAACCTCCTAGCCCTAATCCTAACCCTAACCTCCTAACCCTAACCCTAATCCTAGCCCTAACCCTAACCTCTTAACCCTAACCTCCTAGCCCTAACCCTAACCCTAATCCTAGCCCTAACCTCCTAGCCCTAACCCTAACCCTAATCCTAACCCTAATCCTAACCTTAACCCTAACCCTAATCCTAACCCTAACCTCCTAACAGCCACTGTCGAGACGCCTCAGACTCAATTTCTTAGACCCGCCCCACACCACCTTTCCCTCCTCCCCCGCCCTTGACCTCCCCCTTAACACAACCCAACCCAAGTCTAACTTTTTATACCCAACCCCAATCTTGTACCCCCCACACCACACTTGCACCCAACATACGTACATACCAAGGGGCTACACACACCTGATATCCAAGGGGTCTCCATACCTCACCTGCATGCACCTTATACTCAAGCGACTCCTCTCTCTCCACCTCACCCGCACACAACTGATACTCAAGGGGCCATCAAACCCCACTTATACCACTCTCACAAATACCCCCCCCCTTTCTCTCTCTTGATCTCTACCTGCACCCACTAGCCACCTACAGAAGACACAGGATTCATCTCAAATCCAACGCACCCACATGGACAACTTCCCAACGGAATTGTCCAAACACTACACAGCACATCTTGTACTCAATAGCCTTGGCCGGCCCAAGTGCACCTACACCATACATACCACAAAAGTGAATAGTACGGCCAATGAACCTCAACTGGACTTCAAAGTCGTGTGCAAGAAGAAACCTACTCCATATTTCCAGGACGTCATCGGACGGTGGAAGGAGCAGAGTTGGGACTTATCTCGACAAAGCCCACAACTCAAAAACCTAACCCTAACCCCCAAAACCTAACCCTAACCCTAACCCTAACTTCATCCCTTGACCTTTTCTATCCCCAACCCCCACCCCTCGCTCACCCCATCTCCATCTTCTCTTACTATTCTTCTCCTTGTCTCTACCTGCACCACCAGCCACCTATGAAAACACAGGATTCATCTTGAATCCACTGCACCCATATGGACAACTTCCTAACAGCGTCATCTGTCTGCTACACAGGACATCTTATACTCAACAGCCTTGGCTGGCCCAAGTGCGCCTGCACTATACACAACATAAAAAATGAATAGTGCCGACTGTGACATCGAGCCAAGTGCAGAAGAAACCTTCTCCATACTTCCAGGACGTCAACGGACGGTGGAAGGAGCAGAGTTGGACTTATCTCGACAAAGTCCACAGCAAAAACGCTAACTCTAACTCTAACCCTAACCCTAACCTGAACCCTAACCCGACCACAGCGAGGGTTCACCAAACCCAACTATGGCTGCGTTTTTAAAGGCAGACTGGTGATACCGAGACACCGATTTTGAAGGGGCACGCCAGACGAAACGTGACGCCATCTCAGCGCGGTTCTGTCGCAGGTCTGAGAGTGTGAAAAAGCGAACCGGTTCCCGTATGGAACCAGCCCTGAACCGCCTCTGGCGGCAGAACCGGCAGCAGTTTCAAGCCGGCCGACAGGGAGGGTAACATGCAGCGCAGATCGACCCTGAAAGCGTCTGGATCGGGTCGAGTGCGTCTCCTCCCCGACCTCTGAAAGTCGCCGCAGGGCTCCCTGACTGCTGACGGATCAAAAACACGACTCTTTATTCTCTTTATTCGTGACTTCAACGCGCCGCCGGCTTCAGATGTAGAGACAGATAAAACTGATTAGAAGTAAGGAGGGGCACGTTTGGCGCCTGGCATGGAAAACCCGTCGCCTGCAGTCATGGACCGTGGAAAACAAGGACAGATTGAGGGAAACGTTTTTGAAGGAGTCAGAATTTCCTCGCGCTGTCCCGATGAAGGACGGGACCCCGAGGGGGTTAAAGCAACCGCGAGAGACGACGCATCAGGAAGGAATTCCCAGACCGCCATCACTCCTGCGTGACAGCCGCTGCTATGAGTTTCCAAAGCGAGGTGTTTTTTTGTCTGCAGCCTGCCGGGGCACGTCGAGCTCGACACAGTAACCCCTGATCACAGGCTCGGCGCATCCGCGCAACCGAGGAATGTTCATCCGCACATTACACACATTACACAACCCGCCGGAGCTCCGGGAGTCAAAACGAGACGGGAAGCCAAATGTCAGAATCCTGCCGTTTTAAACTTAACACAACCGCTTTCCTGCCCGTGAGCTGCCTGCCTTTTAAAACAGATGCTCAGAGTGGGAGGAAGCCGTCATTATGGTCGACTCCGAGGTGCATTTACACTCTTAACTCTCTAAGTATAACGCTGGCCCCCGACCACAGACCACTCTCAGCCTGTGATTGGACTGCAGCACTTACGCCTTTTTACCGTGATTGTGCGCTAGCGCTCTCAGAATATTCAGTCATAAAGTTATGAATCTGCCGTCCTGCCAACGTTGCCTTAAAACACTGGTCTGAATCTCGAAGAGGAATGTTTAGACGGACTCTCTTTAGGTACGGCAACTCTTCAGGGACCAAACTATAAAACTGGTTTTATTTTATAGCACGTCTCTAAATGAATTAGCTGCTTTTAAACGCAACAGTTTTGGGTTCGTTTGTGTCAGCTGCTGCGCTGTGGGTGTTCAAGGCCGTATCTCAGGAATGGCGTGATTATTCAGGTGCAGCGTTCCTCCCATCAGATCTGACTGAGCTCATCTACATTGGCCACGGTTACATGATGTTTTGTAATTCGGAATTAATTATTCGGAATTAAATAATTCAGAATTAAACTATTTTCCCTCGAGTTTACATGGAAATAGTAATTCCGAATTGAGGTTAACATGGAAAACACGTTTGATCGGCTTTATCCAATTCCGCTTAAGGTCTGGGGGTTGGGAAGGGTCTTTACGTATTTACGTCTACCTGAAGAAAACAAACTTACTCGATTAGCAACAACATGGAGGACTACATTATTAGCATCCTTTTTGGATTTGTTTTGATTTTATTTTTGAAGCAGCAGCACGACAACATCATGTCGATTATTTTCTTTCAAAAACAAACGCTGAATATAAGCGTCATGGCGACAGACGAGCAAGAGAACGAGCATGCGCAGAAAGACGGGAATTAATTTAAAGCGGAATGAGTGTATACATGACCGCGGAATTATTCTATTCAGATTTAAAATCAGAATAAACCAGCCACTTACTTCGGAATTAAGTTTAATTCGGAATGGACATTTTCATTCGGAATTAGGTGTTTACATGGTAATTTTTTAATTTTAATTCTGAATTAAAGAGGAATTAAACTTCCCATGTAAATGCATTATTCATATTTCTTTCATTCATCCTCGTTGCTGCGTCTTACTGGTGAATCGTCTCTTCACGAGGAGTTTCTCCGTCGTCCCGTTGAGCACAAAGACTTGGAGGGAATATTCCTGACTGGAGTCCAGTCCCGCCACCGTCGCCTTTGCCCCGGACGCTGGTCAGCATCAGCTCCGGCTGTGGCACCTCTGGAAAGGAAAGCAGAGGAGTGACGACTTTAGTTCACAGCAAAGGTCACCCCCCCCCCCCCCCCCAACAATGTTAAAATGTCCAACTACACAGCTGATGTGGACGTATACATTTACAGCCTGAAACAGAAAAGCTACACTTTAGAACAATGTCACTCATTAGAGTGAGACATCACACCTTATTTTAGAGTGATACGTCACACCTCATTTTAAAATAAGTCACCTTAGGGTGATACGTCACTTCTCATTTAGTCATAAGTCACTTTATGGAGTGATAGATAACTCCAGATAGATCCATCA
The DNA here is from genome assembly GCA_018398805.1 of Hirundichthys speculiger. Classification (NCBI taxonomy): domain Eukaryota; kingdom Metazoa; phylum Chordata; class Actinopteri; order Beloniformes; family Exocoetidae; genus Hirundichthys; species Hirundichthys speculiger. Next base: position 57,375 of record JAGFBZ010001943.1, read on the forward strand.
CCTCATTTTAGAGTGATACATCAGTCTTTGGTGTAACACGTCACTCTGCATTTGGAGTGATTTCTCAGTCTTTTTTTGTCAGTGATAAGTCATATTTTACTGTTTATAGGGATATACTACTCTACTACTCTACTTTTAGAGTGACGTATCACTCCTCATTTCCTAGTGGTATGTCAATCTTTAGCATGACACGTCACTCTTCATTTTAATGTGATATGTCACTCCTTAGAGTATTACACAGCTCTTTCAAGTGACACATCACTCCTCATTTCATAGTGGTATGTTCATCTTTCAAGGGATACATCACTCCTTAGAGTGACACACAGCTCTTTTGGGTGATATATCACTCCTTAAAAGTGACACTCAGCTCTTTAAGATGATACATCACTTGTTAGTGTGATACATCACTTTTTAGAGTGATGCACAGCTATTTCAAGTGATACACCAAAAGGAGTGATATACCACTCCTTTGGGTGATACAGTTTTTTCAAGTGACACATCACTCCCCATTTCATAGTGGTATGTTCATCTTTCAAGGGATACATCACTCCTTAGAGTGAGACACAGCTCTTTTGGGTGATACATCACTTCTTAGAGTGATGCACAGCTGTTTCAAGTGATACACCAAAAGGAGTGATATACCACTCCTTTGGGTGATACAGTTTTTTCAAGTGACACATCACTCCCCATTTCATAGTGGTATGTTCATCTTTCAAGGGATACATCACTCCTTAGAGTGAGACACAGCTCTTTTGGGTGATACACCACTCCTTAGAGTGATACACAGCTGTTTCGGGTGATACACCACTCCTTTGGGTGATACACAGTTTTTTTCAAGTGACACATCACTTCTTAGAGTGACACACAGCTCTTTTGGGTGATACATCACTTCTTAGAGTGACACACATCTCTTTAGGTGATACATCACTCCTCATCCAGAGTGATACGTCTTGGTCAACATGGTGCTAGCTTTAGTTGAAAAGCATGCAACCACAACCAGAGACCCTGGGCTCTGAGGGTCCTCTGCCAGTCCTCGTTTCAGCTCAGGTATGACTTTTCTTTTGTAGCGACGTCAGAAACGAGGTTGTCTGGACAGGTTTGATCAGAGTGAATGTCAGGTGACATTTGTCAGCATCACCCATGGTGTTAGATTAAGCTCATTAAGCCAAATTAAAACAGCCAACGTCTGGTAACTGAGATCAGACCGGCAGCGTCAGTTCCCGCCAACATGGCGCTGGAGTGATAGACAGTCAGACGGAAAAGATGCTCACGGCGGGTTTTGTCCAGCTCTTTTTAGACAGCAGGGGCGGTTCTAGGGTGAGAGCTTTAGGGGTGCTGAGCCCCCAATGAGCCCCACCAAAACCCACAAGTAACGTTAGTGAGAAGAGGACGATACCATTAGGCGGGGTCGTTTTAATTTTCATTCTTAAAATATAAATTTAAACTACAAACTATGGACTATAAACATTATCTAAGCCTGTCAAATGCGAAGCACCCCTAAAAAAGGGCTAGCCTCGCCCATCTTAGACAGTCTATGTACCTTCATGTTCATGCAGAAAGCCATAAGAGCGTCCACACAGGGAGAAGCAATAACAGAGGTATAATCTTCTAGCAGAATGGAAACAGCAACGTGAACGTGGCGCCGTTTTTGATTTTAAATGACGTAGACTGAAGCGGACCGACGTCCCACACTCCTGAACCTGCCGCTGGACAGCAGGAGGAGGAGCCAGCTGCTTTGGTGGAGGGCGGAGTTTGCTCCTCTGTGCCCCATAAAGGACATAATTAGACACCTTCTGGAATTCTTGTTCCTCCTCCTCCTCTTCATCCGCCCTCCCTCCCTCTACAACATCCTGGAGTCTAACACCTCCAGGCACTTTGGACCTTGAGTGGGACTGAATTCTTATCCTGAGCCCCCCCCCAAAATAAACTGAAAAAGATTAACATTTAAAGGATTTTAGCTTGTGGTTCCCTTTAAATTAATACCTTTAATTAAAGTAAATGAGGTTCAGTGGTTTTTATTTTTTAATCTCATGGAAGCTTTAGATGAGAAGAATGAGGGAGAGGAGAGACTGCTGCTGGCTTGCGCACATTAGCATTAGCTACCGTTAGCTCACGTTAGCGTGATTTCAAAACTCCATGGAAGCGATTGTTATGTTGTAGGTGGCTGATCAGGTTTTACGTATTAAAGCTTGTGCTTCCCTCCTCGTAGAATTCACTCGGAGGATTCGTCACAAATAACCACCAAACTATCTTCTTCTGAAACTTTAACCAAGTTCCACGCCGCCATGTTTGTTGTGATCAGCGCTGTGCTGCAGGCTGCATTCAAGGTGTAACGTAAATTCCCACGTTCCCTCGTTTGCTAGTCGTTCTTTCAGCCTTTTCTATTTTTTTCTATTTTTATGTGTAACATGTGGGGAAATACTGCGAATATCAATTAAAGTCAGCAACTACTAAAATTATGACCGAGTTAACGAGTTGTTTTCTGGCATGAGGGGGTATTCTTGATTTTCCTTGTTGAGTAATCATTTTTCTGATTATGCCGACGTCACTTGAACATAACATTCACTGCTGGTCATTCAGGTCTCAGAGGGAGCGAGACACTGCTGTGTTGACAGAAATATAAATGTTATCGGGGCTGTTTGTCGTGATATTGGAGTTATCGGGATGACGTCATAATAATCATAAGGTCCCACCTGAGATGGGTCTGATTCGGACTTTGTAGCCCTGAACGGGTCCGTCGGCCTCCTTCCATTTCATCTGCAGCCGGTCCTCAGACAGAACCGTCAGCTTCAGGCGACCTGGACAGAGACGGAGACAACAAGCTTTCAGAGTTCGCCTCGTCATTAAAAGACGAGACAGACGACAGCTGTGGGGGTCTCAAAGATCAAAGACCCGAGCCGGGGGACCGCCGTCGTCCCCGTCGTCCTCCTGGGCGGTCTCGCCATAAATCAAATCCGTCTCTTGTTCCCGCTTCATTTGCATAATTTCCAGCGAGGGTTTCCCAACAAGCGGAGCCTTTCACGTCCCGGTCCTCCTGTCCTCCATCCACCCGCCCCCCCCAGCTGCCTCTTGGTCCATCAAAGCGGGCCCTGTCCTCTGGACCGCAGCAGGAACAGGAACAGGACGCTGGTTTCAGGCTGCGGAGCCAAAGGTCGGGTCAGAGGAGCCTCGCAGAGTTACAGCGTGACCGGGTTTTCTGTGTGATATGAAGCGGGGCGATACATGGAGAGGAAGACGGGGGGGACGGGGACGGGGGGGACGGGACGGGAGGACGAGGGGACGAGGAAGACAGAGAGGCGTAGAGGCGAACATCACAGAACTCTGCTTTTATTGCTTCTGTGGACGAATGACCCCTCGGCTGTCAACAGATCCTTTTCTGACTTGAAGGAGTGAGTGTGGAGCAGGGGGCCTCCGGGGGGGGGTTAGGTGGGGGAGGGGGGTCTCACAGTGACACCAACAACAAGAGCGTCTCCAGACCAACAGGCGGGCGTCCGGACCAGGACAGCGTCTCTATTGTTAATAGTAAAGGCGTCTCTTGTGGACGTTATTTTTAGCTCAGAAGTGGACGAGTAACTTCCTCTGAGACGACCCGGTTACGTCCTCCAGAACATCTGGGACGGAACCACCAAGGAGAAGATTCAACGCAGAAACTGAATTAACTGAACAACACTGTCATAAAAGACATTTGTTTATAGGTAAATTAGTTAAATACAGATGTTCATTTGTTATTATGGAAAACAACCTCAAAATGATGAAATCATCCATCCATCCACCATCCATCCATCCATCCATCCATCCATCCATCCATCCATCCATCCATCCATCCATCCATCCATCCATCCAATCCATCCGCCATCATCCACCATCCATCCATCCACTCATCCATCCATCCATCCCATCCCCCATCCATCCCCATCCATCCATCCACCATCCCACCCTATCCATCCATCCATCCATCCATCTACATCCATCCATCCCATCCTCCATCCATCCATCATCCAATCCATCCATCCATCCATCCACCATATCCATCCATCACCACCTCCATCCATCCATCCATCCATCCACCATCTCCCAATCCATCCATCCATCTACCTACCATCCATCCATCCATCCATCCACCATCCATCTACCATCCATCCAGCCATCCATCCATCCAGCCATCCTCCATCCATCCAGCCATCCTCCATCCAGCATCCATCCATCCATCTACCTACCATCCATCTATCAATCCATCCATCCATCCATCCATCCATCCATCCAGCCACCACCACCATCCATCCATCCATACCATCCATCCATCCATCCCATCCACCTATCCATCCATCCATCCCTAGCCATCCATCCATCACCATCCATCCACATCTACCTCCATCCATCCAGCCATCCATCTACCTATCCATCCATCCATCCTCCATCCAAGCCACCATCCATCCATCCATCCATCCATCCATCCCCATCCATCCATCCATCCATCCATCCATCCATCTACCAGCCATCCATCCATCCATCTACCAAGCCATCCCATCCATCCAGCCATCCATCCATCCATCCAGCCATCCACCATCCACCATCCATCCCATCCATCCCATCCATCCATCCATCCATCCATCCACCCATCCATCCCCATCCATCCATCCATCCATCCATCTATCCATCCAGCCATCATCCATCCATCCATCTATCCAATCTATCCATCCAGACCATCCCATCCATCCCCATCCCATCCAGCCATCCATCCATCCATCCAGCCATCCCAGCCATCCCATCCACCAGCCCCCTAGCCAATCCATCCATCCATCCATCCAGCCATACCATCCATCCATCCATCCATCTACCAATCCATCCATCTACCACCTATCCCCATCCAGCCATCTACCAATCCATCCATCCATCCAGCCATCCATCCAGCCATCCAGCCCTCCACCATCTATCCAATCATCCAAGCCATCCATCCATCCCATCCAGCCATCCATCCAGACCACCCATCCATCCAGCAAGACCATCCAGCCAGCCAGCTCCATCCATCCAGCCACCATCCATCCATCCATCCATCCATCCATCCATCATCCATATCCATCCATCCATCCCAGCCATCCAGCCATCCATCCATCCCATCCAGCCATCCAACCATCCATCCAGCCATCCAGCCCCATCCATCCAGCCAGCCAGCCATCCATCCATCCCAGAACCATCCAGCCATCCAGCCATCATCCGATCCATCAGCCAGCCAGCTACCAAGCCACCATCCATCTACTACCATCCATGCCATCCAAGCCATCCATCCATCTACCACCATCCATCTACCACCATCCATCCATCACCACCATCCACCATCCACCACCATCGACCATCCATCCATCCAGCCAGCATCAGCCATCCAGCCAGCCAGATCCAGCCATCCATCCATCCAGCCAGCTCCAGCCACTATCCAGCATCCATCCATCTACTCCATACCATCCATCCATCCAGCCATCCATCCACATCCATCCATCCATCCATCCATCCATCTACTCACCATCCATCTATCCATCCATCCATCTACCTACCATCCATCTATCAATCCATCCATCCATCCATCTACCAGCCATCCAGCCATACCTATCCTCCAGCCATCCATCCATCATCAAGCCATCATCCATCCATCCCCCATCCATCCATCCCCACCATCCACCCATCCCATCCACCCATCTGCCCACCATCCATCCATCCACCCATCCATCTACCCAACCATCCATCTACCAATCCATCCATCCATCTTCCGACCCATCCATCCCTCCATCAACTTCCACGTAACCACATTAAGGTGCAGCAGCCTGCTCAGGTCCAGACCTCCATCTCTACAGCTAAATCTTTTCCAGAACCACACTGAAGCGTTTGCAGACCAGACGAAACATATGATCTCCCAGTGGTTCCTGGATCTGCTCCAGGTCTCCTCTCAGTTCCTTGAAACACCTCCCAGACCCCCAACTATCCACTGTTGATGTGGCGCGTCCCTCCAGTGATGGCCGACCTTTACTTCCTCCTCTAAATGAGACTCCAGCCCCCCTGCGGCTCACTTGAACGTCACAACACCTACCTTGTCCATGGACCACCGGGGACAGCAGCAGGAGGACGCCGAGCAGGAAGAACAGCATGAGCCGGAGAGGTGATGGTGCTGAGGCATGGAGGTGGGGAGACATGAGCGCCTGAAAACAGAAGATAACTCATCACTGTCGCTTCTTTAAAGAGACGTTATGACGTTTTCCTTCAACAGTTTACCCTCAGGTGTGTAGTTCCTCCCAAAACTACACCCATGGTGTTACTGTCCTCACGTAACTGGAGGACAAAACTCTACGACTGCAGGGAGAAAACTGGCATTAAGGCCACGCCCACAAAACAGAAAACTCTCTTCTGATTGGTCGACTCCAGTTGAACTCAAGAAAACGTTTAATTCACGGGGGAAAAATATGAGATGCCTCCAAATCCAGGATGATTTATGTATACGTTTTAAACAGCTTATGAAAAATAAATGTTCTTTCCTTAATGTTTGGTAACGTTTTGGAGAAACTTTTGCTCTTCTTATCACTTCGGCTCCCCCTACAGGTGGCAGAGGTCACGTCGCTTTTGCAAAACTGTCCAAGACTTTCGTTTGGTCTCTGCCTCGGCCAAGTGGCGTGTGATGTCATCACCGATACGCCGTCGTATCCAGAACAGGAAGTTACTTTTTTTGTTTTTTTTCTGAAAGCACAGATGAATGACGGCTGCAGCGAGACGACACTCCAGAAAATTAACAATAATTCTACTCTGATCTGGATCTGTGATGTCACTGAACCCTCAGATCTGAACGGCCCAGGAAAGGAGGCTAGGAGGCTAGGAGGCTAGGAGACTAGGAGGCAAGGAGACTAGGAGGCTAGGAGGCAAGGAGACTAGGAGGCTAGGAGACTAGGAGGCTAGGAGGCTAGGAGGCTAGGAGGCAAGGAGACTAGGAGGCTAGGAGGCAAGGAGACTAAGAGGCAAGGAGACTAGGAGGTTAGGAGGCTAGGAGATTAGGAAACTAGGAGACTAGGAAGCTAGGAGACTAAGAGGCTAGAAGACTAGGAGACTAGGAGACAAGGAGGCTAGGAGACTAGGAGACAAGGAGGCTAGGAGACTAGGAGACTAGGAGGCTCGGAGACAAGGAGGCTAGGAGACTAGGAAGCTAGGAGACTAAGAGGCTAGGAGACTAGGAGACTAGGAGGCTAGCAGGCTAGGAGACTAAGAGGCTAGGAGGCTAGGAGACTAGGAGGCTAGGAGGCTAGGAGACTAGGAGGCAAGGAGACTAGGAGGCTAGGAGGCAAGGAGACTAAGAGGCAAGGAGACTAGGAGGTTAGGAGACTAGGAGGCTAGGAGGTAAGGAGACTAGGAGGCTAGGAAAATAGGAAGATAGGAGGCTAGGAGGCTAGGAGGCTAGGAGGCTAGGAGACTAGGAGGCTAGGAGGCTAGGAGACTAGGAGGCTAGGAGGCTAGGAGGCTAGGAGGCAAGGAGACTAGGAGGCTAGGAGGCTAGGAGGAAAGGAGACTAAGGAGGCAAGGAGACTAGGAGGTAGGAGACTAGGAGGCTAGGAGGTAAGGAGACTAGGAGGCTAGGAAAATAGGAAGATAGGAGGCTAGGAGGCTAGGAGGCTAGGAGGCTAGGAGGCTAGGAGGCTAGGAGGCTAGGAGACTAGGAGGCTAGGAGACTAGGAGGCTAGGAGACTAGGAGGCTAGGAGGCAAGGAGGCTAGGAGACTAGGAGGCAAGGAGACTAGGAGGCTAGGAGGCAAGGAGACTAAGAGGCAAGGAGACTAGGAGGTTAGGAGACTAGGAGGCTAGGAGGTAGGAGACTAGGAGACTAGGAGGCTAGGAGGCTAGGAGACTAGGAGGCTAGGAGGCTAGGAGACTAGGAGGCTAGGAGGCTAGGAGACTAGGAGGCTAGGAGGCTAGGAGACTAGGAGGCTAGGAGGCAAGGAGACTAGGAGGCAAGGAGACTAGGAGGCTAGGAGGCTAGGAGGCAAGGAGGCTAGGAGGCTAGGAGGCTAGGAGGCAAGGAGACTAGGAGGCAAGGAGACTAGGAGGCAAGGAGACTAGGAGGCTAGGAGGTAAGGAGACTAGGAGGCTAGGAAAATAGGAAGATAGGAGGCTAGGAAACTAGGAGGCTAGGAGGCAAGGAGACTAGGAGGCTAAGAGACTAGGACGCGAGGAGGCTAGGAGACTGGGAGACTAGGAGGCTAGGAGGCTAGGAGACTAGGAGACTAGGAGGCTAGGAGACCAGGAGACTAGGAGGCTATGAGGCTAGGAGACTAGGAGACAAGAAGACTAGGATGTCATACACCTAAATAAATGCTCTCAGGGACTGAAAACGGTTGTTTTTACATCGAATAAACACTTTTCATACATCTTCCATTCTAAATGTGTGTTTTGGGACCAAAACATCTCATATTTTGCTCATATTTGTGCTCTGTTTTGGCAAATCATCATGTTAAAAATAAAGCAGGGTCTGTTTTTTCCCTCATCTGTTCCCGTGGGAACTGAGTCGTTCACTTCACAGACTCAAACTTCAGACGACTAATAACACCCGCGACCGGAGCAGCTGCAGGGCCGTAAACGCAACACGCCTCCGTCCGACAGCCGATATTTAACTCCGTCCGTCATCTCATCAGGAACTTCCCTCTGAACCTTTGAAATATTATCAAGTACAACAGTTGTTGATTTTCCCTCCAAGAACTGGGACGTTTCTGGACTGTTACAGAAGTTAAAAGGTTCAAAAGTGACATTATCTCAGCTCATTATTGCACTTCAAGGGAATTAAGCATCTGGTGACGCAGCCGGAGACAAACGTTCCTGAGAGACCAGATTATCAAAAAGACCAAAAACACCAAAAAGAAGGCGGTTTGAAACTGTGAAAATGCTAAAAATAAAATAAAATAAATAAATAAAGGAAGGCTGAGGAGAAACGAGGCTTGAAGCCACAACAGTGACATCAGACAACGTTACTTTACATCCATCCGGATCGAGATCAGATCTCAACACTGGACCAACATCTGGAGCGAACATCTGCTGCAGGATCACACTGAATATACAGATGTTTGTAGTGGTGCACGATAATTATCAGGCCGATAACAGGAAATTATGACGTCATCCCGATAACTCCGATATCACGACGAATAGCCCCGATAACATTTATATTTCTGTCAACACAGCAGTGTCTCGCTCCCTCTGAGCCTTGAATGACCGGCAGTGAATGTTATGTTCAAGTGACGTCGGCATAATCAGAAACGATTACCCAATAAGGAAAATCAAGAATACCCCCTCATGCCAGGAAACAACTTGTTAACTCGTCATAATTTTAGTAGTTGCTGACTTTAATTGATATTCACAGTATTTTCCCTCATGTTACACATAAAAATAGAAAAAATAGAAAAGGCTGAAAGAACGACTAGCGAACAAGGGAACAGAGGAATTTACGTTACACCTTGAATGCAGCCTGCAGCACAGCGCTGATCACAACAAACATGGCGGCGTGGAACTTGGTTAAAGTTTCAGAAGAAGATAGTTTGGTGGTTATTTGTGATGAATCCTCCGAGTGAATTCTACGAGGAGGGAAGCACAAGCTTTAATACGTAAAACCTGATCAGCCACCTACAACATAACAATCGCTTCCATGGAGATTTGAAATCACGCTAACGTGAGCTAACGGAAGCTAATGCTAACGTGCGCAAGCCAGCAGCAGTCTCTCCTCTCCCTCATTCCTCTCATCTAAAGCTTCCATGAGATAAAAAAAAAAACAAAAAAAATCACTGAACCTCATTTACTTTAATTAAAGGTATTAATTTAAATGGAACCACAAGTCAAAATCCTTTAAATGTTAATCTTTTTCAGTTAGTAATTCTGATGCATGTATTTCCATCAGTTCAAGGAGCCTTTATTTTTTATATCAGTCAGTAATGAACCTTATTTAAGTTAATGTGAGATATCAAATAGGTTTGTTTGATAGATTTAAGAAAATGTTTGAGAGGCTTGACAATAGTTTTTCAATGGAAAAAAATAAATATCTGTTCATTTAAAAAGTCAAAACTATTTTTTGATTTTGTTCATAGTATTGATGTAATGATCTAGATGTGTGTGTTATCGGTTATGACGTCTCCCAGGAGATAAAAGTTCATGATCTCAGCAGAATCAGAGATGACGTCACGTCTCAGGTGCTTCAGGGTTTAACGTCTGCTGACGCCAGCGTGGAGGCAGGTAGAGCGTCTAGATGGTTGCCATGGTAACCTACATGCGCCGCAGTGACGTAAACAGACCAATAAGGTGGCGGAGCAGGTCTGTTCCCGCCAGTAACGGTTCTGAGGAGCCGTTCTCGTCACTCATCCCGTAATATAACGGCCATTAAAGATTTCAACCAGGTGTCCCGTCAGGTGTTTCTGCCTCACGTACCTGCAGGGATGCTGAAATAAAAGCTGGGACTCTGGAGGGACGGCGGGAGGAGAGTCGCTCAGAGCTGCAGGAGCAGCTCCAGAACCACCGTCCTGGTCCTCCAGAACCACCGACCCGAAACAGAAAACTCTGGAGCTTCTGAGCTCTGGGTCTGTCCACTCTGAGTTAGTTTAATTTTTATTTTTAACTCTAACTTGGAACAAACCTCTCTTGCCCAGCTGGGAAACACCCAGAACCAGAACCAGATGGAGGTACTGGAGGACCAGGAAGCCCTGTTAGAGGTTTGTTCCTCAGGACAGGAAGCACTGAAGGGAATCTGTTGGGTTCTGGTCCAGATGAGTTGATTTGATCTTATTTAAATTAATTTCCATATGAATTCGAAATTAGTTGTGATTGAAATGAAATTAACTGATTTGTGGTTTAAAGATCTTTAAAGTTCTCACCAGGTTCCTGGATTTCCTGTCAGTATCTTCAGGAACTGGCAAATAAATATTAAATAATTAATAATTAAATAATACAAAGTCCAGAGCTGGTTAAACATGTTTCACAGTACAACCCAAAAGTATTAAAGTTTAATTTTTTTTCTTGAAAAAATTGTTTATTTTTCTGTAAAATTGTGGTTGTTTTTTTTTTTTTTTGCAAAAAAATGAAATAAAACCAGATTTTTTTTCATTAACCTCTTTCTTGACCTACGACTTTTTTTTTTAACATAAAAATTAAAATTTTAAAAACTTCTCTCATAATTAATAAAAACTTCTTTTGTCGTGAAAGTTAGACTTTTTTTTCCTGATCAAATCTAAACTTTTTTTTAGTTGAAAAAAAAAAGTATTTTTTTCTGAAAATTTTAAACCTTATTTCTTAAGAAACCAACTTTTTTTTATTAATTAAAAATATTAGAATTCCTTCCTTAAAACTGAAAACAGTAAAGTCTAAACGTTTATCCGGTTCAGTTAATGATCAGCCTGAGGAGCTGATCCTCATTTACAGCTTTGATTGATCAGTTATTGATCACGTGTTCTCTGCTCTCAGGTGTCCACTCTTCACCTTTTTAATCCCGTTTTTCTAGAACTCTCTCCCGGTTTCTCTGTCGGTGCAGAACCGGGCTGAAATAACGGGAGGAGCTCTCCGCTCACCGCAGAGCTCCGTCCAGGTGAGCTCTTACCTGGCGGTTCGGTGAGTCCAGGTCAGTCCCTCGGGAAGAGTCCGCTCCTCATTTCCAGCTGCCGGGTCTCCACGCGACAAAAGGTTCCGCTAAACTGGGACCGAGGATCTGAAGGAAACCGGATCCTCCTGCCGCTCCCGCGCGCTCATGGGCGTGGACCTGAGAATGAGAGAATAAAGGAGAGAGAGAGAGAGAAAGAAAGACAAGAACCCTGCAGAGGGAGGGCGCAGCGGACCGTCCCGGGCTGCAGCAGTCAGGGGCGTTTCCAGCCGTTTCAGGGGCCAATGGGGGCCCCTGTGTTTGGGGCCAATGGGGGCCCCTGTGTTTGGGGCCAGAGTTCTGTAAAAGATCCGGACTGATGGAGGTTCAAACCCTTGAAGGTGACCTGCAACACACCTTTAATGTTTGACGGAAATCCACATTTAGACCTCCACAGGTGCGAACAAATCTGCATTTATGTTTTCCAGACGGTCACGAGAGCAAACGCTGATGTTTGAGGGAAAGTCTCATTGTTTTAAATCTTCCTCTATTGTTATAAAAACACATTCATGTGTAGGATGATGGACCTCTACGGAGCCCCGTTAGGGTCATAATTCAATGAATAAATGAGTCTATTATTATGAAATACAGGCGTTTATTATTATGAAATACGTATCCATTATTATGAAAAAATGTAATTATTCTGAAATATATTTTATTATTATTTTATCTTAGTTTAATGCATAATAGTTTATTTCAGAATGGCTTTTTTTTTTTTAAATCTAAGAATGAGTTTTTACATAATTGCTTCTTCCATACTATGGAGCCCCGTTAGGGTCATAATTCAATGAATAAACAAGTCTATTATTATGAAATACAGAATATAGGACGATATTTTATTCTAGAAATCATATTCTCAAAAAAAGAGGTCGTCTTATAATCGAGGACTAGACTTTTCTATTGTAATTACAACATCTGCGCCACTAGATGGAGCCGTACCGAGGTAACTATTAAGAATGGAGGAACCACGCAGCCAGAATTAGTTTTTTACAGACTGAATTATTGATGTTGTTCTTGAATAAAACTTGACTTCAATAGTTACGCAGTTATTGAACTACGTGGTTGCAGCTTTATTCAGAGTCATATTCTCAGATTTTAAGAGAACAGAGTTTATTAAATAGTTCCATACTTTTATCTTAAATAACATGGAAATCTGACACACAAGTATGGAACCATTACTTCTGAAAAAAAGATGAAATCATTAAAATGTTTAACAATACAGCAGAATGTTATCTCTGTGGGAGTTTTTTTCTATAGTAATTGTTCAATAAAAAGCTGTTTTATGAACAACCTTATTGCCTTCATCATATTTTTATTTTCCCAAAATGATATTTGAAAAATAGGGGTTGTCTTATAATCAGAGTCGTCCTATATTCGGGCCAATACGGTAATATGAAATATTTACCATTATTATGATAATGGTTTCGTTTTTCATAAGAATGAGCTTTTACATAATAATGGTTTTGTTTTTCATAATAATGATTTGTGTGTCAATCACAGCAGAGAGGGCGGAGCCATTTATGTGATTGGCTGCTCTTTCATTCAGGCATAAGCAACAGAACAGTGAATATCGATAGTGGGCGAGAGGTGCAATGTATATACTCCAGACCAGTAGGTGGCAGAATGCACCTCAGTTTATGGTTAAAAGTTGACATCGACTAAGAAACGTCAAGGTTTCCCGTAGCTCAGTCCAAGCTGCCATAGCTACAATCGGACTAGGAGCGCACCTTGATGACGCCACGGCCCGCTGCTAACGGGACCTCACGGCCAAAACTAGTCGATGTCAGAGCGTAGAATGGAGAAGGATCAGCCAATGAGCGTGCAGGTCAACCACTGGCCCCGCCCACTGGCAAAATGTCATTATTATGTAAAAGCTCATTCTTATGAAAAATGAAGCCATTATGTAAAAACTCATGCTTAAAAAAAAGCCATTCTGAAATCAACTATTATGTATTACACTAAGATTAAATAATAATAAAAATATATTTCATAATAATTACATTTTTTTTTCGTAATAATGGGAAATATTTCATAATAATGGATATGTATTTCATGATAATAAACACCTGTATTTCATAATAATAGACTCATTTATTCATTGAATTATGACCCAAACGGGGCTCCATAGACTCCGAGTCTCTGGATGTTTTTTTTTTAGCAGCAGAAGAAACGTTGTCAGGTTGTCAGGAGCTCATCTTCAGCCACCTCCTTGGTTTCTCTTCCAGCAGCATCTTCTCAAGTCTCTTCAGCCTCCAGGTAGATCTGACTGTTTCCGTTTATTTTACTTTTAATGGTTGTCTGATCTTCTCCAAGGTCGACTTCAGCGTAACGTCAGAGATGATGTCAGAGATGGAGAACTGACCACAACAGGCTCGTTATCAGATAAAAACATGTCAAAGTTAATCTCAAATAACTGCATTGTGTTGAAAGGTTTTATTTAATTTATAAATTCAGAAATTTCAATCTTTTTTTGAATCAAGAATTTAAAGGAAATAAGAACTCAGTGGATTAAGACAGTTTTGGTGCATTTTTGTGCAGCAGAATAACTCAGACACTGATAACTTTAACTCCTCGACATCATCAAGTTACAAATGAAGGACGACATCAAGTGGAATTAATATTTTCAAAAATTAGAACAACTGCTTCATTTATTTTGAAACTTCCTGAGCTCAAATGAACTGTCCGTTTTGGTCGAAACACCGCAGAGGTAAAAGTACTAAAGCAGCCTTTTCAGTCACGTCTTTACAGCCCTGTTCATAGCAGCTGGTTTCAGGGGGCGGAGCCTGAGGCTCCACCCACTTCTGAGGTTCAGGAAAAATGCAACAGGATACAAAATGAGATAAAGAGCCAAAGGTGAGGAAGTCAGATGTGCTTTGATTTTACTCTGATCTGGATCTGTGATGAGAAACTTTAGATCCATGTCACAATAAATGGCTTTGATATGAGAAAAACTTTGATATCAGTTACTTATTTAAAAAAAAAAATAAATCAAAATAAGTCCCCTTTTACAATATTCCAACAAATCATGACATATAAACTTAACTAAACTTAATTCATTCACATAAACACCAACAGATTCAGGAAGTTTGACTGCAGCTGATAAAAGGCACTAAAGGATTGTTTCATGTCTCCGGGTCCGAGTCCAGAGTCTCCGGGTCTGAGTCCAGAGTCTCCGGGTCCGAGTCCAGAGTCTCCGGGTCCGAGTCCAGAGTCTCCGGGTCCGAGTCCAGAGTCTCCGGTTCCGGTTCCAGAGTCTCCGGGTCCGGTTCCAGAGTCTCCGGGTCCGGTTCCAGAGTCTCCAGGTCTGAATTCAGAGTTTCCAGGTCTGGTTCCAGAGTCTCCAGGTCTGAGTCCAGAGTCTCCGGGTCCGGTTCCAGAGTCTCCAGCTGAGCGACTGACAGGAATGTTTGAAAGATCAGTTGATGGACAGCTGATCAGCATTTTGGGTTTAGAGCCATAAACGAGACAAACGAAGACAAAACTGGACAAGGACATTTCTGCTGCTGTCCGTCTCAGAGACCCAAAGATCCAGGGTCCCCAGGGTCTCAGAGACCCAGAGACATGGAGATCCAAAGGTCAGGGACCCAGAGACCAGGGACCCAGGGTCCCCAGGGTCCCCAGGGTCTCAGAGACCCAGAGACCAGGGACCCAGAGACCAGGGGACCTGGAGACCCAGAGACCCAGAGACGTGGAGACCCAGAGTTCCAGAGACCCAGAGACCAAGGGACTGGGAGAACCAGGGTCTCAGAGACCTAGAGACCAGGGACCAGGGTCCCCAGAGATCCAGAGACCAGGGACCAGGGTCCCCACCGTGTTCAGGATCACATTCCTTGGAAGAATAAATCATAAATCGTTCCCCAGTTTTCAATCAAACTAGAATCATGACGGACCCTCAACGACGGACCCTCAACGACATCCCGCCGTTTCCAATCACGTTTCCAGAGTCGCCGTAGCAACGTTGGTCTTCAGTCGAAGGTCTGATCCTCGTCCTACATCCTGTTGTATTTGCTACATTTTCAGCCACCCGTAAGGCAGAAGTGTCATCAGTTTTGTCTCCTTGAGTCCAGAGATGGATGGACCAGTGGACCGGTGGACCGGTGGACCGGTGGACCTGGGAACTGGATCCCTGGAAGAAGAGCTTCTCTTCCTGCAGCTCCTCAAGCCTGCGAGTCCTCTGAAGCTGTAAAGCTCCTCTCTGACATCTAAACCCCCCCGACGGACGCGAGCGTCTGCTAGTGGAGAATAATCTCCTCCTCGTCTTCATCAGCGGCCGAGTCTTCGTAGCGGTCGTCGTTCAGTCGCAGTAACGGCAGCTCCAGCTCTGAGTTCTTACTGCTGAGCTGCTTCAAGGAAGGAACCTTATCTGAGAAAGGAAACAAGTGTTCAGTTAGCAGAGCTTCCTTCAGGTCGCCATCAACATGCAGCAGGTCTGATAATTTAAATCTACGCGTGAACCGTCGTGTCCCCACCAGCCAACGGACACGTCCTGAACGCTTTGACTGATGTCGTCCTGGAGGTGGGAACGTCCAATCACAAAAAGTAGCGGATGCACGATAACTATCGGGCCGATTATATTATGACGTCATCCCGATAAGTCCGATATCACGACGAATAGCCCCGATAACATTTATATTTCTGTCAACACAGCAGTGTCTCGCTCCCTCTGAGTCCTTAAATGACCGGCAGTGAATGTTATGTTCAAGTGACGTCGGCATAATCAGAAAAACGATTACTCAATCAGGAAAATCAAGAATACCCCCTCATACCAGAAAACATCTCATTAACTCGGTCATAATTTTGGTAGCTGCTGACTTGAATTGATATTTGCAGTATTTTCCCACATGTTACACATAAAAAAGAAAAAAAAAATAGAAAAGGCGAAAAGAATGACTAGCAAATGAGGGAACATCGGAATTTACGTTAGACACTGAATGCAGCCTGCTTTGCAAGTCGGCTCCTCTGTGGTGTTCCGTTCCTGTGGGGCTTTTCTTTTTAGAAAACCATCCATGATGCTGCTAAAAAGTTCTCTTTGCTATCTGTGAAATAAAATTCCAGCGGTTAAATGATATTACGACGTAAGCTAACTGGGCAGTCACGTTGACCTTACGCTGACCCCGTACTGACGTTGTTAACATTGGGAAATGGGCATGTGAGACATATTTTTATTAATTATTTCATGTCCAATTATGTATCTTATTTATTTATTCATTCATTCATTCAGGCATAAAGTATGTATTTATGTATACATTCATATATTTATACAGCGGTTCCTCTACTTACGAAATTAATTGGTTCTGGAAGTAGTTTTGTAACCTGAAAATTTCATAAGTAGAGACGCGTTTTCCATGTAAATGCTCTAATCTGTTCCAAGCCCCCAAAATTCAAACATTATTTTTTTTTTATAAATTATAAATAATACATGAAATGACATAAAAACCTGTTAGAAATACATGTTAGAACTAGAAAAGCACTCAGAGACCGCAGACCTCCACTAAACGCAACAATTATCTAAAATTTGAAAGTGATCCAGAATCCAGGATTTCTTCCGGATCAGAACCAAAATGAAATCCGTTCTTCCTTTAACATTTCTGACAACTCCTGAAAATTTAATCAAAATCCATCCATAACTTTTAGAGTTATCTTGAACACAAACAGATAAACAGATAAACATAACCTCCTTGGTGGAGGTAAAAATTGTTTGTTTACCTGGTTGCTGGGTTACGCTCATACAGACAAGGGGCCCTCCTAGCCAATGGGATGCCAGGAAGATGCTAAGCGATAGCCAATAACAGAGCAGCTCTGACGCACCGCTTTCAAACCAAGATACAGAGCCGACAGCTATGTTTACGTTCAGTAAACTCTGGGAGCTGCGAGTTGCAGCGCTACTGGATTTTAGCCTTTCGTATCCTGAAATTTCTTTCGTAACCAGAGACAATATTTTCCCGTTGAGGCGTTTCGTAACCTGAAAACTTCGTATGTAGAAACGTTTGTAAGTAGAGGTACCACCGTTTATGAAATGTCAGAATAGGTCATTTTTTTGACGACACCCCGGTTGAGAAAGGCTGAACTAGCGTACTGACGAGTGTCGAGTGACGAGGAGTTCTCCGATATCTGATGGCATCAAATTAACTCCATCAATACCATGAAGGCATCGTTTCTTGATACCCAGCCCTGCTCCGACCAGGGGCCGAAACATGAACGTTCTCGTGCTACGCCGCCTCCGTGTGGTCAGAGCTGGCGTTGCAACGCGGAGTGACTTGACTTACTTTTGGAATAGTAGATCTTGAGCCCCACATGCAGCGAAATGCCGCAGAGACACACAGCGAAGCCCAACCACTTGATCAGGCTCATCCTGTCTCCCATCACATGTGCTGCCAGGAGCAGCGTGCACACCTCCTACAGGAAGAACAACAAAAACACAACATGTAAGGGGTTTTTAGGTCTCTGGACAAATTAAACAGCAGCTCACAAATACGTTGTTGTATAAAAGAAAAACTTAAAATAATCTCATGTTCAGGTTTTTAGTGCTGAAAACACGCAGCAGCTCGTCTTTAAAAGTCTGTTGAAAGATTTTGGCTGAAACCCTTAAATGTAAATAAACCAGAGCATGAACCGTTTGACTACTGAGACTATGGGTGCACGATAACTATCGGTCCGATAACAGGAAATTATGACATCATTCCGATAACTCCGATATCACAATGAATAGCCCCGATAACATTTATATTTCTGTCAACACAGCAGTGCCTCGCTCCCTCTGAGCCTTGAATGACCGGCAGTGAATGTTATGTTCAAGTGACGTCGGCATAATCAGAAAAATGATTTCTCAATCAGGAAAATCAAGAATACTCCCTCATGCTAGAAAACAACTCGTTAACTCGGTCATAATTGAACTGAACTGATATTCAAATGATATTCCCCACATTTACACGCTGTCACAAAAAAAATGGCGGCCATTGCATGGAAGCTTGTTAAAGAATGACTAGCAAACAAGGGAACGTAAGGCTTACGTTGGACTGATGAATGCAGCCTGCAGCATTACACTGAAAAAGATTACATTTACAAGGATTTTGGCTTGTGGTTCCATTTAAATTAATACCTTTCAGAAAGAAGATAGGTTTCAGTAGTTTTTGATTTTTTTTTGAATCCTCCGATGGAATTTAGATGCGAGAATGAGGGAGAGAGAGATGCTGCTGGCTTGTGCAGTGCATTAGCTTCCATTAGCTCGCGTTAGCGTGATTTCAAAACTCCATGGAAGCGATTGTTATGTTGTAGATGGCTGATCAGGTTTTACGTATTAAAGCTTGTGCTTCCCTCCTCGTAGAATTCACTCGGAGGATTCGTCACAAATAACCACCAAACTATCTTCTTCTGAAACTTTAACAAAGTTCCACGCCGCCATGTTTGTTGTGATCAGCGCTGTGCTGCAGGCTGCATTCATGGTGTAACGTAAATTCCCACGTTTCCTCGTTTGCTAGTCGTTCTTTTAGCCTTTTCTGTTTTTTTCTTTTTTATGTGTAACATGAGGAGAAATACTGCAAATATTGATTCAAATTAGCAACTACCAAAATTATGACCGAGTTAACGAGTTGTTTTCATGAGGGGGTATTCTTGATTTTCCTGATTGAGAAATCGTTTTTTTGATTATGCCGACATTACTTGAACATAACATTCACTGCTGGTCATTCAAGGCTCAGAGGGAGCGAGGCACTGCTGTGTTGACAGAAATATAAATGTTATCGGGGCTATTCGTCGTGATATCGGAGTTATCGGGATGATGTCATAATTTACTGTTATCGGCCCGATAGTTATCGTGGACCCCTACCTTAAACATACACATTCATCTCCAGTGAGGCTGTAACGGAAGTTAACTGGCTTTGAGTCGGCCCCTAGTGGTCACTGAGGGAACTGCACTCTCTCGTTCGCCTCTGAGAGGAAAACCAGATGTTTACAACTTGAGGGCCACCAAGCCACGCCCATTTCTGCTGTTAAAATCTTCCAACCATTTTTAAAAAACTGAAACCAGCTGGTTTGAGGGCGTTCGCCTGGTACATCAGACCATGAAAAAAAAAAAAAAACAAACCCCAATCAAATATCTGGGTGTGGCCTAAAGTGTCTCTGGCCTGTATCTGATGATGCAGTCAGTGCAACGTTCTTTTCTCCTTCGAGTACCTTAAAGATTCCTGATATGGACAGGGTGAGGCTGGAGGTCCGCGACACCAGCAGGAACTCGGAGAAGCCCAGACCGAAGGCCAGCGAGCCGCCGACGCTCAGCGTGAAGAGGGAGTACAGGAGCGGCGACAGCTCCGTCACCCGGAACAGCTTCTCCGAGGTGCTGAGGCTCAGCGCTGCAGAATCGAGACGTTCGGGTCAGCGCCACCACGGAAACGGCAGCCGCGACGGACGGGGAAACAGAATAGAGCTTAAAGAGCAGACCGACCTTCATTGAACAGGAACAGAGGGAAGAGGCCCAGGAACATGAGCGGCTGCAGGTGGTACATGGCGTCTACGGGGTTCTGGAGGCCTGAAACGAAAGAGCGACACGAGAAAAACCTTCAGGGAGACGAGACCGCTGGACTCAGGTGCTCATGTTGCTACGACGCGGCGGCGGGATCGCCGCGCACGCCGACCAGATACTGACCCAGGTCCGCCTTCTGCATGAGGACCTGAGTGAGGGTCCAGCGGATCCCCCCGATGAAGGACGCCAGCAGAACCATGAGGAAGCCCTCCAGGTTGAACTGGGTCGCCTTGTAGGTAAACATGAAGAGCCCACCTGAGATCAGCAGGACCACCAGGATCAGGAAGGGGTTCTGGGCGGAGAGACGACAAGGACTTTATGAACAGATGGGGATCGATTTTCATCTCACGTCTTGAATGTGACTTTATGCTTCTGGTTGTTTTACTAAAAAGACAGAAACTGTTGGGAATAACTACTGAATAGGGGTGCACGATAACTGTTTTTTTAAAACCGATAACTTTCAGCTCCTAAAGGTCGATACCGATAACGGATAACACACACATATACCTAAGATCATTACATCAATACTATAAACAAAATCAAACATAGTTTGGACTTTTTAAATGAACTGATATTTATTTTTTCCATTGAAAAACTATTGTCAAGCCTCTCAAACATTTTCATAAAGCTATCAAACAAACCTATTTGATATCTCACATCAACTTAAATAAGGTTCATTACTGACTGATATAAAAAATAAAGGCTCCTTGAACTGATGGAAATACATGCATCAGAATTACTAACTGAAAAAGATTAACATTCAAAGGATTTTGACTTGTGGTTCCATTTAAATTAATACCTTTAATTAAAGTAAATGAGGTTCAGTAGTTTTTTTTTTTTTTTTTTTTTAATCTCATGGAAGCTTTAGATGAGAGGAATGAGGGAGAGGAGAGACTGCTGCTGGCTTGCGCACATTAGCATTAGCTTCCGTTAGCTCACGTTAGCGTGATTTCAAAACTCCATGGAAGCGATTGTTATGTTGTAGGTGGCTGATCAGGTTTTACGTATTAAAGCTTGTGCTTCCCTCCTCGTAGAATTCACTCGGAGGATTCGTCACAAATAACCACCAAACTATCTTCTTCTGAAACTTTAACGTAGTTCCACGCCGCCATGTTTGTTGTGATCAGCGCTGTGCTGCAGGCTACATTCAAGGTGTACCGTAAATTCCAACGTTCCCTCGTTTGCTAGTCGTTCTTTCAGCCTTTTCTATTTTTTCTATTTTTTTATGTGTAACTTGAGGGAAAATACTGCAAATATCATTCAAACTAGCAACTACTAAAATTATGACCGAGTTAACGAGTTGTTTTCTAGCATGAGGGGGTATTCTTGATTTTCCTGATTGAGTTATCGGCCCGATAGTTATCGTGCACCCCAACTACTGAACATACTGGACAGGAAATATCACCCAGATTAAAGATACATATACACTCACATCATCATTAAAGTATCTTCAGAGGTCCACTGATAAACCCAACACACTCGAGTCCACTTTTAAAGACTTATTTATCTGGTTAACATCAATAACGTTCCTGAACAGCGACGTTGGCTCATTGGCATCAAAGTCTCAACAGCAGATAAAATCATCAGGGCTGGACTTGGTCTCAGATGACTTCTGTTTGAATGAATTAAGGCTGCAAACATAAACCGTATGAAACTGAATGAAGTCCATCCATCCATCTATCCATCCATCCATCCATCCATCCATCAGCAAGGGTTCATGTCCTGGGTTAGGGTTGGTGTTAGGACCTTCCTCTTTGGTCCACTTCCTCCAGCTCTTCGGGGGAATCCTGAGGTGTTCGGCCGTCTCTTCACCATCTCCTGGACCAACCACGGGAACCATCCTGACCAGATGCCCAAACCTGCTTCCCTTTAGACGTGGAGAAGCATCCACCCTTCTCCCGAGTCTCTCGCAGATGACTGAACTTCTCATCCCAACTCCAAAGGAGACTCCAGCCGGTCCTTTGTTCGCTTCTGAGATCCGTAGAGACGCTGGAGTCCAGGACGAGCTCCTGCAGCCGTGAATGTAAACACAAGACTTTCACGCTGCCTCCCATCAGCACTGAAACCTCATCCATGTCTCCTCCCAGGAATCTCATCATCAACATGATCGGGCCTCCTCGTCCTCTTCAACTCGTCAGAACAGCATCCAACCCACCAGGAGGAACCAGAGTCCAACCAGAAAAGAGCTCAGCATCGTCTACAAAAAGCAGCCGGTTTCTGAGAAGTCCCCTCATCTGCTGCAGCCACAAGATCATCCCCATAAAGCTGATTATAATATGAGAAAGAGCACTTCCTGTTGCCTCTGCAGGACTTCGTTATTCTCGGTCATGTGATCGGCAGGTGATTCAGGCATGTCTGAAGGTGAACGAGCGGTCACTCACCGGCTCCTCCAGTTTAAACAGGAGGGAGAAGAGGAGGATGAAGAGCACAGCCGACGACTTGGTCATGGTGTATCTGGAATAACGAAATCAGAGACAAACATCACGACAGGTGGACAGACGGTACTGACGGTACTGACGACCTGAGGCCTGTCTGTTGGCTCTAAAAGAAATTAATTCGGTTTAAAAACTAAGCCCCAAACTTACAAGCTGATGGTGATGAAGAGGAAGCTCCAGTTGGAGAGGCCGATGTCCAGCGCTGTTGCTAAAGCTGCGGAGAAGATGGAGGTAGATGAAGACATCTGAAAGGAACCAGAACTGGAGGAACTGAACAACATCAGCATAAAAATGAGGACAGACGTGTTCTTGTTTGTTTGTTTTAGGTGCGAAGTGACTTCACTGTCAACAAGGACTTCAGTCAAAGTTCACTGACAGTCAGCTCTTATCATCCTTACAGAGCCACTATCAGTCTGTTTGCTGATAACTGTTCTTCAGAACAACTGTGGGACAACTGGGACATGAAAACACTCACCTGTGGGAGCCACCTTCCTGAGGTAGTCTCTCCAGCTCAGAATTACGCGGGGTTTCCCAGTCCAACACTGCATGGCCCACCGCGTCAGAGCCGACAGACAGAAGTTGACGGCGAGATGGACCAGTGTCATGAAGAGGGGATAATGGAAGCCCTGAGAGAGACGGATCAAAAAACATGAATAGATGATGGCCTTGTTGACGTCAGTCCAGTCCGCCTGTTTCTTTCCCTCTTTCAGTATGTTTTCAGTCCAGAGTTTCCAGAGCTACATACTAACCTGCAGCTCCACCCTCTGACCATCTCAGCGTTTACCTCCACCCGTCTATATAGACGTCATCCCAGCGTTGACCTCCACCTGTCTATATAGACGTCATCCCAGCGTTGACCTCCACCCGTCTATATAGACGTCATCCCAGCGTTGACCTCCACCCGTCTATATAGACGTCATCCCAGCGTTGACCTCCACCCGTCTATATAGACGTCATCCCACCGTCCACCTCCCATATAGACGTCATCCCAGCGTTGACCTCCACCCGTCTATATAGACGTCATCCCAGCGTTGACCTCCACCCGTCTATATAGACGTCATCCCGACGTTGACCTCCACCCGTCTATATAGACGTCATCCCAGCGTTGACCTCCACCCGTCTATATAGACGTCATCCCAGCGTTGACCTCCACCCGTCTATATAGACGTCATCCCAGCGTTGACCTCCACCTGTCTATATAGACGTCATCCCAGCGTTGACCTCCACCTGTCTATATAGACGTCATCCCAGCGTTGACCTCCACCCGTCTATATAGACGTCATCCCAGCGTTGACCTCCACCTGTCTATATAGACGTCATCCCAGCGTTGACCTCCACCCGTCTATATAGACGTCATCCCAGCGTTGACCTCCACCCGTCTATATAGACGTCATCCCAGCGTTGACCTCCACCCGTCTATATAGACGTCATCCCAGCGTTGACCTCCACCCGTCTATATAGACGTCATCCCAGCGTTGACCTCCACCCGTCTATATAGACGTCATCCCAGCGTTGACCTCCACCCGTCTATATATAGACGTCATCCCAGCGTTGACCTCCACCCGTCTATATAGACGTCATCCCAGCGTTGACCTCCACCCGTCGTCATATAGACGTCATATCCCAGCGTTGACCTCCACCCGTCTATATAGACGTTCATCCCAGCGTTGACCTCCACCCGTCTATATAGACGTCATCCCAGCGTTGACCTCCACCCGTCTATATATCAACGTCATCCCAGCGTTGACCTCCACCCGTCTATATAGACGTCATCCCAGCGTTGACCTCCACCCGTCTATATAGACGTCATCCCAGCGTTGACCTCCACCCGTCTATATAGACGTCATCCAGCGTTGACCTCCACCGTCTATATAGACGTCATCCCAGCGTTGACCTCCACCCGTCTATATAGACGTCATCCCAGCGTTGACCTCCACCCGTCTATATAGACGTCATCCCAGCGTTGACCTCCACCCGTCTATATAGACGTCATCCCAGCGTTGACCTCCACCCGTCTATATAGACGTCATCCCAGCGTTGACCTCCACCCGTCTATATAGACGTCATCCCAGCGTTGACCTCCACCCGTCTATATAGACGTCATCCCAGCGTTGACCTCCACCCGTCTATATAGACGTCATCCCAGCGTTGACCTCCACCTGTCTATATAGACGTCATCCCAGCGTCGACCTCCACCTGTCTATATAGACGTCATCCCAGCGTCGACCTCCACCTGTCTATATAGACGTCATCCCAGCGTCGACCTCCACCTGTCTATACAGACGTCATCCCACGTCGACCTCCACCTGTCTATATAGACGTCATCCCAGCGTTCGACCTCCACCCTGTCTATATAGACGTCATCCCAGCGTTGACCTCCACCCGTCTATATAGACGTCATCCCAGCGTTGACCTCCACCTGTCTATATAGACGTCATCCCAGCGTTGACCTCCACCTGTCTATATAGACGTCATCCCAGCGTTGACCTCCACCTGTCTATATAGACGTCATCCCAGCGTTGACCTCCACCTGTCTATATAGACGTCGTCCCGCGTTGACCTCCACCCGTCTATATAGACGTCATCCCGGCGTTGACCTCCCACCTGTCTATATAGACGTCGTCCCGGCGTTGACCTCCACCTGTCTATATAGACGTCATCCCGGCGTTGACCTCCACCCGTCTATATAGACGTCATCCCAGCAACCCCAGCAACCACCATATTGCTGAAGGTTAATATCACTCAGGTAACAAACTCAAAGGTTATATTAGGTGTAGTTTAATAATGTCGTGGCCCAGGTGGCAGACATGTTAAAGGGAACCAGCAGCGCTCCGTTACCTCCTTCACTCACCTTCATCAGCCATTTGTTATAGAACGTGATTCCTATGGAGAAGACGTAGTAAAGGAGGACGAGTCCAAGGGAGCGAAGCCCTCGGCAGAGGAACTGCAGCGGGAACGCCATGCGGGACCGCTGGGACCAGCTGTCCGGTCCAGACAGCTACTGTGGGCAGGCCATCTTCACGCCGTCTCCGCAGCGCCGCCTACCACCCACGCCGTGCACTGCAAGAGGGTCGGTCTGTGTACAGAGAAAAAACCCTCTCCATAAAATAATTCTAATTGTTTTAAAACTGTTTTAGGGCGAGAAAGTAAATAGATACATCAAGCCAATGAATGTGAAAGACTCACAAATGTGTATTTTAGGAGGCATCACATGAAAAAGCATGAGGGAACGAGGGAAAGTCCCCAAAGAAAGCCAGAAATCAGAACAATGGTGGAGAAAACCGTAGAGTTCCTGACCGAGATAACCACTGAAATATTAGATTTCACTGCATAACTGGACGCGTAGAGCATCTAGAGCAGCGGCGCAGCTCCCCAGGTTAGAAACACACCTCTGAAGCTGCTCCTTTAACGGTGTTTTATGTCATTTGAAGGAACTGCAGCTTCTTCACGACGGACGTCTGGAATGCGTTCAAATGTTTGGTCTCATTTATTTCAGTCACAAGACTCAACGGACAAACAAATGACACTCAAACAAAAGCTTCTGTGTAGCGGATAAGCAAGAAGGTAACGCCCAGGACCTAAGCAGTCTCTGGTGTTTATACTCGTCCACTGCTGTTTTCGTTGGTCTGTGATTACACCACCAGCCACCAGAGGGCGGTGCTGGCTCTTCTCTGCAGCGCTGCAGCCAGCAGTGCTGAACTTATTTTTTGTTTACTCCTTTTATAAGGTTTAAACTTGGCAGCAAATCAAGTAGACCTCACACGAGTCGGCGCTGACAAAAGCGGAGTATCAGTCATCTTTACAGACCGACGACCCGGGCTGAACATGACGAAGAAGAGGCAGCAGCAGTGGGAAATAAAAAGATGAAGAAGAAGAACATATCTATCAGACCAATCCAGTGACCCAGTTAGTGCGTTTACATGGGAAGTTTAATTCCTCATTAATTCAGAATTAAAATTAAATCCAATTTAAAATTATTAAAAATTACCATGTAGACACCTAATTCCGAATGAAAATGTACATTCTGAATTAAACTTAATTCCGAAGTAAGTGGCTGGTTTATTCTGCTTTTAAATCCGAATAGAATAATTCCCCGGTCGTTCTGCTTTAAATTAATTCCGGTCTTTCTGCGCATGCTAGTTCTCTTGCCCGTCTGTCGCCATGACGCTTATATTCCGCGCTGGGCTTGTTTTCGAAACAAAGTTTCAAGATGGCAGCACGCAGTAAACGGTGGTCAAGAGCAGAGACGATTTATTTAATAAATAGCTTGGAGGAACTGGAAATAAGTAAAAGAACAGATGGCAGGAAACATAAAAATTGTGAGCTTTTCAAAGTTGTAGCGGCTAGGTTAAATGAAGGAGGTTTCTCCGTGTTGTTGCTAATCGAGTAAATTTGTTTTCTTCCGGTAGACGTAAATACGTAAAGACGTCCGGCCTCCTATCCAATCAGAACCCTTCCCAACCCCCAGATCTTAAGCGGAATTGGATAAAGCCGAACAAACGTGTTTTCCATGTAAACCTCAATTCGGAATTACTATTTCCATGTAAACTCGAAGGAAAATAGTTTAATTCTGAATTATTTAATTTGGAATAATTAATTCCGAATTAAAAAACATCATGTAACCGTGGCCAGTGGTACCCCCACCCCACCTATGAGAAAGACTGTTGTACGGGCCCCCAAAAAGCTCCACACGGCCCTGAACTGGGATCTCAACTGTTTTCTAACCGTGGTGTCTGTGATGCAGATCCATCTGCTCACTAAACTGCACAATTTCAGCCTGAAGCGGAAACAAAAAAAAAGATGACAAGCTTTAGTATCTTCAGACACCCACATAAACGTTCTTAACGCAGATAAAAAGAAGTTTTTATCCACATAATACGTCCCTTGAGCATGAATGAACGTGCGAATGGAACTCATATTCAGTTAAATAGTCCTGCACTGACGTGTCTGAATAAATGTGAGGTCGTTGACCTCGTCAGCTCCAACTTTATCAGCTTATCTTTACCGACGGTTACTATCCTTTAACAAAAAAAATAAAAATATAAAATAAACACCCACCAGGTTCCCCAACGCTCGCTGCTTTACGCTCCGCGTGCAGCGCTGATGACACCGCTGAGAGACTCCAGATCTGTTCACACAAACGGAGACGTAAACAAACCTCAGACTCCACCGTCACCGGCGAGCACTGGCGTCGACGTAACGTGATGACGTGTCGCTGAGATAAAGCTCTCCCGTGAAGAAGTGGAATGGCGCATTTAGGTGAAATCGTCGCGACAGTGTCGATGCAGCCGGTAACATGAGCCGGATACGCGGTGGTGGTTTAAAAAATTAAACCCAACCGACTGTCTTGAAGCACCAACACGAAACCAGAGAAGATAAAATAAAACTAATAAACCTGCCGTTGGCAGACACTCACCATCAGTCGTGTTAGCTACATGGTTGAACGGTTAATCTGGTTGGTTTCTCTTTTTCCCCCTCTCTCTCTCTTTTATTTATTATTTTCTTCTTGGCGCTTATTAGCAGTTGTCAAACAGCAAAACGGGACGTTACCACCACCACTTGGTACGGAGGGTGAACTAGATATGTCCTGAAAGAAAAAATAATAACAATAGAAAAATCTAAAATATGTAAAGTACGGTATGTGAGCCTGGCTCAGGTGGGGGGCGGACAGGGCCGTTACTAGCTTTTGTGGGGGGCTCTGATAAGATTCTGTTTTTGGGACTCCAATCTTGTAAAAAACTCAGTGGAGGATTTCAAACTCTTCAAAATGTTCACATGTCACACTTTAAGCAGAAAATAGGCTAGCGTTATAGTTCAAATTCAAAATAACTACAAAGTAAACCTAGCTAGCTAACATTTTTTAAATTTTACAATAAAAACAATGCAAAGCCATATACACCATAAAGAACGTATCAGATACTGAAACTGAGACTTTTCTTTTCCATTTCATGGACGATATTAGGTCATTTTGACTTTGATGGCAGCAACACGTCTTTAAAAAGTTGGAACAGGCCGTAGAGGTGAAGAAGCGTGTGGAACGGGTGGAAGAAAGTGTCAGGTGTGATGAGGGTATCAGCAAGAATGAAAGGAAAGGTGTAGATAAATGTATACATAAATACATACTTTTTGCCTATGAATGAATAAATAAATAAGATACATAAGTGGACATGAAATGAATAATAAAAATATGTCTCACATGCCCATTTCCCAATGTTAACAACGTCAGTACGGGGTCAGTGTAAGGTCAACGTGACTGCCCAGTTAGCTTACGTCGTAATATAATTTAACCGCTGGAATTTTATTTCACAGATAGCAAAGAGAACTTTTTAGCTCTTTTTAGGCCTACTCTGGTGCAGTTATTGTGTTCAGGTTATTTAAACTAAATAAACGGGACGTATGCATTTACAGTCGGAGCGATGCAGTGTAGTTTTGGATTATATTTTACTCTGGGGTGTCGAGAGATTTTATTCACTTTTGAAAGGTGTTGTGACTGAAAAAAGGTTGAGAAAGGCTGATCTAGAGGAAGACCAGAGAGGAGTTTTATGGATGTAGAGAAAGAGGACAAGAAGAGAAGAGGATGGAGAAAGATGGAGATGATTCACTGAGGAGACCCCTGAAGGGAAGATGAAACTGTTACACTACAAGAAAAGATAATTACATAAGACAATTGATACAAATGTTTAAACAAAAGTGAAAGTTAAGACATAACCCATCGAATACACTAGAACACATGTGTCAAACACAAGGCCCGCGGGCCAAATGTGGCCCGCCACATCATTTTATGTGGCCCTCGAGAGCTTGTACATTATTGGCTTACGTATGAAACCAATATTATAAGACTTAATATAAACTTACACTGCTTTATGCAAAATGTGCAATAGATTGCACATTTGCACATATCCGCTCTACTTTTGCACAATACTATCATTTGTACATATGTATATACCATCTCTTCTCTTTATAAAACAAGTACTTCTGTACTACTTTGTAATATACTTTTTTCTTTGCACTAGTTATACTATTTTATTTATTTTATTTTTGTTATACTAGTTTTTAAATGTCTGTTTGGGCATTCCACGCGGGCAGCAATGCAAGAATTTCGTTGTGCAACGAACATATGACAATAAACACTTTGAATCTTTGAATCTTTGAATCTTTAAAGCACATATTGGCAATAAACTACATCTCCCACAATGCATTTCGTCGTTACCCACAACGATGACAGCATATCACCATTAACGAGACATCAAGATGATTTTCAGAACTGACGAACATAAGAAAAACCTCTACAAACTAATCCCAACATGTCCAAGAAAAGAAAAATTGATGCACAAGGAAGACAGTTTCATGAATGATGGGAAAACAATTACAAGTTTGTATCGCAAGGTGAAAAAACAGTGTGTCTTTTGTGTTGTGAAGCGGTGTGAGTCGGCATTTTGACAGTAAACAAGGAGCTAAGTATGCTAAATTTAGCCCACAAAAAAAAAAGAACCACTTTAAACATCACCTGTGCGAGAGCAGGTTTACAACCACAAACCCTGAGTTTAATATAATAATGAGTTAAATATTTGAAACTTGAATACAAAATAAAAACAGAAATCGTTATTTAACAATATATTAAAGTGTAGTTTAAATTATTTTGATTTATATTGCATTTTGTTACATTCATGCTGTCAATCTGGCCCTTGGAGGGCAACCATGATGCTGATGTGGCCCTCAGTGAAAATGAGTCTGATGTAGAAAGTAATTTCTTTGAGGGAACGACAGTCCAGTTCACCGCCACCGTCGGCAGGTGGCGCCATGTTTGTTTTCCAACGCTGATAAAAGTGAAGAAGAAGAACGCGGAGGTCTGTTAGCCTGTTGTGGTCCCGAGCAGAAGGAGGAGGAGGTGAGACCTTCCGCTCACATCTATGTCTTAATTCTAACCGTTTAACGGCCGTTAACCCGTGTTTTTTTTCACCTCCGACAGAAATGGCGGACGAGGAGGACGAGGCCGCCTTCGACGAGGAGCTGGAGGACGGCGCCTGCGGGGCGGACGCGGGCCACGGCCGCAGGAAGAGGCTCTTCTCCAAGGAGCTCCGCTGCATGATGTACGGCTTCGGGGACGACCAGAACCCGTACACGGAGTCCGTGGACATCCTGGAGGACCTGGTGATCGAGTTCATCACGGAGATGACCCACAAGGCCATGTCCATCGGCCGCCAGGGCCGCGTCCAGGTGGAGGACATCGTCTTCCTGATCCGCAAAGACCCCCGGAAGTTCGCCAGAGTCAAAGACCTGCTGACCATGAACGAGGAGCTCAAGAGGGCCAGGAAGGCTTTCGACGAGGCCAACTATGGCTCCTGAACGTACATGTGGACTCAAATTCATGCTGAAGTTGTTGTTGTTTTGTTTCTTTATCTGAGTTCTGTAGCTGATTATTCTCATTTAGATGACTGACGCAACTCGTGACGTCATGCTGTCTGGGACTGTTGGAATAAAGTCACTTACATTTTGTTGTAAGAGCCTTTCACGCTCATTTGTATGTCTCAGCAACATCAGCCATCACTTCAGCAAATCCAGGAGCAGAAGGTGGGATCAGAGATGATGGTGAGGAGAAGATCAGCTGGGTCCGTGGACACAGATTAGGGTCTAGGACACTGTGATGTCAAACACAAGGCCCCCGGGCCAAATGTGGCCCTCGAGAGCTTGTGCATTATTGGCTTACATATGAAACCAATAATATAAGACTTAATATAAGCTTACACCACTTTAAAGCACATATTGACAATAAACTACATCTCCCACAATGCATTTCGTCGTTACCCACAACAATAACAGTACATCACCAATAACGAGACATCGAGACGATTTTCAGAACTAATGGACTTAAGAAAAACCTCTACAAACTAATCCCAACATGTCCAAGAAAAGAAAAATTGCACAAGGAAGACAGTTTCATGAACGACGAGAAAACAAATACAAGTTTGTATCTCAAGGTGAAAAAAACTCTTTTGTGTTGTGAGGTGGTGTCAGTCGCCATTTTGACAGCAAACACGGAGCTAAGTATGCTAAATTTAGCCCACAAGAAAAAGAACCACAAACCCTGAGTTTATATTAATAATGAGTTAAATATTTGAAACTTGAATACATAATAAACACAGAAACCGTTATTTAACGATATATTAAAGTGTAGTTCACGAACGCTGCCGGTTCTGGCGGGATGTTCAGAGATGTTCAGGCTGTTTGAGCAGAAAAGAACCAGCATGACAGTCAGGAGTAAAACTGCATAAAAAACAGTTACAGACTTTAAAAAAAAAATGTGAGAAAAAAATCCTCAAATTTACATTTGTAAATCAGAAAAACAGAAAAAGATCTGAAATTTTGACTTTAGAAAAAATTTGCAGAGAAAGTTTTGTCTCACAGATGAGAAACAACTGATGATGATGTTTCAGTAACCAGGTTCTGTTTTATCAACTCAAGAGTTTTGCAGGAAAAACTTAAAACTTTTGCAAAAAAATTCCAACTATGAACTCACTAATCTGAGGAAGAAAACTTAAAAATAATTTATCATATAAACTTTCAAATTTGAACAAAACAAATTCAGAATTTAGAAATTTTGACTTCACAAAGTTAAAAATATGCCAAAAAAATTCAAAAATTCTTTATATTTATAAATTTAAGAAGTCAGAGTGACTCAATATTCTTTTTTAAATTTGTGCCTTTTATAAAAGTCTGATTTATCAGTTTTTTGTTTTTGCAGATTTATGAACGTTTAGAACCTGAGCTCATTAAGTTTTTCCTTTCAGACGTTTTCGTTCATAGACAACTTCAGACTTTTTCCCAGTAAATTTATGAGTTTTATGAGTCAAACTTATTGAGTTTCTTTCTGAAATTTTTTCAGATTTGTTTTTCAGTGTATTTTCATAAACGTTTGAGTTTATAAAGTTAGAAGAATCAGTTCTTGGGGGGGGGGGGGGGGGGGGGGGGGGGGTCATAACAACACCTACACATACTAACTATTTATAATTGTTTACTCAAGAACACTAACATTAAAGAACAACTAAACATCACTTGCATCTCCAAAACAAAAATGAACATAAATATTATCTTTTTTACTTCTATTTTACAGTTACTTGTGCAACTATCACATCTGCTTGATTAACATTTGTTTATTCGCATTACTTGGAATAACAGCCATTAAACCTGAACTTATCCCTCCAAAATACTAACGCTTTGGATAAACATATTATTTGATACCTGGACTACAGAGAAGAAGAATAAAACAGATTTAGTTTTCCTAAATCTCATTACATTTTTAGCCTTTTAGATCTATTCTATGTCAGAATTAACCTGCTTGACACATTTTATAGTTTTAATATTATACTAGAGTGACCCAAAAACCCAGAGAGAGGGCCCCCTACTGGCCTCTTGTTGATACTGCAAAAATACTCAAAGATAAAAAAGTAGCTTTATAAACCATACATTTATTTAAAATATTCTTTTTCTGTTTGAAATGAAGATTTTCTGATCTGTAAACATAAATAATGCCTTATAACCAGTGACATGTGGTGAGATTCATGGCTAGTTAGCAGGTTATGGTTTATATGTCATATCAGAATCTTTTTAAAAGAGTTTCTGGTGGCCTTTATTGGATTGGGTGAAAGAAATGACTAAAAAGGGACAAAACAACATATTACAACACTGGAAATTGAACCCACAAACCACGAGACTATCTAGTAAACACTATTGTTGGATCCTGACATTAAACTATTTTTTTTAAATTAAATTGCTCCATGCAGTGCTGCTGTGATTAGTTAGGGAACCAATCAACCAATCATCCTTCAAACAACATTTGTGGCTTATTCCACAGACATTGATCCACCAGCACCACGAAAGAGAAGACAAAGATAGATAGTGTCCAAATTTAAAAAACTTCTCCTCCTCAAACTTACTTGTCTTTCTTTACTTTTAATTTTTCCATCCATCTTTCTCCTTGTGTTTTCTGCTTCCATCTTTCTGTTGACAGACGCTAACGTTAGTCTGCTTTGTTGGTTTTTAGGCCTGTAAATGATAAATGATCGTCTCAGCTCCCCCTGCTGTTAGTTTATAGAATGAAAGATTTTGGTTATTGAACAGAGCTGATGGCTGTAGACCGGACGATTGTTCTGGACTTTCCCAGAATCCTCAGATGACCAGTGTCCCTGTCCTGAAGCCTGGTCCATGTAGGACGAGCAGGTTGTGTGAGTGAAGTTAGGAGACGGTGGAGGTGATGGTGATCTGGGATGCAGCTGAAGCATCTTCACACTGGTACATTCTCATGATGACTGAACCTGTGGTGTTTTGAAGTCTCGTTCTTCTTTTAATGGACCGACAGAAGTAACCGGACCGTCTGGTTCCTCACATCAAAGGCCCGTTCAGATGGCAGTTTCTCTTTTTAAGTGTTGGAGTTCACGTGTCTCCATCATGTCAGCTGGAGGACTGAACCACGTCTCCGACTGGCAGACGACTGATGAACCTCCTGCTCTTCTGAAGGATTTCTGGATATATAAAGACCAAACCAAGTTTTAACAATCAAACTTTAACCGCCAGTGAACCTGAACGTTCACAGCCGTCGATCTTCCACATTAACAACCTCATCTCTGCACCCTAAATGTTATAAATCGTCTCTGGGTGGGGAAAAAAAAAAACAGTTGGCTGTGGTTGAAACAAAATGGACAAAAAGAAGAAACAAACAGAATTTATTCAAATTCCTCAAAATATAAATGTTTACAGACCGACTACAAGTGAGTGTTAGTTTATTTATTCAGTTCAAGCAAATGACTTCTTTGTACAGTGAAGTGTTTGGATGAATTGGTCTAAGCAGCAGGTCACAGGCTGCCTTTCTATCTAGACTACATCTAGATCCGAGCTTTACCAGCGGGAGGGGGGGTGGGGGGGGGCCATCACAGGGTCAGCGGGCGTTAAAAAGGGAGTCGGGGACGAGTGTAGCCCAGCGGGCGACCCCCCCACCCCACCGCCGCCGCCGCCACCCGAGCCGGGTGTCCTAGCTGTCTGTTGAGGATGTCTGCAAGGATGGAGAAGAGAGGCAGTAAACCAGGTGGACAGGAGGGGGGGGGGGTTGGGTGGGGAGGGGGGACGGATGTTTTCAGGGAGGGTGGAGGGGTGGAGGAATGTCCATGAGTCTTTCTTGTTTTACTGCACATTCTCCATCATCTTGAGGAATTCTGGGAAAGAGGAGAGAGAGGAGGGAGAGGAGGACGTCACTAGAAGCAGGTGCATGATGGGAAAAGTTCTTTTAAAAAGTATTTAATATTTAAAACGTATGAAAAGTTTCCAAGATTAAGGTCACTAAAACTCCACTTTAAAGACCTACACTGTAAAAAAAAATTGTAATATAACAGAATTTTACTGTCTATTTTCTGTATTTTTAAAATACCATTTAATTTACATAAATAGACTGATTTTACATGTCAAATGTAAAATAACATAACATTTCTGTAACTGTGAAAACACACAATATTTCTGTTCTTTTACAAAAAAACCCCATTAGAAATACATATATTTATTGTTAAAATACGTTCACAAATGTATCGTAATTTCACAAATATTTGTCTGTTATTTAAGGGAATAAACTGTCAAATTCAACTTTAAAACTCTAAAAAAAGGAAAAAATCATTTAAAATTACTGAGGAATTGATAGTAAAAATTTGTAATTTTACTATAATTTCTTTGTTAATTGACTAATATTTTCATTGAGGTGTTGCAGACCAGGATCCACTACAACTCAAAGAACAATTCAAAGTCCATAAAATTGTAGCAATTTTAAACCCAATATCTAGTTTTTCAACAGTTTTTTTGACATGTTTTGAAAGATGAATCACATTATTTTTTGTGTCATATACTGTTATATAACAAACACAAATTATTATACAACTTCTTTACATGAAATAATGTCATTGAAACCAATTAATAACAGCACATTTCTGTAAATTTAAGCATTATTATTCGTAATACAGCATTTACTTACCATATTTCTAGGTAATTTAATTGTTTTAAAATGTGAAAATGTTTCTAATTAAATGTTAAGAACAACCTGAAAATAAGGCAAAATCTTGTTAAAATTACAACTACAAACTGTATTTTAATTATGGAAAAAAACTTTTTTCTTTGTTTTTTCTGTTATTTCACGGTATTTTTCTGGTGCCCCAGCTGCCGGAAAATTACTGTTTTTTTTTTTATGATTTTTTTTTTCTTTTTTACAGTGTAGCAGTTTCTACAGAAGTACAAAAATATACTGATACTATGATAAAAAGCATTCCATTTACACTCCCCAGGTGCTTTATTCCAAAAATCTGCACCTGTTAAAGTAAGTAATAAAACAGCTAGAACCGGGCCGGTCACGTACCGTCAAAGTCCAACATGCCGTCGTTGTTCTTGTCTCCATCCTTCATCAGCTCATCGATCTCCTCCTCTGAGATGCTCTCACCGGAGCTGCGGATGATCAGAGCGAACTCCTCTCTGTCGATGTAGCCGTCGGCGTTCCTGCGGGGCACACCGGAAATGACGCAAATTAAGAACAACGCCTCACCGTAATCACGCAAAAAACAAAACAAACTGCGCGTGTCTGCCGTGCACGTACTTGTCGAACACGCGGAAGCACTCTGCCAGCTCTTCCTCGCTCTTGCCGGCCTGGTCCTCCTTGAGCAGCCTCACCATCATGACCAAGAACTCCTCGAAGTCGATGGTTCCGCTGCCTGAGGGATTTTACGCACAGTTTTACGCACAGTTTTACGCACAGGAAGCGCGACTGAGCCGTGATTTGAAATGATCTAATTAATTACAACAGAGACCAGCAGAGACTCGGAGGGCCTCCTAACACCTCCACCTTCATTTTTTTTTGCTTCTCTGCAAAGTTACACATTAAAATCTGCGCGTCTCCTGCGCGTAAACCGGTCGTTACGCACAGAAGGTCGCGGATTCACCAAACACCCCCGTGGCTCACCGTCCTCATCGACCTCCTCGATGATTTCGTCCAGCTCCTCTCTTGTCGGGTTCTGGCCCAGCATCCTCATCACGGTACCCAACTCCTTGGTGCTGATGTCACCGCCACCGTCGGTGTCGAACATGTCGAAGGCGGCTTTGAACTCTGGAGGAGGAAGAGACGGTTTCTGCGGTCAGAACCGGATGAATGAAACCGTCCAGGACGTTCTGAACGGGACCGGATCAAACGGATCCGAGCCCATTACCGCTTTACTAATTAGATCTATGTTTCATTGGGCCTGATTTAAAGCACTAGATCAGGAGTTGAGGCTTTCACAAGGAGCCGAAACAACCAGCTTTGCTTTCTTTTAAATTGTATTTATTACACACATTTACACATTAATATGATCTTTTTAATACATATTTTTATATTTTGGAAATATTTGTTTAATATTTTATTTATATCAGATTGTACTCTGTTTTAATATAAAATTGGCAAATTTATGTACATATATATATATATAAAATATATAATAATATAATAAATATATATATTATATTATTATTATTATTATTATTATTTATTATATAATATTTTATTTATATCAGATTGTACTCTAAAAATAAAATTGGCAAATTTATGTTTACATTATATAAATAAAATTATAAATTATAAATATCTAAATATTATAAATTAGAAAATATCATATCTTTTATATTTATATCTATATAGATATATATATATATATATATATAATATATATACATAATATATATAATTATTATCAATTATTATTATATATCTTTTATTTATATAAGATTTATATTTATATTTTATATATTTTTTTATTTTACAAATATTTGAATGTGTGTAAGATATTACACGGCATACATTTCGGACCATTACTGTGAAAGTCTGAGACGGAAGTTCAACTATTCTAGCGGTGCATTTGTTTTAATACCGGCGTATCATAACTCAGTTATTTTACAGTCTGGTGAATTAAAAAAAAAAAAACTGCATAAACTGCTAAGGTTTATTTAGTTAGTTCATGGTAACAAATGTTTACTCCCTCATTAACGTTTAACCGTTTTACCGGAAGTACAGACTGTTGATGGAACTTCACAATAAAAGTATCAAACATACGCTGACTATTTGCTAATTGATAAAATAGCTTCCAATATTATATTTAAAAAAAAAAAGTAGAAATCAGGGGAAATCCAGCAATCAGAGCTACGAATTAAAACAATTAGAAGTTATATCTTACATTTATTCTTAGAAACAAAAAGGTGTCTGTTTTCATCTGAAAGTGACAGCTGGTTCCAGGTGTGACGCAGCTGTGAACTAAAAGCTGCACCTCCCGTTTTGGCCAAAGAACGCAGAGTTGTTACCGGTAGAAAGTGAACAATGAGATGAGATTGAAGCTTTAGGTGTTTTTATGAGGATTTTATTTTTTTACTGGTGTTTTACAGGAAGCCTGTCAGCTGCGTCCTGGATGAACATAACTTTTATTTATTCATCCTCTGTACTCACCAGCCAACATCTCCTCGCTCAGGTAGGAGCGGGCCTCTTGTTGCGCGTCAGTCTGAAAGAAAACAGGTTCCACGCCGTTAAAAGACGCTTCAGTTTCATTTTTAGTGATAATTCCAGTTAAACTCAGTCTTGGCGCGGATTATCACAGTTATGGAGGCAAAGCGTCCTCGAGGCGAGATTTATTTATTTGCTACTTTTTTTAAGTCTTTAAATGCATAATTCAGTCAAAGTTTATGACAGGTGTCGACACCACACAGGTGATGCGCTCCTGGAGGATTAATGCTGATTAATTAATTAATAATGTTGTTTATGACAACCAAACGGCGGGATTTCTGCTGTGTGAAAAAGATCCTGCAGCTGAGTGGAAACGAGTCCAGCTATTTCAGGCTCGGGGCCCTCGGGGCCCCTGTATAAGGCCTGCAGACACCCAATCCGCTGGAATCTGATGCTCAAGCAGAATCCGGATCCGTCCAGGCGCGCAGCGGCACCCGACGTTTAACAGCCGGCGCGCGCGTTTGCAAGTGGCTTCAGTCAAAATCAGGCAAAATAAAAAATATCAAGCTGCTGAATTTAGAGAATCAACGTGGAAATTAAAGATCTGATTTAAGTGACATTAACAGATAAGACGTGACAGCAGATAAAGAAGATAATTTTCTACTCAGTCATTAACGCATTAACTATCCGGAGTGAATCAAAGCTGCAGCGGTTCGGTCCGGTCGTTCAGCTCTTACCATGTTCGTGGATCAGCTTTTCCCCCCCAAATATCCAAAGGATGAAAAGAAAAGCCCAAAGGAGTGGTCAATCCGCGTGCACCCCAACAGAGAGACTAGACGTCAAGACAAGGTTCAGACTCACTTTAAACCGGGCGGTTAGGCCCCGCCCACAGCCGCTCACAGGCCTCCAGATTTAGTATCGTGAACTTTTAGGGTCCTGGGGGGGCCAGGGTTAGGGTTGGGGGCCAATCACACCCTGGAGAGCCTGGAAACTGAGGTTTAACATGTAAAACAAGTTAAATCTGATGGATGAAAGAGGATCCTGGTTTCTGGGAGGAACCAAGCATTTTGACTGATGTTGTTGGGTTTGACAGAGATGGGGGGGTGGGGGGGGGGTGTTGTTCTTCTCAGAATAGCTTTAACTCAACAGTATTGAGTCAAACAGTCCTCAGAAAAATCCAGAAAGTGGTTTCCTGTGGTTGAAAAATGCAAACAGAAGCACAGCTGGATTTGTGTTGAGGACCTTTAAACAGAGTGAACCAGAGGGGTGGGGTGGGGGGGGGGGGGGGGTGGGGGGGGGGGGGGGGGGGGGGGGGGGGGGGGGGGGGGGGGGGGGGGGGGCTCCCTGTTCTCGACTTTTCTTAGCAGCTTATCGGTTTTGTGGTGATTTAGTTTCAATCTGGGTGTGAAACCCTAAACCAGGAGAAAACTGCCCCCCCCCCCCCCCCCCCTCCCTCGGCCGTGCCCTGAATAGCAGGAAGATTTCAGGCTGAGGGTTGGGATGGGGGGTGGTGGGGGGGTGTGGTCGGGGGGTGGAGGGGGTCCGAGTACTGCGTCACCTGATAAACACAAGTCGATGCTCCTAATTTGGCGTTTGGTTCCTCGGGGGGGAGGGGGGGGGGGGAGGGGGGAGGATTTGCTCTGGGGAGATGGTGGGGGGCCTCCAGGCTATATACCCTGACGGGGACCGGCGCTCCGCAAAGGGAGGTTTGATGTCTCTGAGGCCCGGGTGTCTCGGGGGGACGTCTTCATGGAGACACTTTCAGACAGGGGGGCTTTTACCTGGCCGGCCCAGGTGATCAGATCAGATCAACCCAGCTGCAGCTCTGGGGGGGGTGGGGGGGTCTGCCCCGCGTGGACCGGTGCTTCATGGGAACCGGAGCGCCGGACAGGCAGCGGTAACGGCGCAGGACGGGTACGAGGGGGACGAGGACGAGACAGGAAGTGCATGCAGAAAACAGGCAGCAAAGACGAGCGGAGCACCGTGTTGTGGAGGAAGAAATGAGATTTATTCAGAAAGCACAGGTCAAAGTGGAGGAAGGAAGGAAGGAAGGAAGGAAGGAAGGAGGGGAGGGGGATGGAAGGGAGCTGGTGTAGCATTTCTGGAGAAACAGCAGCTGCCAAGGAGACAGCTGGGTGGTGGTGGGGGGGGGCAAGCGTTCGTCTTAAAAGGTTTGAAGGGGTATTTATAGACATCCTTGGATCAGCCCCCGGGGTGGGGGGTGGGGGGGGTGGGGGGGGGTCCTGAATCCAGCTCGTTAGCTGGGACGGGTTCTGGAGCGTTTCGGTCGCTGAGGAATGTAGAGCCGGTCTCATCACTGGACGTTCTCCATCATCTTAAGGAACTCTGGGGGGGGGGGGGAGATGGTTCCCGTTAATCAACAGGTCAGCTGTCCATCAGGCTGATCAATTAATCCCTAAACAGATAAATGAAGCCGTCGGCCTCAGAGTCGGTCAGTCACCACATTAATGACGGAAACGTGTCGGTCAGATCCATAAAACATGAACGGATCCTGATCTAATGATCGTTTCTGTCTTCGTGTCGTCTTTACGGACGTCTCGTCATCATCAGAGTAATTAAAACCATCACACGACTTCCTACTGGTTGTTTCGTTTCCTTCACGACTCATCTTATATCAGGGGTGTCACTCATTTTCAGAAACCGCTCTTTCATCTAACCTCGTTTTCATTCTGCCGTCCCACGACACACACACTACATTACCCATAAGGCCACCTTCTTAAAGGGCCAGGCTGGCTCACAACATTTCTTTACTGTGAGAAAATGCCCACAACATCCTGTGATGTTTCCGCAATTTTTTCTTGATTTTTTAAAAATATTATATATTTCTGGAAAAAAATCCACGAATAACTAAAACCGCGGAACTTAAAGCGCAAATTGGCGAATAGGATCACTGTATTATATTAAACTCAGCGTTTGTGGTTGTAAACCTGCTCTCGCACAGGTGATGTTTAAAGCGATTCTTTGTTTTTCTTGTGGGCTAAATTTAGCATACTTAGCTCCGTGTTTGCTTTCAAAATGCCGACTCACACCACCTCACAACACAAAACACAAACTGTTGTTTCAGCTTGAGATACAAACTTGTATTCGTTTTCTCGTCGTTCATGAAACTGTCTTCCTTGTGCATCTATTTCTCTTTTCTTGGACATGTTGGGGTTAGTTTGTAGAGGTTTTTTTTAAGTCCATTAGTTCTGAAAATCATCTTGACGTCTCATTAATGGTGAGATACTGTTATCGTTGTGGGTAACGACAAAATGCATTGTGGGAGATGTAGTTTATTGTCAATATGCGCTTTAAAAGCGGCTATATGTCTTATAATATTGGTTTAATATGTAAACTAATAATGCACAAGCTCGAGGGCCACATAAAGTGACGTGAAATTTGGCCCGCGGGCCTTGGTTTGACACATGGTCTTATAACTTCATAAACACCAGTTCAAAGGTTCTTGTTTCTGGGGCCACAACGACAGGGTTAGCAGTTTATCATTCAGAAGTTTATGAGTTTGACAAACAGCCAAAAATAAGTTTTATGGTTTTAATAGTTAGGGGTTAGTTATAAAGTTATAATATAGTATCATAAAGTTTATCATCTTTACAAACAAAATGTGCCGTTCTGAAAAAGTCACGATTTTATGGCAAAAATGGGGGAATTTTCTCAAAAAGTGGGTTTTGGATTTAAAGGGTAAAAAGGTCAAAAGGTTGTTTTTTATTTTTATTAGAAATTTTTATGATGAAAAGATTTTTTTAAGTTGTGATTTATTAAAAAAGTGATTTTAGGAAAAAATTGTAAGGTGCAATTTGCGAAAACAATTTTGCAAAACAGTGATTTTTTTTTTTAAAAATCACAATTTTTTTTGTTTTTTTTTTTTAAAAAATCAAAAAAATATTTTTTTTACCTTAGAAAAATGTTTAAGGATAAAGTTTTTAAAAGTTTGGAATTTCTGATTAAACAGTATTTAAAATAAATTCACAAATTTTACCAAAAAAATTTTAATTTTTAAAAAAAAAAAAGATTTGAAAGACAAAGAAGGTTAGGATTTGATAAAAATTTTGGTTGAATTGGTTTTTTTTAAAAAAAAAAATTGATTTGTAAAAAGTCATTTTGCAAAACAACAGTATTAATGACAAATGTTGAATTAAGGAAAAAGTTTTAAGTTTTAAAATCAATTTTAAAGTTTAGAAAAATTTTTTTTACAAAAGAAAAAAAAGATGAAGTTTGAACTTTGGATTCTTTTAAAAGATTGATTTACAAAAAAAATCACTTTTTTGCAAAACCAGAAGTTGAAAAATTTGAAAAAAATTTTTTTTTTTAACCATTCAAAAGTGATTTGCAAAAAACTTTATTTGTGATTTTACACTGAGTTAAAATTTGGTTTATGAAAGTTTTGAATTTTTGACAAAAAAAATTCTGATTTGATGTCAAAATGTTTCAGTTTGAGATTTTAGGATGAAAATTCTTTTTAAGGACAAAGTTGAAATTCCTGATCAAATCGTAATTTTGGATTTTTCAAAAAATTCAAAGATATTCGTGTTTGAACAAAAAATTTTGAAGTCAAAGACGAAAAAAATTTTGCAAAACCTGATTTTTCATGAAAAAAAAAAAATTTTTTTTTTACCTCAAAAACAAAATGACAAAATCTGTGATTTTACGACACTGAGTTGTAATTTTATGTAAAAACAAAAATCACGATTTGGTGTCAAAAAGTTGTGATTTTTGCAAAATTTGGGAATTAATAAAAAAAAATGTACTAAAATTACGACAAAAAGTTATGTGATTTAGGAAATTATATTTATATTAATAAATTAGCTTAATTTAACCGAATGTGTCCCCAAAAACATCTGTACATGGCCTCACTGAGATGCACGTGTGACGCTCCTAAATTCTGATTTCCCAGTATAAATGGAACGCTCGGTAAGTGGAGAACTGGGAAATAACTCGTTTCTGGAACAACTGGTCTTAAATGGTAACTTCAGCTCCGTCTCCCAGTTCCTCCCAGTCAGTCCCAGTTAATTCCAGTTCCTCCCAGTCAGTCCCAGTTCCTCCCAGTCAGTCCCAGTTCCTCCCAGTCAGTCCCAGTTAATCCCAGTTCCTCCTCCCAGTCAGTCCCAGTTCCTCCCAGTTAGTCCCAGTTCCCAGCTCCAGTTCAGAACCAGACTGAAAACCTTCAGGTGTCCTCATGCTCCTGATGATCATCCTGCAGGTCTGACTGATGATGTCATCCTCTGACATCATCAGTTTTTACTTCTTCTACCCGAAGCTCAGTCTTACCGTCAAAATCGATTTTCCCGTCTTTGTTGGTGTCTGATTCTCCGAACATCTCGTCGATGTCCTCCTCCGTGACCGGTTCTCCAGTGAGGTGGAGGATGTCTCCGAATTCCTCCCGATCAACGAAGCCGTCTCCGTTCCTGAGGATCATTAAAACGGCCGTTAGTCACTTCCTGTTTTCTTTCTCTGTCAGCGGGACGTCTGCTGAACTTCCTGAAGTTCATCCTCATCTGTCGTCTCCAGAAGAACAATGATGCTGCACATGTAAACAAACCCGATAAACCTGATAAACCCGATAAACCTGATAAACCTGATAAACCCGATAAACCCGATAAACCCGATAAACCCTGATTCCAAAGATGTTACGCTGTTATAACGTAGGATTTAAAGGTCTCATAAAAACATATTTTATTCCCAGAAGAACATGAAGATCGTATCAGATGTCACATGTCCAGCTCATGATCACTTTGGTGGCAGCAGCACATCTGGAAACAGCTGTTAACGGGCTGCTGTTCCTCATCGTGGAGCATCTCCTCGTCTTCTAACATCTGTCTGGAAACATCTGGG
Organism: Hirundichthys speculiger; assembly: GCA_018398805.1. Lineage (NCBI taxonomy): Eukaryota > Metazoa > Chordata > Actinopteri > Beloniformes > Exocoetidae > Hirundichthys > Hirundichthys speculiger. Next base: position 101,299 of record JAGFBZ010001943.1, read on the forward strand.
ATCTCCGTCAGGAGACCAGTTTCTGGAGCTTCTGGTCTGATGCAGGATCCCAGCTGCTCCACAGTCCTGGACCTTCACAGCTGGATTTATGGTCTTTCTGATGCTCCAGATGTTTTCTGCTGGTCAAAGTTCAGCAGCTGGATCTTCTCCTGCTGCTGCGATGATCCAGTCTGTGGTTCAGCATCGTCCTGCTGAAATATTGAAGATCTTCCCTGAAAGAGACGACGTCTGGATGGAGCAGATGTTGCTCTGATGTTCTCTTTAGCGTTGATGGAGCCTTTCCAGATGTTCCAGCTGCCCATAATCAACCCCAGACCATCAGAGATGCAGCTGCTGAACAGCTGGATGGTTCCTCTTCAGTCTGCAGGACTCAGACCATCTTAGATGAGCTGTGGTCCAGAGAAGACGCTGGTGTCTCTGGATGGTCCTCACCTGTGTCTTCTTCTCTGATGGTCCAGCTCTAACCTGCATCAGTGGACTGTAGGAGACAGACGGCGGATTCTGTTCCCTGTGTCCATCAGTGATGTCCATCATGATGTCCATCAGTGATGTCATCAGTGATGTCCATCAGAGATGTCCATCAGTGATGTCCATCAGTGATGTCCATCAGTGATGTCCATCAGTGATGTCCATCAGAGATGTCCATCAGTGATGTCCATCAGAGAATGTCCCAGTTTCAGCTTCTGACATGATCTTTATGTTCTTCTGGTAATAAAATATGTGTTTATGAGACTTACAAGTCACTGCATCCTGGTTGTATTTACGTTCTACTTGTCGTCCCAACTTTTTTGAGTGAAAGATATTTAAACGTCAGAGAAATGAAAAATTTAAATTAAATTAAATAGTACGGAGTAACAGGACTGCCACTAAAAAAAAAAAAAAAATCATTAGCTAATAAACAAAATTATACATAAAAAAAGGACCAACAGAGAAGCATGAAGGTGGGTGATGAAAAAATAACTGAAAGAAAAAAGATAGGTAAAGCTGAAAATATAAATAATGACATCATATATTTTCATATAACTATGTGAAAGCATATATTTTTTTAGAATAATGTATCAAATAACCAACATTCAGTGTATAAATAAAGTAATTCAATCCTATGCTAAAGGTTTAATTTCTACATAAATAAATGAAAAGGCTTTTAAATTGTCCTATTGTCATGGGAGGTAAAAAAAAAAAAACAATCAAAAACTCCAAAATTCACAAAATCCAAGAATTAAAAAAAAAAAAAAAAAAAAAAAATCAAAAATACAAACTTAACTTGACTGCATGGTATACGGTGAAGATGAGGACAGGAAACAGAAAGGAAGTGACAGGACTTATAAACACACAGGAACAAACGAGAGGCAGGTGGGAACCATCAGGCTGACAAGGGGGAGGAAGAAAAGCTGAACACCACGATGACAAGACAGACCTTCAAAGTAAAACAGGAAGCACTGGAGACATGGAGAGACGCCAACTTGACAAAACACACAGAAAATAGAAAAACTCAGCCATGGCTGACCCGGGCCATGACATGAAAGCATATATTTTTATTAGAATAATGTATCAAATAACCAACATTCAGTGTATAAATAAAGTAATTCAATCCTATGCTAAAGGTTAAATGTCTACATACATAAAAAAAGGCTTTTAAATTTTCCTATAATGTTTTTGCCAGTATGTCCTTACATTCCATTAGCGTGTTTATTGTTTTTCCTTCACGTGTGCTTATTTGTTTTCCAGCTGTTTAAAACCCAGCTGTGTTGCAGTACCACCTCTGACCACAGGGGGGCACATAGAGCCACTGACAGTACTGACTGGAGACGAGCTGCTCTGTCTCGTAATACCACTTTGTTCCACCGGAGGTGCTCTTCAGCGTCTGTTACGTCAGGTTGTGACACATGAGCTGTGACATGTTGCTCCCGTGTGGTCAGTAGTGGTGTTACTACATAGGGTGGCTTTAAATGTTTAGCTTTTGTGGCACTTCTATTGTTCCATATATACATTTGTTCCTTTTTAAAACAATCTTTTTTGTGTGTTGGTGTTATAATTTTATATGCGGTAACCTTTAGAGTTTTTTTCTTACTTGTCAAAAATGCGGAAGCATTCGGAAAGTTCTTCTTCGCTCTTCCCGGCCTGGTCCTCCTTTAGCTGCTGCACCATCATGACCAAGAACTCCTCGAAGTCGATGGTTCCGCTGCCTGAGGAGGATGAGATGAGGATGAGGATGAAGGATGAGGATAAGGATAAGGATGAGGATGAGGATGAGGATGAAGGATGAAGATGAGGATGAAGGATGAAGGATGAGGATGAGGATGAAGGATGAGTCCTACATCCACCTCCAAACCTTTTACACCCCATTACTGTATGACTCTATAATACTCCTTTCTCTTTTCTTTACAGTGTTATAGAGTTTACAGAGACTTAAAGTTACTTACAGTCACGTGCAAAGGTTAGACCCCCCCCTCTTAATTTATGTCTTTCTGTGATAAAACTTATATACTTATATAACTTATATACTAACTTATATATTAACTTACCCTTAATATATTTCTTGTGACTGAAGCTGCTATAAGAGAGATGCTGCCAAACAGAATTTTGTTGTATTTTTTGTACAATGACAATAAAGATTCTTATCTTATCTTATCTAAACTTAATTAAGATCATAATTTTAAAAACAACTGGTTGTGGTGAGTTTTTAGTACTCGTGGGTTTTAGACAAATACAACCTCGGATGAACAACACACACCTGTGGCATTTTTTGTTTTCATTAAACAAAAGAAAATAAAGATTGTGGTCAATCCTAAGTACCCCCCCTACTGCCTTCACACAGGATTTAAGAGGATTAGTTTCAGTCCGGTGCGGCTGATCATCAGCTCAGATGCAGCTGGTGTGCAGACCTCTACATTTCCTGGTCTGGAGCATTCAGGCGTGGGTTAACACAATGCCAGGAGGAAAAGACATAAGCAGTGGCCTTAGAGAAAGCAGCTGTTTTGTCAAAAACAGCTCTACCTTTCCACCAAACCCTCCTCCACCTCCTGCCCCTCCTCCCTCTGTGACTGTTTACATGAAATCCAATCCTGGTTCTCTTCAAATTTTCTCAAACTCAACAGTGATAAAACTGAGGTCCTCCTAATTGGCTCCAAATCCACCCTCACTAACCCTCCCAGTTTCACCATCCCCATCGACACCTCCTCTGTTTCCCCCTCCCCTCAGGTTAAGAGTCTGGGTGTCATCCTCGACAGCACTCTATCATTCCAATCCCACATCAATAATATTACCCGGTCTGCCTACTTCCATCTACGTAACATTAATCGTCTACGTCCATCCCTCACTCCTAACACCACCGCCATCCTGGTCCACACTCTGATTACATCCCGCCTGGACTACTGCAACTCCCTTCTCTTTGGTCTCCCCCACAAATCCATCCATAAGCTCCAACTGGTCCAGAACGCTGCCGCCCGTATCATCACCAGGACACCATCGATCAGCCACATCACACACCTGTTCTCCAGCAACTCCACTGGCTCCCAATCACACATCGCATCGACTTTAAATTCTGCTCTACACATTCAAGGCCATCCATAACATCGCTCCCCCGCCCCCGTACCTCTCTGACCTCCCTCCACATCAACACTCCCATCCGAACCCTCAGGTCTGCCTCATCCCTCAGCCTCATCGTGCCACCAGCCCGTCTGTCCACTATAGGGTCCAGAGCCTTCAGCCGCTCTGCCCCCCGCCTTTGGAACTCCCTCCCTCCTGACATCAGAAACATTAATTCACTATCCATCTTCAAATCCCGCTTGAAAACCCACCTTTTTAAACAAGCTTACTCACTCTAACCAACATTGTGCTGCTGCAAATTTTAATTTAATATTTTAACTGTTTTTTTAATTTTAACTGTGTTTTTTTTAAATGTTTGTACGGTGACCTTGAGGGTCTTGAAAGGCGCCTTTAAATAAAATGTATTATTAGCTGTTGCTGCACATCAGCAACAGATCAACATTCTGCGGCGAAAAAGGTTATTGACAAGTGAAAAAACATTCAAGGTAGCTGTCAATAATCCCAACCAAAGGCAGACCAGCTGGTTTACTGGTTGGCTGCCTGGTGAAGGCCTTACACAAACCCAGACTGGCTGGGACTATGGAGCCCCGTTTGGGTCAATGAATAAATGAGTCTATTATTATGAAATACAGGCGTTTATTATTATGAAATATTTCCCATTATTATGATAATGGTTTCGTTTTTCATAAGAATGAGCTTTTACATAATAATGGCTTTGTTTTTCATAAGAATGATTTCTGTGTCAATCACAGCAGAGAGGGCGGAGCCATTTATGTGATTGGCTGCTCTTTCATTCAGGCATAAGCAACAGAACAGTGAATATCGATAGTGGGCGAGAGGTGCGACGTATATACTCCAGGCCAGTAGGTGGCAGAATGCACCTCAGTTTACGATCGGACTAGGAGCACACCTTGATGACATCACGGCCCGCTGCTAACGGGACCTCACAGCCAAAACTAGTCGATGTCAGAGCATAGAATGGAGAAGGATCAGCCAATGAGCGTGCAGGTCAACCACTAGTCCCCGCCCACTGGCAAAATGTCATTATTATGTAAAAAACTCATTCCTAGATAAAAAAAAAAAAAAAAAGCCATTCTGAAATAAACTATTATGCATTAAACTAAGATTAAATAATAATAAAAATATATTTCATAATAATTACATTTTTTCATAATAATGGATACATATTTCATAATAATAAACGCTTGTATTTCATAATAATAGACTCATTCATTCATTGAATTATGACCCAAACATTAATTATGACATTAATTAGGATTCTGTTCTATTGAGGTTTGATAAAATCAGGTTCCTGCACTTTTGTTCGTAACTTCATGAACCTGGAAGACAAATACGGATGAACGTTTAAAAAGGAAAGGGGGTCCCAGACCTTCGCACGGCGCTGTATGTTAGTTTTGAAATGTGAGAGAAAAAAAACGCGGCGTCATCTCGAATTTCTGATCCCACAGTTTTCTCACCGTCCTCATCGACCTCCTCAATGATGGCGTCCAGCTCCTCTCTGGACGGGTTCTGGCCCAGCATCCTCATCACGGTGCCCAGCTCCTTGGTGCTGATGTCACCGCCGCCGCCGTCGGTGTCGAACATGTCGAAGGCGGCCTTGAACTCTGAGCAGGAGGGGGGAGACGTTCAGGTTAGCTTAGCCAAATCACGTACATCTGTTTTCTCCAGCGTTTCGGTCTGTTCCGTAACGATAAAGAGGCTTTGACGGCTCGCCAGAGGCGTCCGTTCCGAACGCTGCTGCTCCTCACACCTTCGGAGGTCACCTGCATGGTTGTTCAGCAGCGCGTCCACCAGGGGGCGACGACGAGTCGCGTCACGGACGTTAGCAAACGCAGCAGGTGTTGTGGAGGCTGTAAAATCTGCGCGACTACAGAGTGACTTCCCAGCCGTGGAGCTAACGGAGCTGCAGCGTCGTACGGATGTCTACAGATGCCCCTCAAAGTTTTCTCGCCATTTTTGGTCAAAATTTCCATTTTCGTGTATTTAATTAACGACTGGGCTCACGACTGCCCCCACGACTCCCGGTTGTGTCGCTCCGACGTTAAGTGTCAAGGCTACCCACTAGAGGTCTTCGGAACAACCCGACAGCCCGAAAACCAGAGGTTCTGACCCGAATCGGGTCTCGGGTCCGTTCACAAGACGTGACTCAGGGTTCTGGTCTGAATCGGTACAGTTAGTCTCGGTCCGGTCGGTGCTCTCTGACAGGCTGGGTCTGCGTTTACCTGAGAGAGGTAAAGATATTGGCGGTGGCAGCTGTCACTCAGCCTCCCTGTCCCCGCCCCCTTCCATCCAATAGGCTGCTAAATGTCAGGTGACAGGTCAAGCAAAAGTAAACAAACAGTAGTTTGGTTTAGCTAATGTCAGGACTCGGGACAGTTTAATTAATTATTAATTAACATGGCGTGTTTGTCATGAAACAATCGTGTTATTACCGTGTTATTAGCGGTTTGCCCGGCAGCTGTAAAGCAGAACGGATCACCAACATGACAACGCTGGATGAGAGAAAATGTTCACGACACGTCCTGACCGGTGTAGGCTATTAGCGTTAGCAGTTGCTACCAATAGCATCTGTATCCACAAAGAAAATAACGACGCGGATTTATTGTTGTTTACATCACGTAGCCTATGTAGCAACTGAACCGGTAGAAGAAGACAACTTTAGGTAAGAAAATCAAGTTTTATTCAACGCTAGACAACTTTAACATGAGCAACTATGGGCTGGATTGTCGGAAACTAAAGACTCAGTTCGGGTCGGTTCCGGGTCCAAATATTCCGAGTCCATTCGGGTTCGGAACCCGGACTTATGATGATAGCTCGGGTCGGGTCGGTTTCAGGTCGAATTTTCACGGGTCCATTCAGATTTGGGTCCTTGAAAGTGGACCCGTGAAGACCACGCACCGAAGTTGCAGGAGGTGCAGTTCCCTGACTGACCACCGGGGACCCGTCATTCTTCAATGACTCCAGCTGGCTACTTTTTGTGAATCTGACATTCTGAACATAATTACATTGATCCCTTATTTTTCGCGGTTAATGTGACCGGCGCCCCCCCCCCCTGCAAGAATCAAAATCCTCGAACTGGAGCCGGAGCCCCCCGAGCCTCAATAATGTGTTTAAAATATGTTTAAAAACCGCAAAAAAGTAGCGAAACAAGACAAAGGCTCAACTCTGGTCTTTCTGTTTCCTTCACAGCCTCTGGTCTCTGAACCGTAGTAAACAAACTGCTGGTATTGTGCTATTTTTGGCTCGTAATTAGCGGCTAACATGCTAACAACAACACACACACTACATTACCCGTAAGGCCACCTTCTTAAAGGGGCCAGGCTGGCTCACAACATTTCTTTGCTGCGAGAGAACGGCCACAACATCCTGTGATGTTTCTGCAATTTTTTCTTGATTTTTTTTTTTTAGATTATATATTTCTGAAAAAAATCCGCGAAAATAACTAAAACCGCGGAACTTAAAGCGTGAATTGGCGAGGGATCACTGTATTCTTATTTCAAAGATAATATGTCCTGCTGGTCTGGACGGGTGCCGGATGAAGTTCGCTGCTGTGGAACCCTCCAGAGTCCACTCTGACCCCACCTTCCAGACCAGGAACCAGTTTTTGGCTGGACTAACCGGGTCGGGGAGTCAGCTGAAAGGAGGCTCCCCTTCAGGGAACCGTGGGTGACGTCACAGAGAACTTCTCCAGTTCTTTCTATTCAGTCTGATAATGAGAAACTCTTGACATTTAAAGAAGAAAAAAAAAAAAAACAGGATCACCAAAGCACCGTGGAGGTAATTTAACAAAGGTTACGCATTCGACATGAGGAACAAACCTGAAATCATCTCCTCGGTGAGGAAGGAGCGAGCATCGCTTTGGGCATCGGTGGGCTGAGGAGGAGAGGAGACAAGGAAACAAAGGAGGAGAGGTCAAAGATGGTAATTATAACACTAGAAACACAAAACATGTTTATAAAATTAGGGTGAGAGGATAAAAGACCTTTCAGCCTCTTAAAAGACCGACTGACGTTATCGCTATGATGACTGTTGATGTACAAAAGAAGCTCCAGTAACAGCTCAGGTCTGCTCTTCATCTGCAGAACTTCGTGCCTCCTTTTATTAGAGTTTGACCAAGTGTTTGAGTTTTTTCTTTTAAATGTCACTTCTTTCCCCCGCAGACGGCGTTGTCGGTTCGCTCTGATGCACCGGCGCCTCCTCCAGCTCTCCTCCCGCCGCACCGCAGGTTCGAGTCCCGACAGGGGCCTGGATGTACCTGCACCACCTCCACCTCCGCTCAGAAAGCGATTCTGTGGGTCTTTGAGCCAAAACCGGTCCATGTCCTAACAGAGTTGGACATGTCCCCCTGTCAAAACTGGCTCATGACATCTGGGCCACATCTGGCCGATAAGACTAATAGATAGACTAAACCCAGATCTGGCCCAGTCGTGGGACGGGTCCGGCCCACAGAGACGCTCGCCGGTCGTGTAACTAGAAGTTGCTCAGATTTGACCCGAACGACTGCGAGGAGACAGAAATCTGATGAGACGTAAACTGTGTCCAAGAAGACAAATATAAGAGATTTAAAATAATCAACATACTAAATTAACACTCTCAGATTTGATTTCAACGCTTTTAACGTGTCTATATGGGTCCAAACCACAAAGAGTTAATTTAACTCTTTTTGGAGAGTTAGTACCTTAACACTAACTTAGTGTAATTATTGACTCTTTTTGGAGTTAAAATTTAACACTTCTTAACTCTAACTAGTGTTTCTTTATATCAACACTTTTATGTAGTGTTAGACATTAACGCTCTTTCGGGATTGTTGGTTAACTATACAAGTGTTACAGCCATTTTAACACTGTAAGGTGTAAAATTAGCTCTTCTGAATTACTAAAAAAATACTTACAAAATAAGGTTTGCTAAATATAATGCCATCATGTTTAGTTGAAACTCATTTATTTCAAACATGCGCCACAAATTAACATTTAAAACACTTTATCGGACACAATTCGTCGTTAGCTAACCTAATGTTACCACTGACATAATGCTAACAGCCTGCAACCGATACACTGTTTATTCAGCGTTAGCTTGCTTAGCCGAGTTAACAACACAACAAAAATACGGTCTAAAACTTTTTTACCTTAGCAGATAGTCTTTACCATCAAATTACAAGTTTTAGCGAACCAAATGATGAACTAAAATCATCACTGCTTAGTGCGGCTAATGTGGCAACATAACTTTACCGTGAGTGTCTCGCCATTGAAGACAGACCAGGTGCTAGAGGGGTAATATAAATATCAAAACCTAACGTGAACATAAAGTTAGCTAATTTTACTTCATGAACAATGTCGACATAAAACCACGGTGAACAACACAGGTGAACGAGACGCTCCTCAGTCGGTATTTTCGCTCCTGTTGCTGTGTAGCACGGTGGGGGCGGAGTCTCATTTACACCTGAAGTGTCACATCCACATTTTGGAATTAAGAGTTAAATAGTCCAGAGTTGATTTTGCTACAATGACACTTACAGATTTGATCTGAAGACACTTTGTTTTGATTCCAATTATTTGTAAACTAAGGGATTTGACTCTATTCAGAGTGGAATTAATTCTGCTTTTGCTTAGATTTCATCAACACCAGAAATATAACTCTTCTCAGTTTGCTTCATCTCTGCATCCTTGAAACACCTGGAAGTCCATTCATTCCTATGGGAACTCTTTTTATTTTATTTTTCATTTTTTGGAGCGTTATTTGCCTCACTTTTGCGGTGGACCACTTTGATTCTGGAGAGAATATGTCGCCGCCCCCCCCCCCCCCCCCCCCCCGCGTAAATCATAGTGCATTAACTGGAGCTGGAGCCCCCCGAGCCTCAATAATGTGTTTAAAATTTGTTTAAAAATCATAAAAAAGTAGCGAAACAAGACAAAGGCTCAACTGTGGTCTTTCTGTTTCCTTCACAGCCTCTGGTCTCTGAACCGTAGTAAAGAAACCGCTGGTATTGTGCTATTTTTGGCTCGTAATTAGCGGCTAACACGCTAACAACACCAAAAGAAACAGTCCGGTTTTCTCTGCAGGAACTTGTGACATCACACAGGTTGTATTGTTGGGCTCCTGTCGGTTAACAGAGAATGTTAACGACACACACACTCCATTACCCATAAGGCCACCTTCTTAAAGGGGCCAGGCTGGCTCACAGCATTCCTTCACTGTGAGACAACGCGCACAACATCCTGTGATGTTTCCACGATATTTAAATTTTTTTTAAAAATTATATTATATATTTCTGAAAAATCCACGAATAACTAAAACCGTGGAACTTAAACCACGAAGTGGCGAGGGATCACTGTAGAAAGAGACAAACCAAAAACCAGAGTCAGAGCTATCAGTGCCGGAGTGACAGCCAAGGACTGGAAATAGCCTCGTATCAGAGAGATGTGGAGCTTAATCCTCCACCAGCTGGTTGGACTCGTCAGCGATGGAGACGGACGTGGAGCAGAAACACTCCACACCAACACTTCATGTGGAGTTGTTCATCCAGAAACTTTTAATCACAGGCCCTCCTCATTGCAACACATTTGATCACAGGCCCTCTTGGGTTCATGGGGTGGGACACTTGGGTTCATGACAAGACTGGGGATCGACCCAGGGGCCTTCCAGCCCGGACGGCACACGGCTCCACCACTGCACCACCACAACAAAAAACAAGATTAAACATGTAAAAGCCGATATCTATGGGAGCCCCAGGTCATATGAATAAATGAGTCTATTATTCATGAATAATGAAATAGTATCCATTATTATGAAATGTAAATTATGAAATATATTTTTTATTATGAATAGTTTAATTACAATAGTTTATTTCAGAGTGGCCTTTTTATTTAAGAATGAGTTTTTTTATAATGGCTTTTTGTTTTAAGAATGAATGATAATGGCTTCGTGTTTCATAAGAATGAGTTTTTGACCATGGTTTGGGCCAGTGGGCGGGGCCAGTGGTCTCATTGGCTGGCTGATCCTTCTCCATTCTACGCTCTGACATCGACTGTTTTGGCCGTGAGGTCCCATTAGCAGCGGGCCGTGGGGTCATCAAGGTTCCTAGTCCGATTGTAGCTATGGCAGCTTGGACTGAGCTACGGGAAACCTTGACGTTTCTTAGTCGATGTCAACTTTTAACCGTAAACTGAGGTGCATTCTGCCACCTACTGGCCTGGAGTATATACATTGCACCTCTCGCCCACTATCGATATTCACTGTTCTGTTGCTTATGCCTGAATGAAAGAGCAGCCAATCACATAAATGGCTCCGCCCTCTCTGCTGTGATTGACACACAAATCATTCTTATGAAAAACAAATCCATTAATCAATAATGGGAAATATTTCATAAAAATAAACGCCTGTATTTCATAATAATAGACTTATTTATTCATTGAAATTATGACCCAAACGGGGCTCCATAGATATCGACCGAACTCCCTCTTACTTTTGTAATTATGTTCTGAAAAAGCAAAGCAGGCGGTGGATCATCACCCCCCCCCCCCCTCCGTTGCTGGAGGTTTGACCCCATTGTAGCTGCTGAAGGTCACTCCCAACCCTGCAGTTTACGTAAAAGCTATTTTTAAAGGTGAGAAGACTTGAGAGAGATTTTTTTCAAGGTGAAAGGCCCAAGTTGGGAACCGTCGGGGGAAGGTGGCGCGTCTTCTCACTTTACTCAGCTGTGTGCTCGCTATCTTTAGGACGGGTAGCCGGTATTAATCACGCCGAGCTGAGTCACGCCGTGATGGAACACAAAAGCAACGCAAAGACCGAGGAGGAGACGGCGAGGCCGGACGAACGTTTAAAAACAGGCAAACGTGCAAATTAAATTCAGGAGTTCCAGGAATTAAAATCAGTCGTGTAGAAATCCAGCTGAGCTCCAGACGAGGACCTTTGCCCCCCCCAGACAGTTATCTCCATCTTCTGCTGCCCTGCTTTGATTCGTTAAAAGCTTCCCGCGCCTCCCTCCCAGTGTTGGGTTTCTTACCATGGCGGCGGCCGGCTGCGCTGAACAACAGACACCAGAACGGACAACAGACGAGCGGGAAACCTTACACAGCCTCAGGTGGGACTGACTTTGCTCGGCTGCATAAGTACCCTCTCATCCAGCTGGGATTTTGCTGAAAATGATTAGGATTGGGCCGGGGGCCCTTCCCCAGATTAGCGCCGGCCAATCAAATCCAGCTCCAGTTCGTGGGGTCTTACAATCGCCTGATGGACGTCCCCTTGTGTGGCGCGCTGACCGGTCCCCCATATTTAGAGAACAGACAAGCTCTCTGACATTCATAAAGGAAAAAAAACACACATGGCTACACAGGCATCAGGCAGCTGGAGGTTATTTTGGCGAAGGATCAACTGGGCAGATGAACTCTTGATTTCACAAGCTGAGCAAGAACCAGATCCACACACACGGATTAACACCTCCCTGTGAGCACAGATCCGTTACGCCCTCCGGGTCCATCTATCTGCCCGTCCTGCTGTCCTCACCGCTGGGAACTTGGCCCTGCATCTCTGACGTCTCTGACATCATCTCTGACATCTCTGACATCATCTCTGAAATCTCTGACATCATCTCTGACATCATCTCTGACATCTTTGACATCATCTCTGACATCATCTCTGACATCTCTGACATCATCTCCGACATCATCTCTGACATCTCTGACATCATCTCCAACATCTCTGACATCATCTCTGACATCTCTGACATCATCTCTGACATCTTTGACATCATCTCTGACATCATCTCCGACATCTCTGACATCATCTCCGACATCTCTGACATCATCTCTGACATCTGTGACATCGTCTCTGACATCATCTCTGACATCATCTCCGACATCATCTCTGACATCATCATCTCTGACATCTCTGACATCATCTCTGACATCTCTGACATCATCTCCGACATCATCTCTGACATCTCTGACATCATCTCCGACATCTCTGACATCATCTCTGACATCATCTCTGACATCATCTCCAACGTCTCCGACATCATCTCTGACATCTTTGACATCATCTCTGACAACATCTCTGACATCTCTGACATCATCTCCGACATCTCTGACATCATCTCTGACATCATCTCCGACATCTCTGACATCATCTCTGACATCATCACATCTCTGACATCTCTGACATGACATCGTCACATCTCTGACATCATCTCTCTCTGACATCATCTCCGACATCATCTCTCTGACATCATCTCTCGACATCTCTGACATCACATCATCTGACATCATCTCTCATGACATCTCTGACACATCTCTGACATAATCTCCGACATCATCATCTCTGACGTCTCTGACATCATCTCTGACATCATCTCCGACATCATCATCTCTGACATCTCTGACATCATCTCTGACATCATCTCTGACGTCTCTGACATCATCTCTGACATCATCATCTCTGACGTCTCTGACATCATCTCTGACATCATCATCTCTGACGTCTCTGACATCATTGCTGACATCTCTGACCTTATCATCTCTGACGTCTATGACATCATCGCTGACATCTCTGACATCATCATCTCTGACGTCTCTGACATCATTGCTGACATCTCTGACATCATCATCTCTGACATCTCTGACATCATCTCTGACATCATCTCTGACGTCTCTGACATCATCTCTAATAGGTCCACCGAGCTGCTTCGTTGCCAGTTTCTCGCTCCATCAACCAGCAAGACATCCATATATGCAGCCAAAAAGTGACAAATCTATACGGCGAGTGCTCTTGTGATGTATAAACGAATACTTTGATCTCTGGCTTCTTTGGTCACGTTTTCCTCGTTTTTCTTCTTCTAACTCACATGTGTCAAACACAAGGCCCGTGGGCCAAATTTGGCCCATCACGTCATTTTATGTGGCCCTCGAGAGCTTGTGCATCATTGTCTTAAATTTTAAACCAATATTTTAAGACTTAAAATAAGCTACGCTGCTTTAAAGCGCATATTGACAATAAACTACATCTCCCACCATGCATTTCATCATTACCCACAACGATAACGATGGCTATGAGCAAGACGATTTTTCAGAACAAAAAACCTTTACAAACTAACCCCAACATGTCCAAGAAAAGAAAAATTGATGCACAAGGAAGGCAGTTTCATGAATGATGGGAAAACAAATACAAGTTTGTGTCTCAAGGTGAAATAACAGTTTGTATTTTGTGTTATGAGGCGGGTGTCAGTCGTGAAAGAGTTTAATCTACGTCAGCATTGTGACAGCAAACGCGGAGCTAAGTATGCTAAATTTAGCCTACAAGAAAAACACTTCTGCTTCTAAAACCAAGGTAATAGATACTCTTACAACCACAAACCCTGAGTTTAATATAATAATGAGTTAAATAATTGAAACTTGAATACATAATAAATACAGACACCGTTATTTAACAATAAAAACAGACTCCTCCTCCTCCTGCTGGTCACCAGTCTGACTCCTCCTCCCCCTGCTGGTCAGATGTTGATGTGTGACATGAAGGAGGGTGCTGTCGAGGATGACACCCAGGTGTCCAGATTTGGCTAAAGTGGATTTGGTGCGGATGAGGAAAACCTCTGAGTTGTCGTTATTTAAGAAACTTGCAGGTAATGGAGATTTTACTTCAAGAATGCAATCAATAAAGGATGGAGGAGGAAGGGTGGAGTTGGGTTTTGAGGAGATGTAGAGCTGGGTGTCATCCACATCGAGAATGTTATGGTTGCAGAAGATGAGACAGAGGCAGGAGCCCCAGGATGGACCCTTGGGGAACACCTGAGGTAACTGAGTGGGTGGTTGAATGGTTTAAACTGAATGAACTGAGAAAGATATGATTTAAACCAGATGAGGGCGCTGTGTGATACCAGCAGAGGGAAGTCTGTCAAGAAGAGGGAGGGGATGGATAGAAGACCAGCGTCAGCTGCCTGGAGGAGGTCAGTGGTGATTTTGGACCGAGGAGCAGGTGAATATGAGTCTGCAGTTTTTCTAGAGGGTTCGACCCCCTCGAACCCCCCCAGGCCAACAAGCTTAGTTGATTTTATCCTGTTAGGTTTGTGTTCAGAGGACAGAAATCAGGATCAACGAACGTGCCAAGTCGCCGACGTGATGACACCTTAACATCCGACACCACCGACGACACTGAACCTGCGTCTCCAACAGTGTTGTACCTGAACGGGTTCATTGAACAAAAGTTCACGAACTAGTTCATATTTTGTGCGAGCGTGAACTGAGCGCGCTCTCTTTCTCCTTCACCAGCGGGGGGCGTGAACGAGTTCATTTGGGCAGTTGTGAACGACGCTCTTTCAAAGTTCACGCACGGTCAAAACCGTTCCAGGTTTCCAGAGAACCACATTTAAAATCCACCACAAACGAGCCTGATATGTATCTGAGGAAATCAATCAAACATGGCAACGCGGCTGTCGCTGCTGTCACGCTAACATGGCAACACGGCTATCGCTGCTGTCACGCTAACATGGCAACGCGGCTGTCGCTGCTGTCACGCTAACATGGCAACACGGCTGTCGCTGCTGTCACGCTAACATGGCAACACGGCTGTCGCTGCTGTCACGCTAACATGGCAACACGGCTGTCGCTGCTGTCACGCTAACATGGCAACACGGCTGTCGCTGCTGTCACGCTAACATGGCAACAAGGCTGTCGCTGCTGTCCCGCTAACATGGCAAAACGGCTGTCGCTGCTGTCACGCTGCTGTCGCTGCTGTCACGCTAACATGGCAACACGGCTGTCGCTGCTGTCACGCTAACATGGCAACCCGGCTGTCGCTGCTGTCATGCTAACATGGCAACACGGCTGTCGCTGCTGTCACACTAACATGGCAACACGGCTGTCGCTGCTGTCAAGCTAACATGGCAACGCGGCTGTCGCTGCTGTCACGCTAACATGGCAACACGGCTATCGCTGCTGTCACGCTAACATGGCAACGCGGCTGTCGCTGCTGTCACGCTAACATGGCAACACGGCTGTCGCTGCTGTCACGCTAACATGGCAACAAGGCTGTCGCTGCTGTCACGCTAACATGGCAACACGGCTGTCGCTGCTGTCACGCTAACATGGCAACACGGCTGTCGCTGCTGTCACGCTAACATGGCAACAAGGCTGTCGCTGCTGTCCCGCTAACATGGCAAAACGGCTGTCGCTGCTGTCACGCTAACATGGCAACCCGGCTGTCGCTGCTGTCATGCTAACATGGCAACACGGCTGTCGCTGCTGTCACGCTAACATGGCAACTCGGCTGTCGCTGCTGTCATGCTAACATGGCAACACGGCTGTCGCTGCTGTCACACTAACATGGCAACACGGCTGTCGCTGCTGTCACGCTAACATGGCAACCCGGCTGTCGCTGCTGTCACGCTAACATGGCAACGCGGCTGTCGCTGCTGTCACGCTAACATGGCAACACGGCTGTCGCTGCTGTCACGGCTGTCGCTGCTGTCACGCTAACATGGCAACACGGCTGTCGCTGCTGTCACGCTAACATGGCAACGCGGCTGTCGCTGCTGTCACGCTAACATGGCAACGCGGCTGTCGCTGCTGTCACGCTAACATGGCAACGCGGCTGTCGCTGCTGTCACGCTAACATGGCAACACGGCTGTCGCTGCTGTCACGCTAACATGGCAACACGGCTGTCGCTGCTGTCACGCTAACATGGCAACACGGCTGTCGCTGCTGTCACGCTAACATGGCAACACGGCTGTCGCTGCTGTCACGCTAACATGGCAACGCGGCTGTCGCTGCTGTCACGCTAACATGGCAACCCGGCTGTCGCTGCTGTCACGCTAACATGGCAACGCGGCTGTCGCTGCTGTCACGCTACATGGCAACACGGCTGTCGCTGCTGTCACGCTAACATGGCAACGCGGCTGTCGCTGCTGTCACGCTAACATGCAACATGCTGCAACACGCCTGTGTCGCTGCTGTCACGCTAACATGGCAACGCGGCTGTCGCTGCTGTCACGCTAACATGGCAACACGCTGTCGCTGCTGTCACGCTAACATGGCAACACGCTGTCGCTGCTGTCACACTAACATGGCAACACGGCTGTCGCTGCTGTCACGCTAACATGGCAACACGGCTGTCGCTGCTGTCACACTAACATGGCAACACGGCTGTCGCTGCTGTCACGCTAACATGGCAACACGGCTGTCGCTGCTGTCACGCTAACATGGCAACACGGCTGTCGCTGCTGTCACGCTAACAATTACGTTATCAAATCTTTAAAACAAGCATGAAGAAAGCTACAGTTACCCAGAGCTGGAGGAGACCCCCGACTGATTGAAATATTGAAATGGAGGAAAAAACATTTGCACCTTAAGGACCTGTTTTTGTCTGATAATAAAGACCATTTAGCAGCAAGTTTTTTCTCATATTTTTAATCTACTGTAGAGCAGTGATTCCCAAAGTGTGGGCCGCGGCCCCCTGGTGGGCCGTCGTGGGACTGCAGGTGGGCCGTGAGAGGTCATTAAAATTAAACAAATATGTTTTAAATCCTTGATCTTTTTAAAATATGTTTTTAATTACTGTAAAATATTGGTGACATGATTAAAAAAACATTAAGAAGTAATAAAACAAACCAGTTAAGTTATTCTACTGTCATCTTAACTTAATATGACAAGTGTCACCTTATTTGTTGACCCCTCACATTAATATCAGATCATGGTTCCTGGTCCTGTATGTTAATCACAGTTGTGATTAAAGGTTCTGGTGGGCCGCGGAGATTTTTCACATTTCAAATTGGTCTTTGGTGTTCTGAAGTTTGGGAACGGCTGCTGTAGAGAGAAACTGAAAGGGAAATGACAGTTTTACAGGCTGTTCCTTCAGTGCTAATGCTAATGCTAATGTGAACCCTGGTTGGTTCAGGATTCAGAATTGGACCAATTGTTTTCGACAGATAAAATGGATAAAATAATTGCAGTTTGTGGTGGTGTAGTATATGGACAGTGGCAATTATTTTGCTCGCAGCAACATTAAAAAATATTTTTTTAAAAATTAACTAAAAATGAACTATTTAGTTGAAATGGTGAACTGAACTAGTTAATTTTAATTTCTATGAACTATGAAGTGAACTAGTTCGTGTAGAAAGTGAACCTGCCCAACTCTGGTTAACGGAAACCGGCCCGTTCTTGGAGACGGCTAATTTTAAAAACCTCTGGGTCTCTCTGCTCTGAAAACCGGATGTTTTCTCTTCGACAGTCATCTCGCTTCATGAAAATCAACTCTCTACACTGCTGAACACTAATTTTATGCAATCAATTCACTGTTCAGCCAGTGGAAACCATTGTTAGACGGGGAGACGGTGAACTGGATGCTGATTAGGTCGAATAATATGAATAACGAACCTCAGGAGCTCAGTCGACTGCAGGGAAATTAAATTACAGGTTTCTATAAATGACATAAGATGACCCTCATCATGAGTGATTGATCCTGAAGAAAATCACTACGACTCCTGAAGGGACCTCATGAGACATCTGAGTGGTACGGACCACCCAGCACACATATGTGCTCAAGATAGAAATAAAAATGACAGATGTGGTCTGAGACGAAATAATCACCCTCAGAGATTCGGCTCCGGTTCAGAGCATCACGTCCGTCACCGTCTGTGCGGGAAATTCACAAAAGCAGCTGCATTCGGTGCTTTTGTGACATTCGGTGTAGCGATTACAGAAAGAACATAGGAAAAAGAAATGCACGCTAACATGGCAACACGGCTGCCGCTGCTGTCAAGCTAACATGGCAACGCGGCTGTCGCTGCTTTCACGCTAACATGGCAACACGGCTGCCGCTGCTGTCAAGCTAACATGGCAACGCGGCTGTCGCTGCTGTCACGCTAACATGGCAACACGGCTGTCGCTGCTGTCACGTTAACGTGGCAACACGGCTGCCGCTGCTGTCAAGCTAACATGGCAACGCGGCTGTCGCTGCTGTCAAGCTAACATGGCAACGCGGCTGTCGCTGCTGTCAAGCTAACATGGCAACGCGGCTGTCGCTGCTTTCACGCTAACATGGCAACACGGCTGTCGCTGCTGTCACGCTAACATGGCAACACGGCTGTCGCTGCTGTCACGCTAACAATTGCATCATTAAACGTTTAAAACAATCATGAAGGAAGATGAAAGCTACAGTTACCCAGAGCTGGAGGAGACCCCCGACTGCTGGGGGGGATTGAAATATTGAAATGGAGGAAAAACCATTTGCACCTTAAGGACCTGTTTTTGTCTGATAATAAAGACCATTTAGCAGCAAGTTTTTCCACATAATTTTAATATTCTGTAGAGCAGTGATTCTCAAAGTGTGGGCCGCGGCCCCCTGGTGGGCCGTCGTGGTACTGCAGGTGGGCCGTGAGAGGTCATTAAAATTAAACAAATATGTTTTAAATCCTCGATCTTTTTAAAATATGTTTTTAATTACTGTAAAATATTCATGACATGATTAAAAAAAACATTAAGAAGTAATAAAACAAACCAGTTAAATGATATTTTACTGTCATCTTAACTTAATATGACAAGTGTCACCTTATTTGTTGACCCCTCACATTAATATCGGATCATGGTTCCTGGTCCTGTATGTTGATCACAGTTGTGATTAAAGGTTCTGGTGGGCCGTGGAGATTTTTCACATTTCAAATTAGGTCTTGGTATTCTGAAGTTTGGGAACGGCTGCTCTAGAGAGAAGCTGAAACGGAAATGACAGTTTTACATGGGCTGTCCCTTCAATGCTAATGCTAATGCTAATGTGAACCCTGGTTGGTTCAGGATTCAGAATTGGACCAATAGTTTTCGACAGTTAAAATGAATAAAATAATTGCCGTTTGTGGTGGTGTAGTATATGGGCAGTGGTAATCATTTTGACAAATAATTGCTCACAGCAACATTAAAAAAATATTTTTTAAAAATGAACTAAAAATGAACTATTTAGTTGAAATGGTTAACTGGTGCCCAACTCTGGTTAACGGAACCGGCCCGTTCTTGGAGACGGCTAATTTTAAAAACCTCTGGGTCTCTCTGCTCTGAAAACCGGATGTTTTCTCTTCGACAGTCGTCTCGCCTCATGAAAATCAACTCTCTACACTGCTGAACACTAATTTTATGCAATCAATTTACTGTTCAGCCAGTGGAAACCATTGTTAGACGGGGAGACGGTGAACTGGACGCTGATTAGGTCGAATAATGTGAATAACGAACCTCAGGAGCTCAGTCGACTGCAGGGAAATTAAATTACAGGTTTCTATGAATGACAGAAGATGACCCTCATCATTAATGATTGATCCTGAAGAAAATCTCTACGACTCCTGAAGGGACCTCATGAGACATCTGAGTGGTACGGACCACCCAGATAGAAGATAGAAATAATAATGACAGATGTGGTCTGAGACGAAATAATCACCCTCAGAGATACGACTCAGAGCATCACGTCCGTCACCGTCTGTGCGGGAAATTCACAAAAGCAGCTGCAGTTTCTAATTAAACAGACATCAGGAAGTCAGATCGTGAACACGAGACATTCGGTTACAGAAAGAACAGAGGAAAAAGAAATGCAGTTTAAAAGAAGCGACGCTGCTTTAGCTGTACTTCCCTCTAGGGGGCGCCACAGTGGAATCGTCGCAACTAAACTTTGTTCCACAGAGGACACGCGCAACGACAAATCAGGACGCTGGCGACACCCGGAAAAATCTGCCGCAAACGCAAAGAACAGCGCGCCGAAGTAACGGCGACAGGGTGAGGGGGCGGGGCCTCTGAGGTGAACCACACAGGTAGTAGCTGGTGTCATGTCTCTGATCCAGTGTGGTACAGAACTAGTTTCTCCTCTGACCTTAGATTTGGATTTCCACCACCAAAGTCTAACTAATCATTTGGATTGAAGAGGAGAAGAATCAGGCTGTTCTTTATTGGACCGCTGTCATCAGTCATCACTGGGGGCGGGGCAAGTTAACGCGATAATAACGCGTTAACGCATCAATTTATTAACGCCAACATTTATTTTATCGCGCGTTAACGCATGTCGCTCACATTTTGTTTGACTCTTTGTTTTGAAAAGTCTGTTTCTGGCTGCTGCGGAACCTGAAAACAGTAAACAGGAAAAGCTAAAATAGACATGGAGAACGGTAAAAAACCGTTAACTTTACAGTTCAGGTAGCAACTCAGGTAGCAATATTAACAATTCTGTCTAAAAAAAATAAAATTCTGGACTGCAACAGAACTTTGTGGTCATTCCTCCATGTTCCATCAGATCTGCTCCATGTGTTCACTGTCCTGCTGTTCTCTAGCTGGTTACTGCAGTGCAGCTCCATCTAGTGGCTCAGATGTGTAATGACAACAGAAAGTCCAGTCCTCCATTATAAAACAAATTCAGTTCTGTTTTTAATTTCGTATTTTTGATCCAAGTCTAAATTGAAATATAAAAAACAGGCTTTTCTTTCGTTTTTTGTGTTAGATCAAAAAACGAAAAACGTAAGAAAATGTCACTTTTTAATTTTTTTCATTTTTGATTGACAATTGAAAATGGAAAGAATGATTGATACATGGATTGGTAAAGTTACTGAACTTTAACATGGACATTTTCATTTTAAAGTTCTCCCAGACGGAGGATTCAACAGAAACAAGGTTATTTGTAACAACTGACTAGTTGAACTCCCCGTTAAAAGTTTCTGCTGTTACCTCAGAAATTACCTGTTTTAATGTTCTGATTGTGCTGAGACACAATCATTTTGTTGGATTTTGTTTGTAGACTTTTTTTTATTTTTTATAAAAACAGGATGACATTAATGCCCTGGCAGTGGCAATAAGCTTTATTTTATTTTACATTTTTTAAGATGAGATTTACACTAAATATGTGTTACTGACAAGTGCTGATGTTAAGTGTTTGAACAACAAATGTTATGACACTTTAGTTCATATGGCAGCAGAACATTTAAATAAAAGTGACCTTTACACTACTTTTGAATTCATTATTTGATTTTGCATATACAATGCGATTAATCGTGATTAATCAGGGAAATAATGCGATTAATCACGATTAAAATTTTTAATCTTTGTCCAGTCCTTAGTCATTAAACAACCACTCAAGCGTTCAGCTGAATCACCAGAGAACATTTTTGTCTGATAACTTGGTGAAACGCATCAAAGCGAGACTCTTTGTCTCTGGTCCTCCAGATGACGTAACTCTGCTCCTGCTATTTTAACTCTCCTGATCCTCCACATCTCCTTTTTCCATCTTCACCTCCTCTCAGAGCCACGCTGCAACTTCAGCGTCCATGCCGTCCATCTTAAGCCCCCCCTCCCCCCACCCCCCCCCAGCCCCGCCTGATTGACAGCGCCAGCTGAAGCCCTGCCCACCTCAGGATTTCCCACAAGCCCTCCTCCTCTGGGCGGCTGACAGGACTGTGCTTTTCTCTTTTTATGTTTGTTTGTTTTTTTTTAAGTGAAATCGAGATAAAATGTTTCTTTACCATTTTGCACGTTGTTTTTTTTTTTTTTTTTTTTTTTTTTTTTTCTACTTCTTCTTTCTCTTTCCACCTTCCTCTCTGCCTCCGTCTATTCCTGGACTCCAACTCCAGGAGCAGCTGAGCCTCCTAGATAAGGCTGGAGGTCTGCTGCTCCTCCCCCCTCAGCCCCCCCGCTCCTCCTTTCTCTCTTCCCTCGAGGGTTCTAGTTGTCTTCTAGTCCCCACCGACCACCATGTCCCTCACCAAACGTCTTCTAGTCCCCACCGACCACCATGTCCCTCACCAAACGTCTTCTAGTCCCCACCGACCACGTCCTCCCCCACCGACCACCATGTCCCTCACCAACGTCCTCTAGTCCCCACCGACCACCATGTCCCCCACCAAACGTCCTCAAGTCCCCACCGACCGCCATGTCCCTCACCAAACGTCTTCTAGTCCCCACCGATCGCCATGTCCCTCACCAAACGTCCTCTAGTCGCCACCGATCGCCATGTCCCTCACCTAACGTCCTCTAGTCCCCACCGCCGCCATGTCCCTCACCAAACGTCCTCTAGTCCCCACCGACCGCCATGTCCCTCACCAAACGTCCTCTAGTCCCCACCGACCGCCATGTCCCCACCAACAGTCCCTCACCCCCACGTCCTCTAGTCCCCACCCCCACCACCCTCAGACCGCCATGTCCCTCACCAAACGTCCTCTAGTCCCCACCGACCGCCATGTCCCTCACCAAACGTCCTCTAGTCCCCACCGACCACCATGTCCCTCACCAAACGTCTTCTAGTCCCCACCGACCGCCATGTCCCTCACCAAACGTCCTCTAGTCCCCACCGACCGCCATGTCCCTCACCAAACGTCCTCTAGTCCCCACCGACAACCCTCACCAAACGTCCTCTAGTCCCCCGACAACCATGTCCCTCACCAAACGTCCCTACCCCCACCGACCACATGTCCCTCACCAAACGTCCTCTATCCCCACCGACCACCTGTCCCTCACCAACCTCTAGTCACCAAACGTCCTCTAGTCCCCACCGACAACCATGTCCCTCACCAAACGTCCTCTAGTCCCCACCCACCATGTCCCTCACCAACGTCCCTATTCCCCACCGACCACCATGTCCCTCACCAAACGTCCTCCCCACCGACCACCATGTCCCTCACCAACGTCCTCTAGTCCCCACCCGTCCTCTACCACCTCTGTCCCTCACCAAACGTCCTCTATCCCCACCGACCACCATGTCCCTCAACAAACGTCCTCTAGTCCCACCCCCACCATGTCCCTCACCAAACGTCCTCTATCCCCACCGACCACCATGTCCCTCACCAAACGTCCTCTAGTCCCCCCGACCACCATGTCCCTCACCAAACGTCTTCTACCCCACCCCACCGCCATGTCCCCACCAAACGTCCTCTATCCCCACCGACCCCATGTCCCTCACCAAACGTCCCTCTAGTCCCCACCGACCGCCATGTCCCTCAACCGTCCCCCCTACCACCGTCCATCCCTCACCACCCTCTAGTCCCCTCCCTACCAACGTCCTCTAGTCACCGATCACCATGTCCCTCACCAAACGTCCTCTAGTCCCCCCGACACCATGTCCCTCACCAAACGTCCTCTAGTCCCCACGACCACCATGTCCCTCACCAAACGTCCTCCCCCACCGACCACCATTCCCTCACCACCAACGTCCTCTATCCCCACCCACACCAGTCCCCTCACCAAACGTCCTCTAGTCCCCCACCGACCGCCATGTCCTCACCAAACGTCCCTAGTCCCCACCGACCAAATGTCCCTCACCAACGTCCTCTAGTCCCCACCCTCACCCACCAAACGTCCTCTAGTCCCCACCGACCACCATGTCCCCCACCAAACGTCCTCTAGTCCCCACCGACCACATGTCCCACCAAACGTCCTCTTCCCCACGCCACATGTCCCTCACCAACGTCCCTATTCCCCACCGACCGCCATGTCCCTCACCAAACTCCTCTAGTCCCCCAGTCCCTCACCAAACTCCTCTAGTCGTCCTCTAGTCCCCACCGACCACCATGTCCCTCACCAAACGTCTCTAGTCCCCACCGACCCCCATGTCCCCTCACCAACTCCCTAGTCCCCCACGCCACCATTTCCCTCACCAAACGTCCTCTATCCCCACCGACCGCCATGTCCCTCACCAACGTCCTCTAGTCCCCACCGACCGCCATGTCCCTCACCAAACGTCCTCTAGTCCCCACCGACCACCATGTCCCTCACCAAACGTCCTCTAGTCCCCACCGACCACCATGTCCCTCACCAAACGTCCTCTAGTCCCCACCGACCACCATGTCCCTCACCAAACGTCCTCTAGTCCCCACCGACCACCATGTCCCTCACCAAACGTCCTCTAGTCCCCACCGACCACCATGTCCCTCACCAAACGTCCTCTAGTCCCCACCGACCACCATGTCCCTCACCAAACGTCTTCTAGTCCCCACCGACCGCCATGTCCCTCACCAAACGTCCTCTAGTCCCCCCCACCCACGACCCCACCACCAAACGTCCTCTAGTCCCCACCGACCGCCATGTCCCTCACCAAACGTCCTCTAGTCCCCACCGACCGCCATGTCCCTCACCAAACGTCCCTCTAGTCCCCACGACCGCCATGTCCCTCCCAAACGTCCTCTAGTCCCCACCGACACCATGTCCCTCACCAAACGTCCTCTAGTCCCCACCGACCACCATGTCCCTCACCAAACGTCCTCTAGTCCCCACCGACCACCATGTCCCTCACCAAACGTCCTCTAGTCCCCACCGACCACCATGTCCCTCACCAAACGTCCTCTAGTCCCCACCGGTGTCCCACCAACGTCCTCTAGTCCCCCCGACCGCCATGTCCCCCACCAAACGTCCTCTAGTCCCCACCGACCGCCATGTCCCTCACCAAACGTCCTCTAGTCCCCACCGACCACCATGTCCCTCACCAAACGTCCTCTAGTCCCCACCGACCGCCATGTCCCTCACCAAACGTCCCTCTAGTCCCCACCGACCCGTCCCCACCAAACGTCCTCTGTCCCCACCACCACCATGTCCCCACCAAACGTCCTCCCAGTCCCCACCGACCGACCATGTCCCTCACCGACGTCCTCTAGTCCCCACCGACCACCATGTCCCTCACCAAACGTCCTCTATCCCCACCCCACCGCCAGTCCCTCACCGCCTCCCTCACCCCCACCCACCGCCTGTCCCTCACCAAACGTCCTCTAGTCCCCACCGACCGCCATGTCCCTCACCAAACGTCCTCTAGTCCCCACCGACCGCCATGTCCCTCACCAAACGTCCCTCTAGCCCCCCCACCGCCATTCCCTCACAAACGTCCTCTAGTCCCCCACCGACCGCCATGTCCCTCACCAAACGTCCTCTAGTCCCCACCGACCGCCATGTCCCTCACCAAACGTCCTCTAGTCCCTCCACCACCCCCCCCACCATGTCCCCCACACCATGTCCCTCAACCAAACGTCCTCTATCCCCACCGACCACCATGTCCCTCACCAACGTCCCTCTAGTCCTACCGACCCCACCATGTCCCTCACCAAACGTCTCTAGCCCCACCGACCGCCATGTCCCTCACCAAACGTCCTCTAGTCCCCACCGCCAGTCCCTCACCAAACGTCCTCTAGTCCCCACCCCCCGCCAGTCCCTCACCAACGTCCCTAGTCCCCACCGACCGCCATGTCCCTCACCAAACGTCTCTAGTCCCACCGACCACCATGTCCCTCACCAAACGTCCCCTCACCGTCCCACCGACCACCATGTCCCTCACCAAACGTCCTCTAGTCCCCACCGACCACCATGTCCCTCACCAACCACGTCCCTCCCTCAGTCCCCACCGACCACCATGTCCCTCACCAAACGTCCTCTAGTCCCCACCGTCCCCACCATGTTCCCTCACCAACCCTCCCTCTAGTCCCCACCGACCACCTGTCCCTCACCAACTCCTCTAGTCCCCACCGCACCATGTCCCTCACCAACGTCCTCTAGTCCCCACCACCACCATGTCCCCCACCAACGTCCTAGTCCCACCGACCGCCACCCTCACCAAAGTCCTCTAGTCCCAACCGTCCCCACCGACCACCATGTCCCTCACCAAACGTCCTCTAGTCCCCACCGACCACCATGTCCCTCACCAAACGTCCTCTAGTCCCCCACCATGTCCCTCACCAAACGCCCACCGACCACCATCCCCACCAAACGTCCTCTAGTCCCCACCGACCCACCATGTCCTCACCAAACGTCCTCTAGTCCCCACCGACCACCATGTCCCTCACCAAACGTCCTCTAGTCCCCACCGACCACCATGTCCCTCACCAAACGTCCTCTAGTCCCCACCGACCACCATGTCCCTCACCAAACGTCCTCTAGTCCCCACCGACCACCATGTCCCTCACCAAACGTCCTTTAGTCCCCACCGACCGCCATGTCTCTCACCAAAGGTCCTCTAGTCCCCACCGACCACCATGTCCCTCACCAAACGTCCTCAACGCTCCAAGCAACATGTTCAGGAGACCTGGAGGTTCTGAAACTTGCAGAACATCGTGAGGTCGTCTTTAGTTTCAGGAAGTGTCCTCCAGCTCTCAGGTTCTAGAGGTCCTCCGAGGTTTCAGGTGCATTTTGAACCTTTTGGTTCTGGATCTGGACCGACAACGGCTCAGGGAACGGACCCACGAAACCAGGACTCGCCATCATAAAGGTCATTAATCCAAACAGTCGGGCTGAGAAGGTCAGGACCATGAATCCAGCAGCACAGGTGGGACGACCCGGGACAGCCAGGTGTCTGAGACGGGTCCAGGTACCAGCTCGGGTCCAAACGGGTCCAGGAACGAGACGATCTGGCAGCTGACGGGGCGGTTTGAGAAACAGCCAATGACAGGCTGCAATTAATTAGAGTATAAAACAGATAAACGAGGGGAGAGGAGACCAGTAAAAGACAAAAGGACGTTGACGCTCACCTGCCGTGACCTCACAGGTATCAGACCGGCGTCGACCTTCAGGTGCGGGTTCAGAGAGGAAGGAAGTTTAGTTCAGGTGCTTTTACTCTCAGAGCTTTTTAACATTTTTAAAACCCACAAAAAGATTTAAAACAACAACAACAACTGATAGATTGATCCCAGTCAGTAGGATTTACAGGAAAAGCAGAAAGATCATTTTAATTAACATGAATAGTTGCTTCAAAGCTGAGAATTCTTCAGGTTTTAATAAAAAAATGAAAGATAAAAATCTGTGAATGGTTTTCTCTCTGCTTAAACAGCAGAAACCTTGATAACGGTTGAGTTGTTTTAAAGCCAAAACACCAGGGACGGCTGGTATAATTGGGCGGAGCTTAGCCCTCCCTAGATTATTTAGTAAAGATAAGAATGTAAAAGGTAAACAACCAAATAAAAACTTGATACAAACAGTTTTTTTAATTCTTGCTCAGAGGCAGAAATCTGTGAAACAGGACTGATTATCTACAGTCCAGGACACTTTGGTTTCACACTTGAGTGACAGGTTGCAGGCCACGCCCCCTTCACCTGCTGCTCATTTGGGATAAATCTGTGCAGCCAAGGCCGGCAGATTTGGGCCAATCACAGATGACTACAGTAGAGTCGTCTATTTTTTTAAGATTTGGATCAAATGTTACACCAGGATGATGATCTTGATACAGCATCCATCCAGTAACTTCAGCATCCATCCAGTAACTTCAGCATCCATCTAGTAACTTCAGCATCCATCCAGTAACTTCAGCATCCATCCAGTAACTTCAGCATCCATCAACTTCAGCATCCATCTGGTAACTTCAGCATCCATCCAGTAACTTCAGCATCCATCAACTTCAGCATCCATCCAGTAACTTCAGCATCCATCCAGTAACTTCAGCATCCTATTTCAGCATCCATATCTCATCATCATCCTCCATTCAGCAATCCATCCATAACGTCAGCATCCATCCAGTAACTTCAGCATCCATCAACTCAGCATCAATCCAGTCTTCAGCAGCATCCATCCATTCTTTCAGCATCAATCCAGTAACTTCATCATCCATCAGTAACCTCAGCATCCATCCTTATTCAGCATCCATCCAGTATCAGCAGTATCTTCAGCATTCCATCCATAATCTTATCAGCATCCTCCAGTAACTCATCATCCATCCAGTAACTTCAGCATCCATCCAGTATCTTCAGCATCCTCCAGTAACTTCAGCATCCATCCAGTAACTTCAGCATTCATCCATAACTCAGCTCCATCTCTTAACTCAGTACCAGCATCCAGTAACTTCAGCATCCATCCAGTCACTTCCATCATGCACATCCATTCAAATCCAGTAACTTCATCATAATCCAGTACTTCAGCATCCATCCAGATCTCAGCATCCATCCATAACTTCATCATCTCCAGTAACTTCAGCATCCATCCAGTAACTTCAGCATCCATCCAGTAACTTCAGCATCCATCCAGTATCTTCAGCATCCATCCAGTAACTTCAGCTTCATCCGCTTCAGCATCCATCCGGTAACTTCAGCATCCATCCGGTAACTTCAGCATCCATTCAGTAACTTCAGCATCCATCCAGTAACTTCAGCATCCATCCGGTAACTTCAGCATCCATCCGGTAACTTCAGCATCCATCCGGTAACTTCAGCATCCATCCAGTAACTTCAGCATATCCATCCAGTAACTTCAGCATCCACCCAATAACTTCAGCATCCATCCAGTAACTTCAGTATCCATCCAGTAACTTCAGTATCCATCCAGTAACTTCAGCATCCCCAGTATATTCATCCAGTCAGCATCCATCCAGTAACTTCAGTATCCATCCAGTAACTTCAGCATCCATCCAGTAACTTCATTCATCCAGTAACTT